>JBAMIG010000023.1:9226583-9252481 GCA_037177335.1 Kiunga ballochi | reverse complement strand
GTTTTATTCTTTGTTTCATTCTGCAGTACAGTATTGCATTGTAAAATAACAGTAAAAAATAAAGCTGACTACTTCGCAGATTTCACCTATCGTGGGTTATTTTTGGAACGTATCCCCCGCGATAAACGAGGTTTCACTATAAATGAATTTTTTTAATGATTGTTTTACTATAATCTAATACGTACAAACTGAATATGTATTTTCATTGTTACATGGCTAGATCTACTTTATGTATGTGACGGCTTTTTACCAGATAGTGGATTTAGATTAATCTTATTAATTGACACACCCACCTATCATGGTCTTACTGTAGTAATTTCATAACTCAGACTAAAACAGTCCCACAGTCTGTTATGTCTCACCTGAAAACCGCAACCAGTGGAGCATAAACTGAGTCTCCATCGTAGATGTACATATGGTCCCAACTACATTCTGTGGCAAAGTGGTTGAATCGTAACCGCAGAACTGCATTTGCGCTGAAAGAGAAGAAAATAACATCGGTGAAGTCACATTAATGACACAACCAGAACAAACTACAGGTATTTAAAGGGCTGAGTTTGTTTTAGCTTTATACATAGAAATAGTCAGAAAATGACAGGCTGCCATTAGTTAAAAATTTCCAAACATGTCTTGTTAATTGAGTCTGTGGTTGCCATGACAACTAAAAGCATCAACAGGTAAAAAGAAATAAAAAAAATTTTATAAGAAGTGCTTATTTTTTTTATCGCAAAGGGAAATTTAAATGGATACGTTCTTTAACCCTTTAAAGCCAAATGTATCATATTTGATACATACTGTTTCTCAGACATTTTGCATCATTATATGGTCAAAGCTTCATTCAAAATCCTGTTGTGCACCATATGATACTGATCTCAGATTTAAAAAATTGGACATCTCTGCTCCCCCTTTCTAAGGTTGGGCTTTAAAGGGTTAAAGGATCCTTCCTCTCTAACAAATAAAGCTACGGTTGCAAACAACTGATCCACCAAAATGTCAAAATAATCAGGCACTTCCTGAACCTTTCCTTCAACAGAGATGCTGCTCAGCGTTATCTAAATGTGTCACTTTATACCATATAAGTAAATCTGACTGAATCATCCACTTCAGTAGAGAATACTAAACATCAGTACTTACTAGCCTTCAATGAGCCAGGTGCATTTAGTTTTGTACTTGTAGTTTATGGGGCCATCTGTGAGGTATCCTGAGGGTTCAATCAGCCTGAAAGACCAAAAAAAATCATCAATACAATGGTTATTCATAACAGGTGGTACCTCTCCAGTAAAGGGATCTGGTGACCTAGATACAGTGAGAGGGATATTTTTCTGTCATGTTTCAGATTTTGTCCCAACACACACAGGTTTTTAAGGAAGAGTTGATGCTTTCTCCACATGAAAACCTGCTTTCCTGGGATAAAACCCTTCTATAAGCATAAAGTCATTGATCGAAGTTTAACATGACTATAGTTCAATCCCAAATATTCAAGAAACAAGCTGGAAAAAACCTGCCAGTGAGCTGAAGATTAGACCCAAGCAAAAAAGATTAAATCAGATGTCTTCTTAGAAAGTTTTCTTCACATCAAACACCACAATAGCGTGTCAGAGTGATGGATTGCTTTTAAACAGCCCTTCATCTCTTTCTCTTTCGTATCAGAAGAAATTACCACTGATAGATTCCCACCCCAAACTAACGTTTTTGTTGACTCTGATGCATTTATGGTTATACAATAACTTTTCCCTTGTTAAAAATAATCTTCGTGTCAAAGTTATGACACACTGAAATAAAAATTTTAACTCAAAAGGAAAACTGATTTTTTTTCCCCTTCATTTTCACCTCACCACCAAGATAACCGAGTGAAGATGCTTTGTAATTGCTTAATTCTACAATGGTATGAAGAAGATTCAATTTGCTCTAGCCCCGTTGCTAAAACATAATAAAAGATGATATACGAGCCACATGGTTTCCCTCTGCTGAAGTCTACACATCTAGAAAAGATGTTGCACTTTGGCCTTGAACATTATCCAGTTAAAACTCTACTATAAACATGCCACACACAGTAAATGAATAAGTCAAGATACTATTTTCCTCTAAGGTAAGCATAAGAGACTCTGCATTAAGCAGTATGCTTGTCTCTGCTTAAGAGATGCCAGGAGGTCAAGTATCATTTCTTATCCCAGTTTAGCAGTTTGTCTCTTGCTAATGAGAGGTTATTCCACAACAACAAGGCTGATGACAACCAACAACACAGATAAGTAATAGTAATCACAGTAACCGAGGTACCTTTGTGCTGGAAAGTGCCACTCAGGTGTTCTGAAAGGCCATTAAAAGGTTCCTGCCAAGCTGAACATTTTCACATTCATTCCATTTGCCACTGCATACCTGCCCCTTTTATTGCCGGTTCACTCAAAAGAATAATATCATCATTAGCCCACGATGTGTACATATGCTGATCGTCATTTAATTTTCCTTTGGAGGAATAAGTTATTCAGCATGTTACCACAGAGGTTAAAAAGTTAATGTGGATTACAGTTACTTCCTGAAAGCCACTGTTGGCTTTGTCCTCTTACAAAAGCACACTAAATGTGTTTGTCAAGGGATTTTATCTTGAATCTTTGTAAATACAGGTGACCTTAAGTCAACATGACAGTGCACTGTAGAGGAATATGTGGAATGAGTGAAGACTGAAATGAATTAGATGGCATCTGTGGATCGCTTTGTCTTGTGTGAGATGACATCCCTCTAATTAAAAAACTAAATTGGATGAAGAGAATAAATGCCGTTTGAAATAATTATAAACATCTACAGCATACTGATTTTTGGCATTAAGATTTGATTCAGGAAAATATTAGTACTGGCTTTTACTTTTTTTTAATGACATTTACACAATTTGAACATTTTATATATCAAATGCTTCAGCAGACATCAAATGGGTTGCAAAGCAGAGTATATATCTTATTTTGGAATAGTTTTTCTTCCATGTGGGAGATCAAAAATACCTCGGTATCAGTTGATATCTGTATCAAAAATTAAAAATTGGACAAAATCAGTATATAGAATATCTATTTTTTTTAAATCAGATATTCCTAGAGTCATATAGTGCAAATATATCTGCTAAGAGACTATTGTCAGGTATTATAAGTACAGTAGAGAAGTGACTAAACTGCACTTCAGTACCTCTTACATGAAATATAATTAGTTTTAAGGACACACAGACACCCTCACCAAAAACAAAAATGATGAGACTTTGACATAAGCAGCTCAACATCTCACAAATATCTGCATGCAAATAACTAATCAGCATGCATGATCAAGATATTAAGAATATAAAAACTAGACTTAGACAAGATACAAGCAACTAGCCAGCCACCCACATGAACTGTGACCAAGAAGCCACCTGCTGTTGTTTGAAATCAACTCTATGGGGACATGAGGCGGTTTTTCCACTGATGTTTTTTATAAGGACACTCATCTTGGCATTTATGTAGCATCATATTGACTTTTACTGAATTTCTTTAAAGTTTCAGAATATTTTCATGCCTTTTGGAAAACAAATACTTCCCAAATACATAAATCACATATTATTTTATGTAATAATAATGATAAGCACATGCAACAGAAATAAAGAGGGAAAAACAGAAAACAAGTGTTTAAAGGGGATTTAAACTTAACATTAACTTAGAATAAAGTCTATTCACAGTTGGTTTGTCAACAATCCTTATTGACACTGATGTTAAAAGAAAAGCAGCAGTTAGGACTGGAAAAGAAAAAAAAACAGGATGGCTTTTTATGGACACTTACTTGAACCTGCCCTGGCAGTGCTGGCACAGATCTCCCACCCATCCTCGGTCACACACGCAGGACCCGTTGACACATTTCCCCGACATACAGTTCTTGTCACATTGTTTAGTCGGGGATGCGTGAGCGAAAATAACGAAATAGAACAACACATAGACCACCAAGTATTTGTTGATTCTTCTAAGATCACTGTGGGTGGTCAAATTGGCCCCGAAAAGGACGAGTTTAGCCTTGCATCTCACCCCTGGATCCATTCTTTTCCTGTATATTTCTCCAGCACACCACGCTGAGGAGGAGACCGGGGCCTCGGGGGTTTACTTTGGGAGAAAGCCTCGGGTACTCAGGGTGTTTCCGTTACAACAAAGAAGTCCTGCATATTCGCAGAGTGTTGGTCATACTGAAATTAAGGCTCCGCCAAGTCTGCTTACAAAGCGTTGGAGAAAACGGCCCAGAAATGAGTGTGTTAGCTAAGTGTTTACAAAGGCTGCTCGGTTAACCGCTAACACAGATACAGAGTGGAAGGAATCCCCATCACTCTCTCTTGTTGAAACTAAAAATTCAAGTATAGATAAAAGCTTCTTCTGTATCTAACTAGATAAATACTGCTGGTAGCTAATGCATAAATTGTTAGCAGCTGTAGCTTATTTGCAGTTTGGCCTCTGCGAGGTAATGTAACGTTACTGCTATGATTTAAGACCCTTCTCCACAAATGCCATTTCCGCAGCCATTTTAATGCATTAACAATCCTTCACAATAAATCTGGAACGAATGCTGAAACCTACGATTGTCCTTCCAATGGCTGCAGTGATTTAATCAGGTATCGACCACACGCGAACAAAGAGGCGTTTTTAGCCCCGGTTTCAGAGAGCAGACTGCCGCAGTCAACATGGATGTGGTGGGATGTGGGAACTGGAGGACTATTCTTGCCGACCCGGGTGCATTGAGCAACCACTTTCAACTCCTGTTGATCCCTCTTTCCGCGGAGCTTGAAGTATCCTTAGAAGCAGCTTTCATTGACAACAGTGTTGGTTGTTGTCTCCTTAATATTCCCATGGGAAAAAAACTCAACACCCTTCTGACAAAACATGACAACATGCTGCGATGGAACTGCTAGCGCATCGACAGACAGCTCCTCAGGTTGGAAAAAAACTAAACACAACATGCGCATGCGCATTAGAAAGGGGTTCCTACTTAAAGGTACAGTGTTAAAAACCTAAGAAATAACTGGGGGACAGAAACATGGGGAGTTTTTAAGGTCACTGATTTTTAACAGAATTTGAAACAAAATGTTGAGACACGATGGAAACTTTTTGTTCCTAGTT
Source organism: Kiunga ballochi (assembly GCA_037177335.1). NCBI lineage: Eukaryota > Metazoa > Chordata > Actinopteri > Atheriniformes > Pseudomugilidae > Kiunga > Kiunga ballochi. The sequence goes on along the minus strand of JBAMIG010000023.1, from coordinate 9,247,367 downwards.
ACACACCCAGAGAACATAAAAAGAGAAGGAACTATTCCAGCAATTTGACAAGTTATTAAAGCCACCTCCAAATGTTTCCACTTTTCTCTGAATCATCCTGAAGGGCTTTCTGGTGCAAAGAAACAGAGCTGACAGATGCATCTGACTACATATAAACTATATATTTTAAATGCTTTCAAAAACATACATACATACATACACACACATTTACACATAGGCTACTTATCAATGTGTGCTGCCTTGTGCTTTTATAGCTACACCTGTAGGTGGCAATGTAACATAATACCAGAATGTGTTTTGGATGTACAGTACATTCAAACAAAACTTGCACATCCAAATAAATTTTTTAAACCTTAGTGGGTTTAATAAAGAGAAACAAGGGACGAAGAAACTAAATACTTTAAACTGTTACTTGTTGATTTTTTAATCTAGACAAACTAAAGAGTATCATCATACTGACTTTACTTGAAGCTGCACATTGCATCATGAATTCCTTTTGTCCAGTACATTGTTTCAGTGATCATGATAGCTGTTTTTTCTTGGCTTTGAAAAGCATACAGCATTTACAGTGTCACAAAATTGTTAGCTCAAAGCTTTCCCAGCCTTCACAGGTTACCCGCAAACACTTTGAAATGTGAGGAACCCCTGTTTATTTTCCACAGAGGCAGCAGTTAACCTGATCACATATGAACTAAAAGCAATATTATTGTGCTCTAACTTGACACGCCTCCGCTTAAGCCGCTGGAAAGACTGCTGGCGTTTAGTCAGGTGCACAAGTCTCTGTGGTGCAGGGAAAGAGACCCCATCTTCACAAGGTGTAGTGTGTCTGCAGTCCTTGCCCTTTGCATTCTTGGTTTCAGTGTTATTAGAAAAACAGGGAGGTACTGCAAAGTCAGTGGGTTTGGCTTTCTTTGGAAATTCCCAGACGCAACAGTGAGAGAAGGCATATGGTTTGGTCTAGATTAGATGAAAATACCAACAAAGATGGGAGTTCTCTCTTCAGATGTTTAAGGAGGTACATCATGTGTCGCTACACTTGTGTCCAAGCACAGCAGAGACCCTGAATCAAAGAGGGTTCAGTGATACATTGGAGTTGAGTCAGCAACCTCTGTCCTCTGATTCATGGCTAAGGAATGCTCTTTGTGTTTCAGCTTTAAAACTAAAACTATGAAGAAGACATCCAAGTCCACATATGCACCTTTGACTCAAAAATGATCTCTTGTAGACCTCAAATGTCTTTTTGTCATTTAGTCATTTTTCAAGCCTTTAACACATCTTTTCCCCACATCTAAAAGGCTCCCACACACGGGCAGGCATCATGACTGTAAATCATCCAAATCTGAGTGTTGAAGGCCTTCTAATCTCCTGTGCAGCCAGGGGGGCATCCAAGGTCTGCTGCACAATAAGAATTCCCCTGCTGGATTAAGAAGACGGTTAGCAGCGGTCACACAGACACAGGGAGTGGATGCAAAAGCACACCACCAAGGTTTTCAGCTCACACTGAGACATCACCCCTAACTCACATTCACACCTCCGGCACCAACTCAAAGCTTTACAATGAAACTGATTTCATCTTCTGATTTATCTGAACAGAGGCTAAATCTGCACAGAGCCAGATTCAAAACTAAGTTTTGAATTAAGTTATAGTAAAAGTTTCCTTGAAATTGGTTAAAAAGCTATTTTGTTTTTTAAAGATATTCTAACAAGCAAGTCTATTTGCATATGAAAAATAGTTAAGATGCACAAAAAAAGGATTTCTTAACTTTTTCAACTTTGATTCTTCAAAGTGGCATAAAATCATTGCATACAGTAAAATTCATGTTTAGGCTCGTGTCTATTATGCACTATCTTTTGTTAGGCATTTAATGTGTCCTAAGTATACTTCTCAACATGACCCCAACAAACAGTCACATTCACAAAATATTATCTTTACAAGACAATGAGAACAAGGACTCCTGGATTAGATGATATTGTGCTCATTTTGTAGAGATTACACAAATAGCCAAAAACAAATAAGATAGACAAAGTGAGTTCCAACATATTTGAGACGGGTGACCTGCCAACAAATTATAAAAAGTGCAATGGCCATATAGTTCATTCAATGTTCATTGCTTTAATAGGATTAAATAAAAAACAAATTGCATAATTCTACATCTATTTGCAGAGAGTCTATTTACAAAGCAAGCCATCACAAGGCCACAGGGGTTCTGGAGCTTTTTCCAGACTCTCAGGCAAGAGACACAGTACAACCAGGACTGTTTATGTTGACTGGACCTGACAATCACACCTCCGTTATTAACTCCAATTAAAATTAGTCAAAGATGGTTTTCTCACATTTCTAAACCTCTATTATTTTATTATTAATTTCTTCATTATGGATGCTAACAAAAGACCACATAAACAGTTTTATGAATTGCAATTAGTTTCTGTATAGCAGATACAAAAACAGGGGAAATGGCATTATAGTAGGTCTAAAAATATCAAATTTGCTCCTGCAAAACATTTAAAAAAATTCTTACACACTTTTTCCACTTTGTATAAATGAGTGTCAAAGTTTTTATAAATGGGATGTGTCCAATTTACAGAATTCAATCTATCTCTCCATTATCTGCACCGCTTATTCCACGTAAGGGTCACGGGTTGCTGGAGCCTATTCCAGCAGTCATTCACCCTGGAGAGGTTGGCAGTCCATCCCAGAGGATAACACAGAGAGACAAACAACAAGACGAACACTCACAAATATACTGAATTGTGAAAGCTGACTGAAACCACGGTCCTGTAGAAGATTAATTCAGTGGAGGTGCTCAGGTCAAAAACACAAAAATGCACCTTTATCAGAAAATCAGAAATAGATGTTTCAATCATGTGGTTTAACAATTTTTTATTATTATTTACTGATTTGGCTGTTTTGGAGGCCTAACTCTAAATAATTTCTCTACTCTACCAGCTGCAGTGTCAGGGTAACAACGATAATCTCAATCCTCACTGACCCTGCTCACTCTGGATTCAGTGAGTTCAGATTGCTTCCATATGGTCCTAGATAAAATCTGCCATGATGCAAAAGTAGCAGAAACAAGAACTCTTTGCTAATTGGCTGTTAAATGTTAACAAAGTATTTCTATTGTTGTGTGGATGCGTGCACAAATATGTTCAGGTCTTTATGTGATAAGATGAGTGAACTATCCTAACTCAGTGAAAATGCATTTCAGAATGTCTATTCTTCTTATATCTGACTGGCTACTTAGCTGTTATTTACTTATACATTGATGTTATTTCATATATTTTACTGGAAGAAAATCTTGTCTTGAGACCACGCCCGTTTCAATGACAATAAAGTTAATTCAATTCAGTTGTATATGGAGAAATAAATCTGTTTTTTTCTTTTTTGTAACATAAAGGTTTGATTAGAGTTTATTTGATGCGTATTGGGTTTAATGATTTGGTTAGTTTTGCAGCAGGCTGTTAGAGTTGTTTAAATTGTACAAAGTTTGCTAATATTTGTTTTATTGATTAACTGGGGAGATGTGAGAATGTTTAGGCAATGATGATGTTTGTTCCAGTTCAGCCAGGAGTAATTATAATCGTGTTCGCGGCTCCATTGGAGTTGAACTAAAATGGATTTGCAAGGAAGTAATAAAGGAAGTTTGGAACTTCATCACTCTGAACTATTTTATTTTGTTAAACTGAAAGATCAAATAGTTCTTGATTGTTTTGTTTTTCCCAATGACCCCATGTTAATGAATTAGGTGTTTTGAACCAGTAATTTGTTGGGTTAGAGGAACCATTAAAAACAGGGGATTAATCTCGACTGAGGTCTTGGTTTTGTCTGCAGCAGTGCTTCCGGTAGGTGAAAGTTTGGTTCAGCATTTATGGCTATCTTCTGTTTGCTTGAGTCTGCTTGATCAAAACAAGACAGAGAGACAGGCAAAATACAGTAATAGTTGCCATGGTACATCCATTCATTTTCTACCGCTTAGGGGTCGCGAGGGGGCTGGAACCAATCCCAGCTATCATTGGGCGAAGCAGGGTACACCCTGGAAAGGTCGCCAGTCCATCACGGTAGTACAAAACATCTTAGTTTTATTTCTTGCATATCCAGAAAATGACTTTTCTTGTTTATCAGTATTTCAGCATGTGATACAATTGTATCTATTTTCTGTTTAATGCTGTTGCTCTGTTCTATAAATCTTCATTAACTTTGCCCAGAAATCAAGTCAGTTTCATGGCAAACTACCAGATATCACTGGTTTATGTCATTCTGTTTGATAGTAAATTGAATTATTTGCTTTTTGATCCCTATTTTTCTTGACCATTGTTTCAGTTGGACCTATATATCAGGAATACTGGGAAAAGGAACTTCATGCAGAATCCCATTACTTTGAGCTTCTGGGATTTGCAACCATCCCTATTTCTAGTTCTAGTCTGCTGCTGTTAAAGAATAACATTGTTTGCATTAGATTTTACATCATATCATTAGGCTAGGACATGTCTTAGCTGTGTGTGACCTTTCAGATACCTCATCATCTGCTGTCTGGGCTGCATTAAAGGAAATATTCGTCTGCACCCACGTGTCCCATAATATAGCCTAATAGCCTATAGGCTTCATGTAAAAACGCTGGGATTCATATCATACGTTTTATTCATCTTCTAGAGAGTGTGTTATGATATTCCACTTGACATTCCTCTCATACCTCCACCAGGTCACGGTTCTCCCACGGGGGGTGAAAGCAGGGAACTTCAATTTTCTCCCGCATGAGAGAAAACAAAAAGGCTCAATACTGCGCATAAGAACCAGACAAGCACTTCAAGTCAGCCATGGCAGCTGTTTTATTCTCATGAAGCAGTCAATCTGGAAGACCGAAAATCCTCAACTTCTTTTTAGCTCAGTTTTTTTCTCCCCCTTCAAACGATCACGATTAAATTCTTTGGAAGAGAAACAAATCAAAGTGGAGTTAAGTAATGTGAGGTGCGCTGCTGGGTCCCCGAAACAGGCTATTGTGAATAAACACGGTTAAGAACATAAATATAGTTCAACAAGGCGGAAGCGACCCCCCAGGAATATTTGAATGACAATTTCACTGTAAAAAAAAAAAGTTGCTTTTTTCTGTGTGGATGCTGACTGGGAGGAGTAGGAGGTGAAAAAAAGTGATTAGGAAGAAGCGGAGAGCGCTGTTGTGCACAGTCGGCGTGTTGTTGCGTAGCGAAGCGGAGGCTCTGCAGACAATCCGCAAAACTTCTGCTACTCCAAACTTTTAGGATTGCTTCAGTGTATGAGGAGTAAAGCGGCTCAAAGTCCGTGCGAGCGAATGGAGAAGCACAAAGGTAGGTTTTTTAATAGTTTTTTTTGTGCCATTAACACCAGACTGGGCTGCTGACACTGTTTCCTTATGAAATCGCTGTAAAAAAATAAAAGAAAAGGCTTCCTTGCGAAATCTTCACTGCACTTTGGTGGCAAACAAGTTGCCAAAACTACTTCAAAATAATCCCTTGCATGACACTGATAGCCTATTTGAGTTGCAATCACATTGAAAGACAATAAAGCAATTAAAAAAAAACTTTGACAAGACATTAAGCATCTTCAGGTGAGTTGGGATGGATTTGACATGGTTGGCTGCAGTTCTGTCATCTGCCAAAATAAAAGCTGGAAGCATCTGTTTAACAACATCACATCAAACTGAAACTGGAGCCCAAGGAAATGCAAATTGACCAAAATGGGGTCATTGAAACTGCTTATATTGTGGTCACTGATAAATTCCAATAGCTGTGTTATTGTTCTCACAGCATTCCTAAAATTCCCGTGGCTAGTTTTTCATTAGGTCCTTTTAATGCTGCTTGTTTAACATAAAGTAAGAGTTTGAACCAGTGTGTTTGAAAATAGAAGTAGACTGGTTGACCTTTTTGTTTTTGCTGGGATTCTATGAACCTCCTGCTTTCACTGGTCGGGATGAACCACAGAAGCAACTTTCTGGACTGGAAACAATGGTGACCAGTCAAACTAGAATGGAATCACCACAGTTTGAAAGAAAACAGTCTTGCTGCCACATTCCTGTCCACCAGCTGACTAGACATCCCAGTCTGTTTACTCCCACTGTCTCTCAGAGTAAATGGTTCATGCTGCAAGAAGTGAAATGCAGAGGTGTTGGTGTATAATGTTTCCTGTGAAGGGATTTTGTTAGCAGAAGCTTTGTGTTGGTTGATTTTCTGAACAGAGCAAACTTTTTATTGGTCCCAGATTGAATCCCCATGTTACTGGAAACGATTGTGTCCGTTTTCTTGCCTGAACTGATTGCATTTGCATATGACATGCTGCGACAAGTTCAGAAGTGATGCACGTGTTGGTAATGTGAGATGTTTGTGAGATTACTGTGATTCCTGTCAGTCTTAAAGTGCACAATAGAGTAAAGGAGAGCATTGCAGCATTTTTTGTATTTATTTTGCTGGCCTAAGTTTTACTGGCATGTGCATCATAAAAGAAATGCAAATGTTTAGCAGGTAGATGCATGCAGGGAACCTGAAGGCTAAGGGCTCGTGTGTTCAGACTGGAGTGGACTCTTTTGGCAGCTGAACGCACCAGAAGCAGGAGATTGAATTTGACACTACCACATGCAGCTGGTGGAGGCGTTGCACAGTGAAGAGAAACCTGGGAAAGGTCAGGGAAGCCAGTGACAAGGAAAGGCATCATTTAATGTTTTCATTCAGGTTTCGTCTTGAGGAATGACTCAGGTGCCCATGTCAGTGATTTTCACACGCTGTGACGAAGAGAGAGAGAGATTAAATTGTTGAAACCACCTGGAGCTTTGTGGACTGTGATGACACATGTTTGACAATCTGTTTTTACAATACTTAAGAAGTTCAGACGCTCTGCCATTTATTATATATAGTTTTTTAATGCAGTTTCAAACTTCTGACTGTTCGGTGATTAAATAAATAGCATAAAACAGACAAATAAGAACAACATTTCTTAAACGGGACTGATTTATAGCTGTAAGATCCTAATCTGTATCTCCATCAGTTGATGAAAGAAATGTATTTTAACATGGAAACCTTTTCTCCCAGTAATAACTTGAATATAATTTACAGTTTGTGATTATTATTTTAAGCTTCTTTTTGTTCTGATAACCTTCTCTTCTTGACAATAAAGATTTTATTCTTCTACCTTTTGCTTGTTTTGCTTCATGTTATTATAGATCCTATTATTTTTAGGGGAAAAGCATGTCAGTTTCATTAACTTCCTGTTCTTTACAGCTGGGTTTGACCCAGAAAAGAAACTTGATCTTTGATGTTGGCTCTCTTTTCTTGCCTCTGGCATTTATAGTATTCTCCAACAATGACCTGATTCTGTGATTAGTGCCAGAAAACATAATAAATGGAGGCAGAAAGACAGATGTGTTGATGGAGATCTATAAATCAGTGGTAAATTTCTTAGAACAACAATCTGTTGCAGCTCGGCATCGTCTCCCTTTGATGAGACGCATCAGGATGCCTTGTTTCAGAAAGTTTATATGAACAGCATGCTTTCTGACGCAGTAAAACAAAAGACCATGCTACTTACGTGAATAAACACGGGCGGAAGTGCAAAAGCGTCTTTTCTGACATGCCAAAAAGGACAACACAAGATGCTGAAAGAATATTTAGCTTTTTAAACATCACTCTGTGGCCCTGTGGCTGTTTCATGGCCAGTCAGTTCAAACCACTTGTTGTATTAGTTTCTCACACTGTCACACATCATTTTGTTCATGCTGTAATCTGTCAGTACAGTTATCATACTCATGCTCTCTCCCACTGAAGCCCTAAAAGCTGGCATTGGTTAGGTTGGTTTTTTTGTTAGGTTTAGGAAACTCAGTGATTTGGTTAGGGCATCAAAACAATGTCTGCTGTCATTATTTTCTGGTTATGATTGGGGGATATTATTTTTGTCCTGTTATAAATGGTGGACACTGGAGTCGCTTTACTGAAAGCACCAATTAGTTTCAGTAATCTTGACTGGAAGTGGTTAAAAAAAAACATGCAAGTGAAGCATACCAGTGTATCAGAGTCAGTGGGTTCACTGACTTTGACTGGCCATCAGCTCAGCAGTGGCTGGCTTAGATGTGAGCCATCAAGGCGGGTGATGGGGATCCTGGTGCACTCGTATGTGTGTCATGGGATGAACTTACCAACGGGGAGCGAGGGTAATGCAGGAAGCTGGACTGGTCTATAAAAATGATGAAAAGAAAGACATTCTTCCTGCTCCGTGGCAGTGGGGTGCTCTGTGTGAGTTTGGCCCTTTTTTGCCCTTGGGGGTCTCACTCTAGCTCATTCTCAACACATCAAACGTGTCTTTGATTGCTGGATGCTGTGGCTCCAGATTGGACTCGTATTGTGTTTGCTTCTCACCAGGTACACTTTTGATGCAAATGCTGCATAGTAAATGAGCTTACACACTTGTAATCACACACACATGCACAAACTTTTACTCGTGTTCTGCCTGCAGCCCTCCTGGTCTCTTTTTTTGCGGGATAATAAGTGAGCAGAGAAGCTTTTTATGTGGTTGACTCGAAGGCAGCGCCGCTAGTTACCGTTTGTCAGCAGCTGCTTCTCGTCTGTCACTTTGCCTCTCGTCAAACCAAAACTGCTTGTAAAGCTTCCTGTTTTTCCTAAACATGAAGCTGTTTATCACTAAGCAGTGAATCTTAATTGAACAGTTACTGATGGTTATTGCCACACAGAGTGGTACACACACCTCCTGCAACACAAGGCAAGGGTGATGGTTTTGACATGCAGGATAATGGTGTTTTTATATTAAGTGGTGAAAGTCTCTGCCTCGTGGTCCAAGGCTGACAGATTATTTTTTATCCTCTGTGGGTTTCTGAGAAAGCAAACATTTGGGAAGATTAGTTTTTGGTGTTTGAGGCAGAGCACAAACTGCAAAGAATGATTTATTAACTATTAAACAGTGCTAATATGTTATCTTTCATCTGCTTTTTTATGCACCGAAAAGATAAATACTAAGTTTAGTTTAGAGTATAAGTTTGTTTCCTGTATTTGGAATAAAAAACATAACTTTGTCGATCAAATGGAGCTTACTTCGCCCACCGATTGCTTCTATTATTGATTTATTGTGTAAAATCTGTAGAGTAGTTTGAATGAATGGAGAAACATTTCTGTGCTCTGGCCACAAACTGATCTGCAGCTTCTGTTGCAGTTTAGTACACTATTTTCTTTTATTTAAATGATTCATTTCTGTGGCCAGTTTATGGTAAGAGATAAATCTCTTAAGGTTTTTGTGCGTTCGTACTGCCAACCAACGGAGCAACACTGTGTTTTTGCTCATCTGAAACAACCAAGATCCACCAACATTTGAGGTCTGGAGCGAGATTAGCTTAACCAGCAAAATCTGTCAGGAAGGAGTAGTAGTAAGTACTTTTGTCTTGCCTAAGCCAAAGAATGAAAAGAAAAGACCTACTGACTCAAAATTGAAGCTGTAGTTTAAAGCAGACAGCGCCTCTGTTCATCAGATTCTTCCACCTGTTCAATTGTGGATATAACAAGATATTGATTAAAAGAAAGTATTACAAAGATTTTTTTCTTTACATTTTAGGCAAGCTCAATTTTAATTTATTAAAAACTACCTAAAAATCTACAAGCAACTGGTACCTGTGAAAACCAGCATGTTTATAGAAACTGTCACAAATGTGAGACAGTAAGCTCCTTCTATACAGTGATGTCCACTGAGTTTCTCAAAAAGTACAATGAGCTTTAAACTACTGAGCCTCCAGTATACCAGTACTATGAAATCTTGCAAGTTAAACAACTGAATCGATGCCATTAAGCCAGAGTTCACACCTGGTTTGTGTTTGTTGAAAAGGATGCTGAAGGAGCTCCTTGTATGCTGACATGCAATGAGAGCTCCTGGCTAAGTGTTCATAGTGATGAGTCAGAACAGGTTGCTGAAACCTGCAGTGGTTTCTAAACAAGACCAAGTCACTAAAGTGGATTTTGGCCCCATTCTGTAAACAGCTGAAATGTATTGGGTGTTTTGTGGCCATTAGGTTTGAACTGACGGTGAACAGATCTAAAAGTGGACTGCTAAGAAGTGTCCGGAAAGTTTAAGTGCCGGATGAATCAAAAGCGGGTGAAGAGTGGAGATAAAAGAGGAGACACTTGAAAAGAAAGGGGAAGTAAATACTCGTGGTGCATTTGCGAGCATCATCTTTAATATGTGGATTTGTAAAAGTCGGTTTGATCATTTGTGACACAGCATGTTTGGATTTGCTTCCTGTCTTATAATAAAACTACTGTCACTTTTCTACTTGACATTTCTTACATCTATGATGTCACCACTTACCTTTTTTTAATTTTTCCTTAAAATAATGTCAGCAAAAACTACTCATTTATTCAGGTCCTGCTATCAGCTGATTATCTGCTACTGACACATGAACAAAAGCAATGTGGAACATGGACATCATTTATGACTCCCTCAATATAAATATGTATAGACTTTAAGCTTCATAATTGCTTATGGACTTTGTTTGTAGTTGAAACTCCAGTAGTCAGGATTTAGACACTAAGCTAAACCTCCATGAAAATATGTATGTTCTCTGATTGTAATGAGCAGAAACTAAAAGTGTAAGCGTGTAAAATTCACTCTGCTTTGTGCATTTTTTCTCCATGCTTTCCAAAAGCCCCTTCTGTTTGTGACAATGTAAATGAACATACCTGTCCAATCATTTTAGTGTCATTTTCTGTCCTTGGTTCCAATTCTCCTTCTTGTTATCACTTCCTTTTTAGGTGAAGTTCCACTTTACCAGTGGTAGTGAGAATTTAGCACATAGTCTCAGGAGTTTAAATAATTTCTACAGTTTACCAGGCTTGCTTTTACAATGGAAGTGTGTAAGTTTATCTTATTTGTTTCTAACGTTCAGTATGATGTGCAGGATAATATGGACTTGATTTTGTTGTGAATATGTTTATGTTTGTGCATGTAGTCAGCAAAGTTTACCAGTTAAGAGATTAACTGATGGTAGTATGGAAAGAGGCTTTATTGTAGATTATTGGCCTTTTAATACCTTTTTAGCAAGAAGTATGTTTTCCACCTTAGCAATCAATAGCTTTAAATTGCCTGTAGTTTGAGTAGTCTGAGGAAGATGCACAAAGATAAACTACAAACTACTATCTTCTAAATGAATGTTGATTTTTATGCATGCATGAAATTAGTTTAAAAGCACCTTTTTAAATTTTTCTTCATTTAGTTACTTTGGGAAAGCCAGTTTTATTATTTGTGCACTGTGCACAAAATATTATAAACATGCACAAAATATAATACAATTGCTAATTTAGCTGGCTAAATGTAGATTTAAATGTATGCTTTTGTAAGTATGAATAGAGCTTGTTAGGTATTGCTTTTTGGCTTTTCACACAGTTGTGCTGCTGCACATGTCATTTGTAAACTGTGTGGACTGATTGGAGGAGTCATGAGAACCTGAATCCTCTGTCTGATGGAAAAGCTGTTGGGTGGGAAGACAGAACATGCTGTATTAAAGCTCAATGACTGTATTGGATTTTTAGTTTGATATGAAAAGAAGGGCAGTGTGAGCACATCTGTAGCTGTTTTCAAACATCTGCACCACATCCCAAAATATGTCTGTGATTGAGAGAGGAAAGGAAGTGTCCCTAACAGAGTTTAACCAAAAGCTGTAAAAGCAGGAAACCCATCTCACACCACAGCTGCTTTTTATTGCGTCATTGATCGAAGCAGTGGTATAATTTCAGATTTCAGCTTGTTTTTTTTGTTTTTGTTTTTTTTTAATAGTGATTAAAGTTACTATAATGATGTACAAAAACGGTATCAGTAACACTATGGACATTTCCTGGAACAAAAAGCCATTTTTATGGGATGAAAGTCTTTGTTTCATCACAATCTGAATTGAAAGTTTGTTCCAATTTTTTCATTTTACCTATTTTTTTTTTTTTTTTACAGTTTTAAATTAATCTACTTGAAAGACAAAGCTAATGACTTTCTTTTCATATTTTATTCACTGTTGTGTGTTCATCCCACAAGTACATATTTCAGCCAATGGAAAAACATGTCAAGAGCCCCATTTAGGCTGGAAGTGGTCTTACTAAAATGAGAGGCCATGTCTGCTTTGTTAATTTAAGAAAATCAAGCGCGGTCTCTCTGGCTTGATGCAGGACCTCAAGTATCTTAGAACAAGAAATGCCGCCAAAGTCATGAGAAGACATCCTGTTCAGCTGATGTTAAGATTTAATAAGGTATAGTTTAGCAGACTTAAGTCTGACTTAACTAAATTAAAGTTTCCTGCAAAAAAAAAGGCATGCACTCCTATTTTTATCAACTGCTCTTATGCATTTACACTGATTGTCGTCACTAATTTTACAACTTCAAGTCATTCTTTTACATTTTTAAGGGTCAGAGTAAGAGAAAGTTCATTTTTTAAAATTATAATTATGATATTTCACCAAAACTGAATGTATTTGTTACTTGCTTAATCCATCCAACACTGATTCTGTTGCTAGTTAACAGCAGACCTGAGGGCTGACCCGTCCTTTGATGGCTCCGGTGTTTCTTATCATGTGTGATAGTTTTCTTTAGGCTGAGGCGAGGTAAGTTTTATTCGATTTAACAGCGGGTTGATTTAAAGGGCGGAAACATGAAAAATAAGAAGCATGATTTTTAAAAAAAATATAAACAAGAAAGAAAGATAAAGGAATTTACAGGCTGAAAGTTAAGGTTGGCGTGCTTTACTTTGAACATAAGATCAGTTGTTCAGAAATGGCTCCAATAGATGTAATAAAAAACTTAAATCTGGACCAAACTCTGAATCTAGTAAAAGTAACATTCATATCAATCCTTTGAGACTCAGAGCTACTACAGGCCACCTGGTTTGATCATTCTGCTGTTTACAAGCTGTTACTTCCTTAAGTGTGGCTGTCTAACCAATGAGAGAGCTGGTTACATTTGTGGAGCTGCTGTGATTGGTTTAATTAAATTCTTTTATTGCTTAAGGCCCCAAAGAGTCTTGAAAAAGCTAAATGGAGGAGAAAAATACAATTGCAAAAAGGATTTAAAAATGCACAGCATGGAAAGAAAATAGATATGAAAAAGAGAATTGTGTTTTTAAATATAAGAAATAAAAAGGTTTTAATTTTATTCATAAATATATTCACAAATCAGTATTTGAGTTAAAATTTCAGAAGAATTGTGAGTACTAGTCATGAATAATTTGGTACAGTAATGCTGTTGACCAACCCAATATATAACATTTTACTTCAAAACCAACCATCTTTTTAGTCCAAGTTGTATTTTCCCAATAAATAGACAAGCTATGCAATCATTATTCCCCACAAAGCAATATATAACTGACAGACCAATATTTTAATTTGTTTCTGTAAACTTCTACCAGGAGCCACATTTAATTTCCTAATTTACTCTGTTTTTTTTATTTGATTGGATTATTGTATCAAATTGAATTATTTGTCCCTAACAGAAATTGGCATTTTTGGTTGAATATTATCACTTTCCTATTTGTGGAGTAGATATTAACAACTGCTGAGGAGAAATGATCATTTACTTAGTTATTGCTAGGACATTCACATATCACGCTGAGTATTATAGGATGGTGGCCCTGGGATGTACCCTACCTCTTGCCTGCTAATTGCTGGGATAGACACCAGCTTTCTTGCAACACTGCATGGGATTAAGCAGCATAGATTAGGATTTTTTTATGTGATAACTGGTAAAGAGGAATGTCTTGCCCAGGTAACATTCACGTTTATTTTTAACGTTTAACACGTTTAACACACTTTATTTAAAACTGCCAAGATTACAAAATGTTGGCTTTAAGATGATTTCAGAGGAAATGTTTTATTTGTATAATCTGGACTTGGATGGTTTTATTTTCCTATTTATGTTGTAGCAAAGTGAGCTGAAAGTAAAGCTTTTTAAGCTAAATTAGGTTAAAATTTTACTACAAGTTAGGTAGTTGGAGATTAAAGTAACTAAAACATGATTAATAAAAACAAAAAGGGAATGAGGAGGAGAAACCCTGTTCCTACATGGTAAACTGTTGGTGTTTGGAAAGCTTTATTTGAACTTATTAATTAAACAATCTGAACACCATCAAGTGCAATAGAAATACATCCCTATGTATGTGTTTCTATTGCAGCAGTCCTACTCTCTCAGGTTCCTCTTGGCTACTATGCTGAAAGGAACTGTTTATGCAGTAGAGGCTGCGGTAACTCACTGGATGTGCAGTAGGCGTCTGGCCAAACCCAAAGCCCACAGAAACGGCCTGCAACAGACCTCCCTGTCCTGTCAGCTGACTCAGTTTCCCAGGGTCCTCCAATCCAAAAGGCCATCTGAGTCAATCTCTGCAAATACACAAGAGGAGAAAAAGCTGGAAAAAATGTTTAGATTCACGTTGAGGGACCAAACACTAGCAGCAAAACAACAGCTAGAAATGCAGTGATAGTGGGTTTAATCATTAAAGCAACATTTAACGCAAAGACGAGCCGGTTGTTAGTTTTTACTGTTTTAATTGCTTAAGATTCTCATTATGTTTCTGGATATGTTTTGTCTCTTTGCAGAGGTTTTCTCATTTAAGTCAACTCGGCTTGCTCTAGAAAAGCCTCATCTTCTCTGAGAGGCAAAGCTTTCTGAGGTCTGGCGCCTTATGCTGCAACAAATTCCCCTATTTATTTAGCGTGCAGGAAAGGAGGAAGGAGAGGAGCGGGCACAAACATACTCCCACCCCCGTCCTTCCAGGCTCAGTAAGTGATCACTTTGAGCCGGAAGGAGCCACTAAAACATGACGGCTGACCGTTTTTATTGAGTTCAAAGACAGGAGGAGTGTACCGCTTTTGTAGTTTTTCTGTTATGTCGTGATTGGTTCAGTTCAAGGTTTGATCAGTTTGGTTCGATTTGATCTGGTAACACACGTCGTGATCAATGACTGATTTGTATCTTTAAAGGCAGTTCTTGTTTGTGCTCATAGAAGCTTATAGTGGACTTCAACGCAAAATAAACACACATAAAAAAGCTGACGATTGAAGCTGATACGGGTACTTTACTGACCCGTTTATCTCCCTAAATATTTTCTATTTCTATTTTTCTTTTCTTTTTTTGGGGTCTACATTCCAATACATTTTTACATTCCCTCCCACCAATACCTAAACCACCTTTCCTTTAATAAAGTCTTTCTGTATTCTACTTCTGTCTGTTCCCTTGCTGAAAAAGTGCTCTCACACTGAGGCTCAGTATAGCAAGGGGGGCTTTTTCATGAGACCAAGACCCTGAAGGGGAAACACAAAGAGCTCCCCACACAGTAGAGAGGGCCTTGAGCTCAGCGCTGACCCCTCAAGGATGTGTGTGGGCTGCACCCAGACACATTTGCCTCCACAGACTCGACTCTGGCCCAAGCTCCACCCTCCTCTGAACTTGACCTTTCACTAAACTCCCAAAACAAGCTCAAACAGACTTGCAACTGTCAATAGCAACTGGTTGGGAAACGTTTGTGAGTGTCTGAATGGTTATGGACCAGCAAAAAACCTTTTGAAGAGTTTCTCCCATGCAGCTCACAGCTAAGAGAAACACCAGAAGGACAATATCTAAATAACTAGGTCATTAAATCAGTTTTAAAAGAAGCAATATTGACTCAATTAAGTCTGTTTATTAATTAAAGAACAATATTGTAAAAATGTCTTCCTGCAAACCTCAAAGCTTTTGTTTGCTGGATGCTTTTCTAGAACTGTGATGGTTTTAAATCTGTACTGTAAGACTTTGGGTTTAAAAGGATCTTTTTTCTAATTTTTTCTTGTGCTTTAGTGCTGGACCAGCTCCTGACGGAGCTCCACCGCTTCCTGCTCATCCTGGACAAGGAAACTCTAAGTGGGAACGCTACCATCCAGAAGGGCATGCTGGCAGATCTACTCCAGTCCTACAAAACCTCAAATGGTAAGAAGGAAGCGTAAGAATAGAGAGCAGTACAGAGATATGTCCTCTTAGAATAATCCCTTAATCTAATAAAATGTGCGGAAAGCACCCACTTCATCAAAATGAGCTGAACTGATGGATGATAAATATTTTACCTCATAATTTTCCACATTTTTTTTTCATGAAATGCGACTAAAAGCAAAGACGAGGAAGAAGTGAAAGGTGGGTAAATGGGTTTCAGATTTTAAAATACCTCCGTACTAAAAGCTGCATAAGAAATAACAAATGAAGAAAGAGGAAGTTTAGAATTGACTGGTCAGATGTATTTGAAAGTGTTAAAAATGGTCCGCGTATGAGTTAACCAAACAGTTTGTTTAATAGTTGTCTAGTCCTAATGTTGTGTTTAGAAATAAATGGAAAAAGGCTCAATTTGCCTTCATTCCTTAAAGAGATTAAATCAAGGATTCAGACAGAGTTCCAGCAAGTATTTTTCTCACATGGGAGACTGGAGGAGAGCTGCGATCAGGCTGCGGACTTCTCCGCACTGGGATTTAGTTATGGATTTAGGAAAGCAGCTGCCAGAACCGATGCAGGTATTGATAAGCCCAGTGGTGCATGATTCCATGATTCCAGTGGGGAACTGGTTTGCATTTCCCATTGCTAATCCTGAAAATGCTTCATTTCAAATGCTATTTAGACTGACTGCCAGTTTGTCTTTTTAATGCAAAAAAAAAAAAAGCTGTTATGTAACATGCAGTCACACCATGTGTTTCTCACACATTCAGTGAGGTAGTTTGGTTTGGTTTGGTCACATGTTGATGCTTTAAACTGTTAGTAACCACCATGCAGCAATTACAGCCATTCAATTTGCTATTTGTTACATTTACTGGGACGTTCTGTATTTGTGTAGCTAAAACCACAATGTGTGTCTTTTTAGTTTTTTTTCTTTTTTTTTGCTGTATTGGGCATCTTTTTCTCTTTGTTTTATGACTTTTTGCATCAATAAGCAGCTTCACAAGTGCCTCTTTTGCTTCTTCCAAAATGAATGCATTGAATGTTAAAGCACTCTGTCAAGCTGTGAAAGGAGAGTTCACTTCCTTCACTCACTTCATACGGAAATGGTCCAACGGCTTGTGTGCTGATATAATTTATGTTTTGTGGGACTCTAGTTAGTTAGTGTGTAAGCTCCGTCTCTGCTGCGTCTCAGGTGAAGTGGTTACTCAAAGACACCTTAAGGGTGCCTTTAATCTGAAGAAGCTGCTGTAAATCAGAGCTTTTATTTTTGTTTTTAATGAGTAAATTCCTTTGGAGTCACTTTGTGTTTTGAACTGAAAAAGTCACTTCTGCTTCCTCCTATTTGTTTCCCAGAGAGCTCTCTCTTACACACACACACACACACACATACACACACACGTGTCCACTAACACACCCAAGCAGTCATGATTTTCCATGTTCAGGTCTTGGACTGGTCTCTCTATACTTCCTCCTTTGGCTCCAAGCTGTATCATTTTTCCGAAGCAGCATTTATCCTCTTGGGATGCTCACTTCCTTTGCGCAGCGGTTTATAAATAGCCTTTCAACTCGGTTCCCTCAAAATCTGTTTTCACTGTACATGCAAAACATCATTTATTCTGCTGCTGCTCGGTTTCACCTCACGATATCTATTTCAAAGGCGAAAGCTTCTCCGGGGTATCGCATTAGGTTAAGGTTTTGTTTGATTTCCTCTCGAGGTATGGTCTTAGTCAGCCGAAATATTCAATTCAGTGAAACAACCGTCCACAAGAACGCCGCCGCAGCTCCGGAGCAAATTCCCGGAGCAGGTTACAGTAAGCAGCTAGAGCCTGCTTTGCGGCAACCTCAGGGTTTATTGTTGGAGAGAAAAGACATTCATTCAGACTGTTCACATGGCAAAATGATGTCCAGCTTGTAATTATTCTCCCATGTTTAAAAAGACCTGGATCCAAACGTTTTCTTCTCTCTTACTAAGTGCTTATACACAGTATGACATGAGGTTTTATCATTTTCAATCACTGCAATAATTGCTGTGTCTGCACTGACCTGTAAATATCTGCAGTCTATATTAGCTGCAGGTATTTGACCCGTAATGTTTCTTTAAATTCCTATTCACTGTGAAAGACAATAAGTTTTATCAGTCATTTAACAGTTTTGAATATGTATGGACCTTCATATAAGAGGATATCTACAAAATTTTTGTTTAGTATTCACAATGTCAGCCTTATTTTGTTCCCAGATCATTGTGTGATAAATATCACATGAATTTTCTAATGAATTCTCTTATGTTCTACCTTTATTTATTATGGCCTGATCCTGTCATAGAATACAACAAATGCTATTACATATTGCTGCTGCTTTGTGGGTGTCTTGCTCAGCTTTGACTAATTAAAGATTTTTGTTTATATTAATAACTTAATGGATTAGTCAGTTATTAAGAAATTAACCAAAATTATTTTTAAATTTGAGATTTTCTTTCACTTGTCAGACTTTTAAAGAGAAAAAATGGATCGGCACATTTTCACCACTCCTGATTTTGCTCTCGTCCTTCGGTAGCAAATTTATAACTAATATTTTAAAGTGTGAATTAAAACGAGGCCACAGATATGCTTGTGGTTATTCTGTAATCCCTGCTTTTAAAGAGCAATATTCACAGAAGGCTTCGTTCCATCTTTAGTTGCAAGCTAAAAGCTCCTCAAAACATTCAAAGATAAAAGTGCCACAGAGCTCCATATGTGCAAGACGTTCTCTGACTAATGTTTGATGAATGCTTGCCATGGTAAGCGTAGGTGTCCGTACTGATCCCATCTCTGCACAATGCCTTACTTGTTTGGATAAAGCTCCCTCTTCTATCCTGGACTTTTGGTAAACATCCTTTAAAGTGTGTTTAGCACTAAGGTGGCATCCGATTTTCCCTCCTTGGACTACAAGGGAATTCACAGGAACAATGAAAGTATGAAAGTAAAATAGTCACATTGTGGGAAGACTCCACCATCTTTTATCCAGTGCAAAGCGTATTCAAGACATGAAGTCAAGCATCAAAGTCTGGTGGTGTTCAGAAGATCTCAGAGAGATAAAAGTTTGATTTCATTGGATTGAAATGGAATTTCATTGCATAATGTTGTAATACTCTGCTTTACTTTCAGAGCCATGCCGTTCCCATATGCTTATAATGGGACTTGACATTGTTTAGCTAAATTAAAGGGTTTTTTTTTTTTACTCAAATAGGGATTAATTTATTACTTTTATGTCATAATGGTGACTTTAATGATATCTGTGCTTTGTGTACTTGTATACCACTCCATTATGGGATGCTGGTTTTGGACAAGCCAGATGGCCTTTTACCTTCTTGTCCTGAAAGCTTGGTGAGCATTGTCTTAGTATGGACATTAGAGGACAGCTATGGACGGTGGCTATGTAAGCTGGAGTTACGTTTAGGAGAAAGTTGAATGTTGGTTTAAGCCAAATAAAAAGATTTCAATTAGTCAGACCACCAGACCAATTTCACTTGATGCATTGAGTGTTTTCTTCCTTGTAGTGTTTTCTCTACTTTCCACTGTGTTTTTACTGGTGTGTTTTTGTTTAATACCTGAATACTTGTTTGTCTAGAAAGTTTTTTGGTTTCAGCTGAATTTTAAACCTGTAAACCACTTCTGCCTGTTTGTTATGCAGGTGCTGATGAGGAGTACATCTACATGAATAAAGTTGTGGTCACCGGGAAGGACAAAGACGACAGAGGTATGAGGTTTTAAAAATTCCTTTGACGTTTAATCCTTTTGCAACAAAGTTTCCTCCGAAAATGTAATTATCTCTGTTATACTAGCATGATATACACATATTTGAATGGTAAAATCATTACTTATGAAGCATCCATCCATCCATTATCTACCGCTTTGTCCCTAACGGGGTCGCGGGGGGGCTGGAGCCTATCCCAGCTACTTATGAAACAATACAACATTTTTATCCATGAAAAGGTCATAGTTTTCTTGCAGTTTTCACCACTTTACTCAAGACTCAAGTGCTCTTTACAGATATTCTTCCATTTCTCCAATAATGTATTCTGAGTTTAAACCTTTCTAAGTCAATTTGCACCATTGAATGTTGTTAGCTTTGCAAAAACTTTGGCCTATAATGAAATGCGTATAAGCCCATTCACACTTTCACTGCACCTTCAGTTTATTATGTAGATTAAATATACTAAACGAATACAGAGTATGTCCAATGACTCCAAACTGATTACATTATTTTATTTGAATTTAAATGTTGGGTTGTTTTTATATTTCATAATGAAGCAACAAAAGTCTACGTAGATAAACTGGTTCTTTGGCAAAACCTTTAAATGTTCAAATCAATAGTCATAATGTTTGCCTTAGTTCCATCTAGCTACATTCATTCTGTTCTGATAAATGTATTCTCACCATTTCAGCTATAGTGCGACAGCTATGAACTTTAATTTTTTACAAAGAATGTGTGCTATTTAATTACCACAAAAACTTGAACAAATTATAGTTTTGTTTGTCCAAAGGGTCGAACTGTGCTTACTTGTTCCACTATCTGATCTCAAGCTCAATTGAGATTCAAATGAATAGCAGAAAAGATAAGCCCCTGCATGAGGCACTCAACCGCCCACCCGCCCACCACCATCACCATTTCCTGTCTGTTTCTCCGAAGCTCCTCACCGTGAGCAACTGGTTTGTTTTGTTTGGACGGTGATTAAGATCGTGGTTTGAACGAACACCAGCCTTTAACACATATTTTTTGTAGCAATGCTCACAAAGCCACAAGAACCTTCAACTTAAAGCTGATGTGTGAAAATGAGAACTGTATTTGTGTGTGTGTGT
>JBAMIG010000023.1:9200558-9216050 GCA_037177335.1 Kiunga ballochi | reverse complement strand
GGGAGTCTCTGACAACACACATCAGTGATGTGTCATAATTTGAACAAAATAAATTGTTAGGTTTCTTTGTAAACATATTAAATCATTAACTTTGTTCTTAATCTTTAACACCAACAGCCTGCAGTTGTCTTTGTTGTTGATACATTTGGCATTGAATAGGTACATAGGCATAGGTGTATCTTAGTTTTGCCATTGCTGGATTAGAATTGCTCAACTTGGCTTTGAAAATACTACTGTTAGGACACTGACTCCCATCACACTCCATATGTGAATTCATATTGCACATATTTGTCCAAACATTTATTTTTTTGCTCAATATAGTTAGTTTGAAGGGATTAAAATACTAGGAATGAAATCACACAATCAACCATAACAGTAGTTTCTCCAAATTCCCTGCAGCTCAGATAGGCCAAGCAACGTGATCCCCCACAGCCAATAATGGTCAAGCAGGGCGTGTCATCACTAATCACACAAGTCAGGTGTGTCTTTACTACTCTGATAAAGGGTTCTTTTCCATATGTCTGTGGTGCGAATTTAACTTTTAAAGGAAACAAAGTAGCAATAGACTCTGTTTTTGTGCTTGTTGGAAAACAAAATCCTCCTCTGGTGAAAGTCTCATTCGTGTTATCACTTTGTATCAGGATAACAGAAAAGATTTCATCTTCATGGAAACCTATCAAATTTTTAAGCTGCTGTGTCACTGTTTTTGTTAAAATACCAAGCCCAAATGTGCATATATCTCATCATATAGATATCACACAGGTTGAAGAGATCAAGCTTGCTTTTCAGTGTATAAAATTCCAACATGGAGGAAGTGCATATGAGTATGAGTAAGCTTTCTAAGAAGTGACATGATGAAACTCGTCATGAAGTCATAGAAATGTAACCTATTGGAGAATCATACATGTTGCTCATATTTTAGCTCTAAAAATCTTCTAGTAATTTATTGGAGAAAAGCCCATGTGCAATTCTTTAGAACAACAACACTCTTTCTGTAGAATAACTGATGCATTTTTTACATACTGGAACATGTAAAAAAAATTCCCAGTTTCCTGAGAATTTCTCCAAACTGATTCATGATCACTCATGTTTGTTAGATGCCCAAAAAGATACAGCAGCTTCCATTTTTCTCCCCTGATATGTGATATTTTCAAACTGGCTTCTGTCACAAAGCTTTTTGTCCAGTTCTCCTACTGCACATATATTACAAGTGTTTAAATGTGTTTTTACATGTCATGTAGCAAAATGAGACCATTCACCCTGTTGATGAACTATAGGTGGAATATTTAATTTTACTTTTTAACCAGTTGCACAAAACAAACCTGACATTTTTTTATAAACTCGCTAACAAATTAAAAAGAATATAAATTAAGTTTCTCTCTGATTTTTATGAAAATATTCCAGAAATTTTAAAGCAACATTACATTAATTTCCATTTACAAAGCTCAGTGTTTCTAACCTGATTTGACTCAGTGGCACAGTGACGTTCAGTATACTCATTTCTAGAGTCACTTTCTCTTCTTGGCCCACATTTACAGCCCTGCTGCTGCTCATACTAACAGCGGGATAACAATGCATTGACATTTTGAGGAAGTGAGGGGAAAAATGGCAGCAAGAGATGAAACAAGAGTCAACATTGGTCTGATTTTTACTGGTCAGACAGAGCTCAGAGAAGAGACTGTACAAGTCAGATGTTGAATTATTCTATGTGGCATTGACAAAATGTAATAAAAGAGGGGGGTTTACAGTATATTTGTTTGAAGGATCTTGAGAAAACTGTAAATGGTTCATGTTTAACGTCACAGCTGCAGTTGATCCAAAACGCAGCATGGGCCTCTGAACTGATACATGTAAATGTGAACATACTCCAATCAGCCAAATAAAGGGAATATTATTGCTCTTCTTGTCCCAATGCAACATTCTGTATCTGTTTACAAGGATAATACTCTGATACATGCCAATGTTCAAACCATTTCTGTTGCCTGGTTGCATCTATTACACTTGATTATGGCCCATACACACACACTCACACACACACACTCTCACAGCAGGACAGCATTAGCACCCACAAAACAATGACAGACACTCAAGAACACCCACAGATTGTCCACACCCTGACTGGTTGGGGCTTTTATTAGCAAAAGGAAACCTACTCATGCTGGGATGGTTAGTTAGGTGGTTTATTGTGGGTGATTGGTGTATTTGACCTAACCTGGCATTCTCATAATAACTCTCCCTGGTTATAGTGCCCGTATGTCCAGGATATAATTAATCATAAATACTGGTCATTACACACACTCCAGGATGTACTATTAGATCATTGGATCAGATGGGTTTATGGGTTAACATTTACTGTTTTTTAAAGTAATATATAAACAAATTGTCTAAATTTAAGTTGTACAGTTTTTTAAATGGCTAATTGATACAAAGAATAACTATTAGATTAGTATACAATTGTAAAATGTTCATTAAGATAACTCTTAAAGAGCCACTGCTTACTTTTTTTTTACAACAAGCAAAACTGACAGAAACTGCTGTGATGACAGATGTCTCTAAAGTGTATTTTGGAGCATGTAGCTGATTTACTGTTGTTGGTTAAGTGCTTAGTTCAGGGCAGACAGACAGGAGATGACAAGAGAGACAGAAGTGAAGCCAGACTGCTGACTGATTTCAGGAAAAACCACTGAGTCCACACACACCACTCACAAAAACACAATTACATATAAATTCATGCCCTTTTATATGATCACATAGATGTTCTCCAAAGGCAAACGTGGCTCTCTCTAGAACACCAGGTCAAACAAGGATTAGTAACACGAGAAATTCCCTACTTACTCCTAAGTGATGACTGCATTAACTACATGTTCAGCTTGCAATAACAACACATTAAAATATATGTGTGTGATACTGTTTATTGTGAACATGACCCTTTCCTCCTCATGGCTTTTTTCTCCCTATATTGTTTTAGAATATGGAGCTGTGAATCATAGTTTATATAAGGAAGGATAATACAAAGTTTTGTTTTTATTTTTTCCTTTTAAAATCTCTTCATTTGTTAGGGTGTG
The DNA here is from genome assembly GCA_037177335.1 of Kiunga ballochi. Taxonomy (NCBI): domain Eukaryota; kingdom Metazoa; phylum Chordata; class Actinopteri; order Atheriniformes; family Pseudomugilidae; genus Kiunga; species Kiunga ballochi. The sequence goes on along the minus strand of JBAMIG010000023.1, from coordinate 9,212,985 downwards.
GTGGGTCGGGAACCATTCCCCTTGCCTGCAGTTCCAGTTCCAGCCAGTATAGACACGTCAGAGAGTTACTATGAAGAAGCTCAGCCCTACGAAGAAACTGTAAATGGTAAGTGATCTATATTTAATGTTTCAGGGTGATAACTTGTACAGTTAATGATCCGGTGTGGGAGTTAGTGACATCAAGTAGTAAAATTGTATAATGTACATAACAGTTTTGTGTTTTTTCATTATTTGTTTGTTTGTTTTTTCCACTCCGGGCTCTGGTATGAGGGGACACTGCACTAACTGTAGATAATAAATAACTGACTCAAATATTTTTAAAAAAGTTATTAATTTTTTACAAATTTCTACACTCATAAAAACATAGTTTTAAACATATTGACTTTCTACAACTCATTTTTTAAAATGTTTTCTTTGCATATTCAGAGACAGCTGTTTCTAAGAATACCAATTGTTATTCTTTTTCTATGTTGTTTAATATTACTTTTGTTATTTTTTGTTATATATATATATATTATTGTTATTTTTTATCTTTTCCCACCCAGCATCATGGCAAACATAGCTCGGCTTCATACTTCAGTATAATACAGATGAGTACAGAACCTGACGGCCAGAACAATAAAAGAGAAAATGAGAGACGACAGGGGAAAAGTCCAAAAAAAAAAAGTGACATCCTTTGAGCTCTGCAAAAAAAAAAAAAGCAGAGAATCATCAGGAGCACCTTTAGAGAGTGCACACAGGCATTTTCAGTCTTGGTAGAAGTTGCCATTTTGGATGCAGCTACGGTCTGTTTACATCGGTTCATCAGTAACCTTCATCTTTTTAATCCGTCTTATTCTGAATTTCTGCTGAAAATTTCTGCTCAATCTCTCTTAGCAACATGGTTCTAAAAGTTATGGATGGATATTGATTAATTTTTTGAAAATCTTATAAATCAAATAAGGAACAAGTGATAAGATGTGGGGTAATCTCGATCTGGTTAAGGGTAATTTTGCCATATAAGTTTCATTCATTTATTCATTCATTTTTGGTACAACTGGAGAAACTAGTATAAAAAAAAAACATAACTGTTGGTGATTAAATCTACAACATTACATCATAGCTGTGTGAGAAAGTGTGATGGGTGCATATATACAGATAACACTTCGCCACATCTGCAGCTGACAAGGAGGGCCCCAAAGCCTGAGCCACCATGGAGCATAGCATCACACCTCAGACACATCAGTCTCCTGGGTTTGGTTGGGGTTGTTCATTTATAAAAAAAAAAAAAACCTGAAAAACACATCTATAAAAGTGGGAATGTTTTATTTAAAAATGTATCTTTTTTTATTGTGTACAGCATTTTCACAAAGTTTGCCTCAAGATCTGGAAACTCCAGAGTGTTGTTAGGAATGTCATCATGACAAAGCTAAAATACTAAATGAGATATTTACGTCCTTTATAATAATAGAGCAAAGCTTTAGTGAATGGCTGTATATTTTCCTGCCGTCTGACGCTCCTCCTTTAAAAGGAGTTTATTTGCATGTATGTCGTAGCCACTAACAGTAGGACAGATTACCACTCCTAAGTGGAAGTCCTAAATGTAACCCATTCCTTCACCACATTGTCCTCGTTGCCAGGATTTTGTTGCTCATTAGGTTTCCTCATCATCTGGTCTGTGACTGAATGCAGCTTCCTGTCCCAGACCAGAATATGTCAGGTTTTAGGATGAAGCACTGAGAGAGCAGGGCAGATTTGCTCTGCCATAATGCTGCAGTGTGACGGGCTTGCATGTTTTTCTCCAGCACATATATCAATGAAAAAATCTAGGATTATTTATTCTTGCAAAACTGCATCTCCATAGATTGACTGTTAATCTACTTTAGCTGTATAGAAATACTCTAATGGTCCCATTGCCTTTTCCATGTGAAACTTGAAAATAATGCTTACAAACTTCTTTTTTTCCACTCATCGTTTTTGAAGAGGGAAAAAAAATCAGCATTTATGTTTTTTGCCACTTTATTTTCCTTCCTTTTCTTACTGTTCCCTTGATGCTGTGTAGATCTGGAGAGCGCTGGCCTCCTCGCAGGGCCCTGGATACGAGTGCACAGCTCTGACAGTGTGATCTATGCTGTTATCACCAGGGGTAGCTAGGTCTTGTGTGTCTGTGTAGCATGCCTGGAGTTGTTTGAGAATGGAAAAAGTTGCATGAGCGTAGCAGAATGACCAGAAAGGTGCATGTAAAGAAATAATTTCCAGTCAGAACACATCATAATCATCCTCATCTTCAATAAGTGTTTCATTCCATTGCATCTTATCATATTTTCCTCCATCCTTTTTCTTTCAACCCTCCATCAAGAATTAAAATGTGCTTTTTTGTTTGTGCAGAGAGATCTTTTCATTCAAGGGCAAGAAATAAAACCTAAGCAGTTTTTAACTCTTTTGTACTCATGCAACAAATTTCACCTGTCTAAAAAAGATCACCGCATATCATCATTTCATCCCTTTGGCTTTACTCCCCTCATTGTTGCAAAGCTGACCTCCTGGGTTTCTTTCCTAGACGATGCCGAGGCCCTTAGCAGTTCATATGAGTCTTACGATGAGGATGAAGTCACCCGGGGGAAGTCGCCATCAGCTCAGCATCAGTGGCCGTCAGCAGAAGCATCTATTGAGCTGATGAAGGACGCTCGCATTTGTGCCTTCCTGTGGAGAAAGAAATGGCTCGGCCAATGGGCCAAACAGCTCTGTGTCATCAAAGACCATCGTTTGTTGGTGGGTAAAATAAAGACCCGGGGAAGTTTTGCTTGGAGCATTGTGAACGGTCTGATTTAGCATGAATAAAAAAGACATATCATTACACTTAATAGTCAGGGGGGGGAAATCTACAATGCTCCTCTACTTATTTAAGCTTAAATGACATAACCTTGACTCTAAATTGCCATTGCATGAATAAAATGTTAGGGAGACTCCTGCAGAGTAGCAGTCACAGATAAAAACATGATGGATGACTGGATTGCTTAGGAGATTATTGCAGTAAAACTTAATGTGTGCAGATTTATGCTCTTTATTTCAAACAAAGAACAACTTAAGCTTCTAGTTTAGGAGTTGATGACATCAGCAGAGGTTTCCTGCTAATGTCACATGAACATAACTTGTTTTCATGTTTCAGTTTGTAGCAGTAGGTTTATTTGCCAGAAATTTCCATTTGGCTTGCTATCCTCCAAGTTTCACATCTTAATTACACTTTCATAAGTTTAGTAAAGAAAAAAATTCAATTTCATACTTCTATTATTGTTTATTACATCTGAGTCTGTTTGTTTCCTGAAGCCATCATCCTCAGCAGTTTTAAGGAATGGTCCAAATGAAGAACATGTAGATTTCCCATCCCCTTTTAACACTCTAGATAAAACACTTAAATTTGTATTAATCAAGTTAAAAATGACCTTGTTAAAGCAACACTACATGAACACAATGGCCCCCGTCATTGCCCTGCAGCAAGGCCAAGAATCAACACTTCACCACTTTGTGTTCCAGCCTGGCACATCATGCCACAGCTGTGTTTTACTTGTTGGCACAGTCATACACCAGCAACGCAATGATAGACACACTGATGGATTCTGCAAAGACACCCAGGAGGATACAACAGGAGTAAACACTGCATGACAGATGATTAATTATTCTCCGTTAGGGAGTGTCAACGTGCAAAAAAATCTACCGAAGGTAATACGTACCAGTTCAAAAGTTGATTAAATTAGGATTATTACAAAACTTTGGTAGATTTTCTCAGTAAAGCGCTCCCTAACAATGATTTATTTGGCATTCATCCTGCATACGTCCTTGAAACTGACCTGTCTCCTGCCAGTAAAACTAATTCTGATTACAACTATTGTCTTATGTCTGTCTCTCTTTCTCTGATAATGTCTTCATTTTTTTGATGAATCCCATGGTGTGCATTCAAAACAACCAACATTGTTACAATATGAGGTGGTACCTACCACATGTAGCGCTGCAGGGCAAGTTGACTCCAAGAATTTATGGAATAAATGTCACTGTGCCATCATAACATTTCAAAATGCACATTTTTAGCATCAGGAAGGTAAATAATGCTACTTTAAGAATATGCCAGGAATTTATTGGTGCTGCTATGATGTAATTAAACAAAATAAAGGTTTGCATGTGCTGTTTACCTGAAATCAGCTTTTAATTGGGAGAAGTGATTCACTTAAAAGGTGCAGCGTGCAAACAAGCAGTCTGGTTGGATGTGTTGCAGTATATATTAACCTGTTTATCTGAGGCCTTTGGGTCACCATGTTGTCTCTGCCTCTCTTAGTGCTATAAGAGCTCCAAGGAGCAGACGCCTCTCCTGGATGTGAGTCTTCTGGGCTGCAGTGTGGTCTACAAAGAAAAGCAGCTGAAGAGAAAAGAGCACAAACTGAAGATCCTGCCAGTAGGAGGCGAGGCCATCGTGCTGGGACTGCAAAGCAAAGAACAGACCGAGCAGTGGCTGAAGGTGACAAATTTGGGGTTTTTAGCAGTTCCCTGTCATTTTTCATTCTAATTTTCATACATTTTTATACATATTGTGCATCTCTTTTTGTGCGTTAGGTGATTCAGGAGATAAGTCCCAAACCAGCTGAAAACTGTGACTCCCAACATTCTGCGTCTGACTCCCCAAGACTTATTTGCACAAAGGTAGATTATTTTCCTTGTCCACCAAAGTGTTCAGACGTATTCCAACAGCAGACATGGGAAACTTTGACAAGCCTTGGGACTTTTATGTTTTTGTCCTTTGCTCATTTTTATTTTACTCTTTTAAAAACATTGATTTAAAAATGACTAAATGTAGATATGAACCCACAGGGAGAGCTGAGCGAGAGACACTCAGTGGCTTCAGAAAGCGGCAGCAGCACAGACAGTCACGCTGAAACTCCAGAAAATAAAGATGGTGAGATCTTTCTGTTCCCCCAAAATATCTATGAAGTTTATATTAATGTTTCTCTTTAATTATAGTGATAATTGATGTTATGGATACTAACTTTTTAAAATGTTTACTAGAGACTAAATTTATAGTGAAACTCAACCAGCATCTGGGTTTTATAGCTCTGCGTGTGCATTTCACATGATGTGATTATTCTGTCTGATACAGGTTTAATGCAATGACACTGAGATGCTAAAGCAAAGAATATTTTTTTCTTTGTCTCTACAGTTAAAAAGAAATATGGCGCAGGCTTGATGTTCAGTAACCTGATGAACATTGGCAAGAAAAAACCTTCCTCACTAGAGAGCAATGAAAAATCCATCAGCACCTCAGGTAAACATAAAATCTTTGGATGTGACATCGACAACACTTAAAAGTTATGTTTTGTTTGTGATGGTGGATGTTGGAGCGACAATCTCACATTAATCTCGCAAATAAAGGATTATGTCAGAGACTTACAACAAGGTGGTTATGGAGTGCAAAGCCTGCCTATTTTTACATTTGAATATCTTACAAAGCACTTCTCCTCTTTCTGCATTTAGAATAAAACGATCCAACGCTGAACCATAAGCAGCCTACATCCTCATCTTGGCCTAATGCATTTAAGTTTACTGACTTACCTGATCAATAAAACATAGATACATTTAAACACAATGTGCATTTTTGAGCAATATTACATACCAGGAATAAATAAAGGTACCACATAATCTTACTTATTTCCTCTGTCTCTGCTTAGGCTACCTGAATGTGCTTGTGAACAGCCAGTGGAGGCCCTGCTGGTGTCTTATCAAGAACGGACAGCTGTGGTTTTATCAAGACAAGGGAAAGAACAAAGTGAGCCAGCCAGCTGTGTCCCTGGGAGGCTGCAGTGTTTTACCCGACCCCAGCCCCGAGCACCTTTACTCCTTCAGGATTGACCTGGACGGCTCACAGCTTGCAACCCTAGAGGTAGATAAATAATGTAAAGCTTCCTCTCACGCATAGCGGTTTGGACGACCAGAAGGTGCTTAAAACTCTGCAAACCATTTCTTGCATAGCAGTTAGAAAGATGTATATTCTTTCCGCGGTAGAGTTTAGCTAGTTACAGGTGAAATATTAATAGGAGGTGCACTTCACATGCTGCTGAATTACAGGTTTCTGAAAATAGATCTTTATGAGGTGAACATGCAGGTTTCCTGTTCAGTTAATTCTTTTTTCAGCTGAGAGCTTACGTGAGCAGCGCTGTGTATGTCTCACTGCAGAGTAATAAGCAGAAGTCTAACATGTCTACCGACTGTAATCCCTAACAACAACATGTCCACAAAGGAAACTCACTTTCTGCTGACATCAGACTAAGCATATGTAAAATATGTATCCACGCAAGGGTGGTCTGCCTGCTTGTGTGTACGAAGGGTGTGGATGCACTGGGATTTCGTAGTCTAATGCTACACCCTTTTTCATTAGTCCTTTAGTACCACCCAGCTGCAGCACATATTTGGTCAGAGGCAATGGAATTTAATGTTTAGTCTCGAGGGCTCCTTCTGGCTTTTCCAAGCTAAAAATTGGTCCGGAGAAATATTATCATTATTATTGTTATTACAGAGGAGTGTGTGTTTGACTGTTGTCTGCTGGTAGCATTTCATACAGCTCGAGCTTTAGAGTCCCCTAGAGCTTGAGGAGGGAACAGTTTATCTTTCTGAAGGCTTTACCATTGAAAACAATGTCGGAACAATTGTTCATTAGCTTGTATTGCCAGATGGCAGCCACACAAACCCATAAAGACTTAAGCCACTGGTGTTGCAAGTGCTTGTTTTGCGCTGAATGCTTTCTCTGTTTGTGCTCTCCCATCTCCACCCAGGCAAAGACCTCAGCAGATATGGGTCATTGGCTTGGTCTCTTGCTGTCACAAACGGGGACCAAAACTGACCCAGAGGAGCTGACATATGATTATGTCAATGCTGAGAGAATTTCCAACATCGTCTCTGCTGCAAAGACTTCATTGTAGTAAGTAACCTCCTCGCACTCGCCTAAAGGTGAATAAATAAGCTAGAATAATGCATAACTTAGATATGTCTGCATGTTTGTGTCTCTGTAGTTTGATGCAGAGAAGATATTCAGAGCCAAACGCATATATAGACACTCCACCTTCCATTCCTCAAAGCTCTGATGAGCTGTATGATGATGTGGCATCAATAGCTGATCCCGATGTAAGCATGAAAACTGTGAATCCTTGCAGTATTCTTCCGCTGTTTTCAGTTTCTTTTTGACCATCGACTCACTTCATCTGGCTGCTTTCCATCCCTAACGTCCTGCTCCGTGTCATGCAGGATGCTGATCGGAACAGCCTGCCAAACTGTGAGGACAACAATCTCCTGGAACAGAGTCAAACTTGCTCAACAAAAGCTGAGGAGCCTTCGAGGACAGAACAGGATGACGACGACCGAATTTACCTGGACCTCGTCCCTGTGCGTTCCTTCCTCCATACATCCTGCGGGAATAAAAATTCTTCTGCAAAGGAAGCTACCAGGCAGTCTCCAGTCCCAGCAGAGGACCTCAAGGATTCCTCCTTCCAAGTTAAAGAGGTAGTGGATTTGTTTTTTGTGATACTTGCAACATTTAGTTGTTTATTTGCAACATCAGCGTTCAACACAGAGATAAAGTGGCACACCAAAGTATGGGCACCTAAGTCGAAGTTAAACTGACCACCTGCAGCCGCAAATCCAGTGGATTTTTCTGCATGTTTTCGTTGCTACCCGGTCACAACACACCTGATTCAGATTAATAGAAAGTTAATTAGCAAGTTAACAACAAGCTGTTTGAGATTAATTTCACTTTGTTTAGGTGTTTTTAAAACCAGCGTGGTGGCAGATCAATAAATAAAATTTACAATATACATATTTTAGCTTTGACCTAGTGATACTAGTAGTAGTACTTTCTATTCTACGGGGGGTAGAGTTTAATCACACTACTATGTCTCCATCTGTTAAACGAGAAGGTGGAGCTATCATGCTTTGGCTTTGTATCATAGCTAGCAGCACTGGAAACTAATAAAAAGAGATTGTGTTTGATCAATAAATGAAACTGCAGATGAAAGTTGAAAAACAAACATAGTAACAGCATTAGTATTGTTAAAAAAAGCTTTTGCAAAGTGACAAATTAAACAAATTAAAACGTGTGAAAGCTACGGTGAAGCCATTTCCTTTTCTATTTTAGAGGTGCAAAATGTCGAGCTAAAAGGAATAAAATCTAAAAAAGATTCATCAGTCGAATCATCTTTTATGAATGCATGTTTTGGCAGCAGCTAATTTAGCATGTCACACTGTTAATTGCTTCCACTTAATTTAAACCTTGTTTGTATTTGTAACCTTTCTGCGGAAACTGCTTAAATTCCAGCTCATTTCAGACTCCACACCTGTGTTAAATGGCCTTCGCTCAGTCTCTGCTGCAAGCCAACCAGATAAACAACCCCTGACTCAGACACAATCGCAAACTCAACCTGCCAAGACCTCATCCCAAAGCCAAGAGACCTCTAAGAGGACCAGTCTGGGAAACCCACAAGTCTTCAGCTCTCCTGGGACACAGATCCATAAGGGTCAGGTATCTCACACAGCTGCGTCTGTACTCCCTCGCAGCCCGCAACCTTTACGACCAAAGGCGCACACCGTAGGTAAGTGCTAACAAGGATCTTCTGTTTTACAGGGTTCTGTACTGAGAAAAATGCTCCTCTGCTAATTAACATTGTACAAATACTTAATTACTACCACAATGAGCTTTTTCAAAAGCCTCTGGCTCCCTCTAGTGAAACGATGAAGTCATAGCAGCTTCACTATTGTTGGAAATAAATGTCAGTGATGGAAAATATGTCATTTCTCAACATGTTAAGTCAGTAACACTCTATCCACAGGTTGTCCAGGTTCAGTTGAAGTAAAACTTGGGAAGAATCGCACAGAGGCGGACTTGCGCCGATACCTAGATGAGAGGGATCGTCTGGAGAAGGAGAGGGAGAAGGTGAGGAGCAGTCTGGCAAATCTAAAGAAGGAGAAAAAGGAAGCCAAAGAAGAACTCAGTGGCTGTCAAGGTATGTCTGCATTTCCTCTCAGTGGCACTTTACTGTTTAGTTTATACTGATAATCGCAACTGCCCCGCTAACCTTGATGTATTAGATCCCAAGCGGCAAGCGTCGTTAGAGATCAAGCTGAAGCAGAAAGAGGAGGCATGTCGAGAGGCAGAGCACCGCAGGGTAGAGGTGGAGCTCCGATTGGTGGAGGTGAAAGAAAGTCTGAAGAAAGTGGAGTCAGGGCCTTTCACGCTGGGAACCACATTGGATAGCGGCCTCCAGGACACACCGGTTAGTTTACTGGTTCTGAAATGCTTCTATGATGTAAATCAGATTTAAGATGTGGCAAAACTTTAAGCATTTCTGTGATTGTACCCTCAGCCTAAAGCAGCAACTATGCCCAGCCTCCAATCATCCCCGTCATCTTTTAGCCAATCATCCATCAGCAACAGTGCAGATTCTGCTTCACCAGTCAACTCTGCGTCAGCTCTTAAAAACAGACCTGTCTCCATCATGGCTACAAAAGGCAAGGTCCTGCAGAAAGCAAAGGTAATGCTAGATGAAAGACACACTAGATGCATCGTCTGTGCAATTGTGAGACATCATCTCACGTTACTGTGGGTTACAGTGTCTGTCTGTTGTTGAATTCATAGGAATGGGAGAAAAAATCCACCTCCTAAAGGAAAAGGTTTGAAATCCAGCAAGCTTTTATAACACCAATGATGGACAGTTACCCCTCCTCCTCCTCCTCTCGGATCTTTAAGACTTTAAGGAGGCAACCAGACAGAAGAAGACGCTGTCATCTTGAACACCACTGGATATTCATCAATGCAATGACTTTTTAAGTTGTTTTTTTTTCTTTCCGTTTGCAAAGAAAGGAATCTGATGTAGTAGCAGTTTGGCCAGTGAGATGTTTCAACATTGCAAACAACCAAACATTTCAAACCACTGAGTTTTCATAAAGAAACAACCCTTTTTACACAAATGTCTGTTCTGTGCAACCTAGATTGTAGCTTGGTTTATGTATGCTGGTAGCCAAGATGTAAATTTATTTACACCATTATTCAGCCTTTTGGCTTGTATTGCTAGCTAAAAATGCACTTTTTATTCCAATAAATGTACTGACCAAATTACAAGTTTGAAAGGTGTTTATGGGATGAATAATTTTGTTTTTAACTTTTTTTCCCCCTTTCTTTATTTTATTTGTTGAAAACAAGCATGTGGACAAACCTAGGACTGCAGGAAAGCTGCACCTGCAAACATTAACAGGTAATTAGATTATTTTTCCCTCTCTGTAAAATAAAAATGGGATTGATTGTATTACAAGATCATAGATCAAATTATTTCTACTTTATTTTGGGTGCAAGTATAATTTTGATCATTCATGGAACAATATAAATCTGTATTTTTTCAGACTAGCACAAACCTAGCCTTTTTCAGGGGACTTTATACAAATATAAAAATACATTTTGCAGTTTCCATCTGCACAAAAAAAAGAAGATTGTAGTGATTGTACTCCAAGAATGTCCAACAGAACCATGCAGACACAGCAGGAGAGACAATAAACAGTACAGTAAAGGCACTTGACGCTGAATGCAACTATTACATACTGAAAAACATGGAAAAAAAACACCAGGTTTCATTTATCTCCATCCATAAACACCCTTATTTGTGAAGTGTCCGTATATTCCTGAGTGTACATCAAGCAGTGTGTCTCCGACGGTGTAGGTTGTGGCGATGCAGAAGCTCCTGTTGGCTTTTCCTCTGTCTGCTCTTCTTCCTCACACCAGCAGGTCTTGGAATATCCCCTCTGGATGAAGATTTACTTTCTGTAAGCAAACCATAAAAGGAGTCTCAACTTCTGTAAGAAAAATAGCTGCTGAGTGGATCTGTCTTCTCTTTTGAGGTCATCTTTCATATTAGTGTAGATACATATTCCCATTTTATTTATATTTTAATTGTAAGATGTTACTACGCTGACTTCGGTCATGGAGTCGCAAAATGATCAGACATCTCACAAAGTGCATTCTAGGAATATTCAAGATGGCAAAACATAACACGGTTTTTATTGAAACATGATGCATTAAGCACAACCCAAACAGACCAAGGTGAAGAATAAAAGGAAGACATATTGTTTTTTCTACGTATTGTACACAGAACAATGAACAGTTTCCTTTTGATCAACAGAAACAAGATCAACCTTTTGATTAAACCCCTGTGGCCAGAATCGCCTCCACCCCTCTGTGATAAAATAAAAGATGACCACTTACTTGTTTCACAGTGTGGACCTTCATAGCCTTGGCACTGGCAACGAAAGCTCCCCCCTAACATGATGCAGATCCCATTGTTCATACATGGGTTGGGCTTGCACAGGTTTACTGGTTTCTTCACCTCTGAGAGAAGCCAAATGAAAGCATAACTAGTGAACTGCAGGAAAAACATGAATTCATATTCTGTTTATTTATAAAAGTTTTTTTCTTATTTTCATCCCATTTAAAGAAATCTCAATGAAAAAAAACAGAATTTGCCCCGATAACCCCATAGTTCTGTTCTAAAAGGAGAGAACAGCCACCTGAAGACGAATAATAGAGGACAGTGTTTTTTTGTTTTTTACCTGAGCAGAGCCTCTGCACTAGCACATCCTCAAAGTACTTCAGATCCTCATAAGATGGCACTGAGATGAGGTGCTCCTCTGATCCCACAGTTTTAATCAGCATCTCTCTCTGCACATCTCCAATAACAACCACAAAAATTGAAACTCCATTGTCTCGTAACTTTCTGGCTGGCACAACAGCATCATCCCCTCCTGAACTGTCCGTTACAACCACCACAGCTTTGTTGACTCCGGGTCGCGCTCCCTTAGCTACCGTGAGGACGTTGGAGTGAATATGGAGCAAAGCGTTTTTTGTCGAAGCTATTCCACCCTTGAAGCTGGAATACCCAACAGCCTTGAGGACGGCAGAGCCGCTGTCGTGGAAATCCAGGCCGAAGGTGGTTGTGGCACTTACACTGTAGGTGACGAGGGCCACTTGAGCTACGTCGCGGTTGATGTCAAACTGGATAGTGAGGCTGCGCACAAAGTCCTGCAGGGTGCGAAAATTCTCACGGCCGACACTGGCTGAGGCATCGAGAGCGAAAACCAAGTCTACAGCTTGACCCAGACAACCTAAAAACAATTTAAAGGATTAACTGTGTTCAAAAATGCAAAATGTACCCCCCCCCCCTCCTTTTTTTCTCTCTCCCCATATAAAGACAGACAACAGCTACAAGGAAGAAGAGGTCAGAGGTCAAATCCTTTTGATCCTCTGACCTCTGGATTTGTGGATAAGTTGCTTCTCTGTGTTTATCTATTATAGGGTTTAACATTTCTTGGATTAATGATAACCTCCTGATTGGTTGAGTTCATAATGTGCATTCACAAAACTGTGAGAGTT
>JBAMIG010000023.1:9189615-9200458 GCA_037177335.1 Kiunga ballochi | reverse complement strand
GTTTAACATTTCTTGGATTAATGATAACCTCCTGATTGGTTGAGTTCATAATGTGCATTCACAAAACTGTGAGAGTTTATCCCTATAAAAAATAGTAAATCCCTTTTCTTTTAATAAATCGGATACTCACACCTGATCGGCATCCCTCTTACTGACATCCTGTCAATTAACTTTCAAATTAAAGGCTAACCATTTAGCACCGATTAGACTGATGATTTTAATAATAAACAAATATCACCATGCATTTAGCTGGAAATCTTTGTCAGATTAAGTCCATTATGTAGAGCTTGTCAGAGAACCAGGTTATATCTTTGTAGTTCTAAATGTGCAAATTCCCAAACTTTTAGAAGCCATTAAGGTCACAGGTTTTTCTTTGACCTACAGGTGGCACCAATGCACTAAGATTTGCACAGCATCTGCAAAGATGGAGAGTGAGAATACTCATTTTTGCATAAGTTCCTTGGCAAAGCTTGAGATGGAAAATTTCCGTCAATATTTCTATTAGACCTCATCATTACATGCATGCAGCATGTAACATAATGCTTAATATTCATAGGACACAAGCTGAACCCCTACAATGGTTATTTTGTACCTTGTGTGTCCACGCTGCAGATCCTGGCCATTAACTCTGGTATTTTCCCAACAAGCTGATCAGGTGACGTGTACGTCAGCGTCCTCTGTGGATTTCCTGTTATATTATTTAGCTGTCCCTTTAAGGCGTCTGGTCCCACCCCTACCAGGAAGATCTCTCTGTCTCGTGCATATTTAGAAACCTCAATAACATCATCAGCAGCGGGAGTAGCCGTGAGGAGCACCACCACGTGGGGAAGATCATCCGAGACATCTGCGAAGACGGGCTTGCTCACAAATCCATGATGGGTAACATACCGTAGCGCGTTCCCTGTCAGAGTCCGCCCACCGATGGGTTGGAGTGCATCAACAGCCTCAAGAAGACTCTTTGGGTTCCCTTTAAACTTCCCAACCTGTGCTTCTACTTGGGCTTCCCTACCAAAGACCGCCAAGCCAACTTTGCTGGGGCTGTAAGACTCAATCACAGTCTGCAGGAACCGTTTTAGGAAGGACCTGAGGCGGAGGAAACCTTCTAAACTGAGAGCGTCAGAGCCTTCTAGCAGAAAGAGCAAATCCAAAGAGCAATCCAGAGGCAATGCAAGAACTGGAAGGAAAAGATATTTTCAGTTAGATTGTTTATTTACAGCATCAGATTAGATATTATCTTAACCTGCATACTGACCACAGTGTGGGTCTTCTCCATAACCAGGGGGACACACACAGTGGTACCCTTCTTGACCTTCTGACACACATGTTCCACCATTAAGACAAGGCTGAGAGTCACAAGGGTCTGATCATAAGCAGGAGACAAAAGAGTAGCTTTTTTAGTTAGTTAATATCATGGAAAAGCATTTATTGTAAAAGTAAAAGGTTGGGGACAGGGTAGTTACCTGGACAGAGAGTCCTATGGCAAACTGTTGGGTGTCTCTTGTAAATCTTGTTGTATCTTTAAAAAAAAAAAAAGCATCCTTATTTTTATCAGCAAGGTAAAAACGTTTGTCTATGCTGTGATTCAAACACACCTGTAGAAGGGGCAGAGAGATGTGTATGGGTAATGGCCCTTGGAGCCCTTCCAGCACATGAAATTACCATGCAGCTCTTTCACCGTCTCCAGTGTCTTCCTTTCACAAGGGAAAGACTCCACCTGACAACCTGGAGGTTGGGACAATACATGGGATCGGTATAAGAAAGGAGGGGGTTGGGGTTTTTCAGCTTTTTCAGAAAGTCAGACAGCAAAGCAAAAATGAAGGTTTAGCAGGAAAAGATCTAAATGATTAAAAACAAGTTATTGTAGTTTAGATCCTAATAAGCATGAAGTCCTAACTTTATCATGGAAGACTCCAACCTGTAGGTGTAGCGCTGCAGACTGAGAAAGTGCTCAATGTGGTGTACAGGCCATTGACAGCGTCATTGAAATGCTCAGCAAAGAAAACATGGCTCTCCGTTGGCTCACTCGCCACAGAATGCAGCTCCTCCCACCTGAAGAACAAACAGACAGGAGCTTCTTATAAAAAAGCAAACAACTTCATGCCAAATGTTATTCTCAGCTGTCAATCATACTTGGGATAGCGCAAGCCCACAGCAAACAAAACCACGCCAGTCTCTTTGAGCTGTGCAGCTGCTTGGGCCAGGTTACCCTGAGACCGCCCGTCAGTCAGGAGGATGGCGATGCGGGGGACACTGGAGGAATTACGGCCTCCTGGAAAACCCTTCCTTAGGATATATTTTAAAGCCAGGCCTGTCTGGGTACCGCCTCCCCTGGGAGGAGAGTTTGGAAATGGATTTATAATGTAAACATCTAAACAACAATAAAACAGTAGTTACACAATGCACTCCACATATGACTGGCAAGGTCAACTAAATCTCCATTTTTAATGTTTTTTTTTTAGGAATAAAATGCACATTGACCAAGTTTAATCATCTCAGGACGCAGAAAACCCATTTAAATACATTTATATTATTTTTTTAAATACATAAATATCAACTAGAGCATGAATTACTTTCAGACTTCCCAGCAGTTGTTGACTGAAAAACCAGATGACAAACTCCCAGTACTCAAGGTGTGATGTCAACCCATCGTTTCTCCCAGTTAGGTCTCTATTTTCTCCAGTAAAGATAGTGTTTTGTCCACATACAAGCATAAACAGCAGTGAACAAATAAACATGAATCTCTCATTATCCAATATTTTTTTAACCCATATTCTAGACAATCAATTTAAACTAAATAAATGTACATGCATTTGTACAAATACATCTTTAAACTGATTTGATTTGTGTGACCGGTCATAAATTTGGAAAGCATGAAGTATGTTGAGCCACGTGGGAGTTTGTCACATTATTTCTTCATTGTGAGCCACCCTCAGGCAGACGCACGTGATCAAATTACCTTCCTCTTCCTCGGTTTATTCATGTATCCAATTTCAAATTTGCACCTGTGGTGCAGCTGTAATCTGAAATTAATTTATTTTTTCCTACCCAGGATGCATCTGGTATGACTTACACTCCTGATGTGAGCATCATGAAGCTGTGTTTTTCACGTCTTTGCAACATATCTCCTAGCAGCAGCACTATCAAGTCCTAGGCTATATTATGTAGGGGAAAAGGGAAAAAAAAAAACATTAAACAAATAGGCTAAAAGATAATTGTTTGCCCCCAAGTCAGACCAGCTCAACATTAGCAAGTCATGATTGGTTAGACAAGGAGACACTTCCTGTCCTTTACTTTCAGGTTTTGCAAAGTGCAGGTGAGAGACAAAGCACGAATGTTGATAAGTAAAGAGGAATTGCATGTTCTCAGTCCATTTTATGGGAACAAAAAGGTCATAAACTGTTTCTTTAATCAAACTCCTTTCTTCAAATCATTGAAGGTCCCACCTTCCTCAAGACACCTTCAGAGATTTTGAAAAGCCCATTTCTTAATAAGAGGCACCTAAGCGAGACTCAAACAGTTCACCTTTGTGTGTCATCATCAACAAAACCATGTACACCCTCTGCCCTCCAAATAAACAATGTCGCATTCTCACACACACACCTGTAAAACACCTTTTTTATGTGCTTCTTCAGCTCCTGTCTGTTGGAGCACGAGTCTAAGGAAAACTCCAGACGGGGAACAGAGCCAAACTGAATCAAACCAGCTCGCACCTGCACAAAGCCACAATTGCAAGTGGGCTGATTGACATGGTATGAAGATGGAGGGCTTGGAGATTTTTTTACGTAAATGAAAACAAACCTTGTCTTGTCCAATGTCTAAAGCCTGAGAGAGTTTGGCTGCATAGTGTTTGGACCTCTCAAAGCTGCCTTTCCCCATGCTGTAGGAGCCATCCATGAGAAAGAGGACATCCATGGCGGTTGAGCACTGCATCACTTCCATTAGGGGCGAAAAAACATAAAAGGTCAAAAGTTTTTCTACTTTCTGGATTGTATAAACATTACAGGTTTATGCTGGCCACCTATCAAATGGATGAAATCAAAACAAGAATCTGAAAGTAAAAATCTAAGCAAAACAACCAAAAAAGACTTGCTAGAGCGGTTTTCTTTTCCTCAGAGGTACATTAAGCTGATACCACAGCAATTTTCCCTCGTACAAGTCTGAACAAGCTGCAGGGATAAATAATCAGAGGTGCTGCTGTTGTGTTTGGCTGTGTAGCTGATCACGGAGAGGACTATTAAGAACAGAAAGCTGTGTATCTGCCATTCAGTCTTATGGGGAAGTAATGCTGTGATACACACAGTAGACTAAGACCACCCACAGACTCAATCGCTCCTTATAATGGCACTTCACTACAAAAAATGTCACATTTATTTTGATAGTATTCAAGTAATTCATTAAATACCTTCATTTTTTTAAATCACCTAATTCTTTTTAACATTATAACATTTTGCTACACATCCCAACAATTATTTAATGCCATTTTAAAGAAAAGAATAAGAAAGATGCATACTTTCTGCTGCCGAGTTGATCTTAACAATGTTCTCATGGCTGGTTTGGATCTCCTGTACAGAGACGCCCTGCTGAACTACGAAAGCACAAAAGACATGAAGATTATTCCATTGATATAATTACACGTGTATAACACAGCCACATACCTGGGACTGACTAAATGTGTTTCTACATTGGAATTGAATAAAGACACTGGTCATGTGCAAAGAAACCCAAACCATAAAGAAAGGATAAGACGACGTTCTTTCCCAATTTATTATTAAATGTTTTTGTGCAGCATAGAAAACACGTTGCACTCTGCAAGTCAAGTTTATTTATAAAGCGTATTTAAAACAACAGTCGTTGACCAAAGTGCTGTACAGGGGAGTCATATATATAATAAAATGCAAATAAATAAACACATTAAATATAGTATTAAAAGCCAAGGTGTACTGCTTATTTTGTGTCAAAGGCCAGTGAGTACAGGTGAGTCTTTAATCTGACTGAAAGATCTGCAGATATTTTTCATATTCCTGCTTCTTCATCAAACAAACTACAGAAAATCTGCTGCACACAGGTGTCTTCTGCATGTCAATCACAGCCTATGTCACAGAATTACATCATTACTCATGCACAGAGTACATTTATTACAAATATCAGTTTTGTCATAAAAACCATCTATTTAACAGTGTCTGATAAAAAAAAAAAGAACTCCCAAATGTGAGTAAGGACTAAAGACAAACTTCTGAAGATAACTCTGACAGGTTGTATTATCTCCACAGACCAAGTTGTTATAATTAATCTTTTCTCCCTTTTCTATGGTTATTTCTGACTTATCGTGATGAAAAATTGATTTTTTTTAAAACCCATCTAACTTACCGAAGTACCCAAACAATATTCTGAGTAACCAGCACTGATTTAGCAACTTTTGTATTCACATGTTCCTGTAATAAATCACTTCCATGAACATGTCGCAGAAGCATTTTCTGTTTGAAGAGGATCCATTCCTTCAGTTCACTTCGGTATAAATGTGCAGAGAAACTCATTCTCTGATATGTTCTCTGAATTTCTTTAAATTATCCGTCTCTGTAATCTCCTATAAGCTAAAACAGTCAAATGAGACGCCCTCTCTGAAGCGGGCTCCATCTGCGATGCTTAATTGAGTATTCAAAGCTATTGTGAGAGAGACAAAAGAGAAAAATTCTTTAGAGCCATTTTACAGAAAAAAAATGTCCATCTATTCAGTCACATGTAGATCAGAAAGGAGGGGGACGTGTGATCCATCGTGAACATGCCTCGTTGCCCCTAGCAACCCAACTGATAGAGACGTTTGTCCAGCATCGAGATGGAAAACATGGGGGATCCACACTGATCACTGCAACGCTTCAGGCAACTACCTGCTCCTCAAGTCAGAATATCAAAGACAGGTTAGAGGTTCAAAAGTCGAACAGAAAGTCTCATTTAGATTATTTATTGGTAACCCTGACTTTGTCTTCCTCATCTTTCATAGCTGAGGATGAAGAATGTGGCACGAATAAACCTGTCAGATCAGATGGGTCACTTTTAGTTGATGATCTGTTGTTTTAGAAACAGTTTATATTATGTCATCCTGATACATATTAAATAAAATAAATATAGCAACAACATACTTTCAAATGATTAGAAATGGAATGATTATTGTAAAGTAAGAGTCACCTTAAGTCAGTACAAACAGTTTAAAAAGCATGTAGCTTAGTTTAGCTTAACTTTATTTCTATCATCATGTTTGCAAAATTACAATATAAATAAACATGAAAACACAGCTTATAATACTGTGTAAATAAAATAACTTCAGCATATATAAGTTACAATGATTCCACAGAAGTACACTTTTACTTTATTACTGATTTTAAATAAGCTCATTCGGGTTCATTCACATTTCTTTACACAGATAAGTTAACAACAATATTAAGAAAAACGTTAAATTGTTTAAAACCCGAAATATTAAGCCTCTAAATTTATTGCTTTTAAAAAATTTCATTCAAGCAACCGAGTGTTTTTATTTCCAATACACAAAAATAACAGTGACTAAATAACTTAATGCCTTTTACTCCACTGTGCAGGAGAAGCCAACTTGTTGCATGAATAGTAAGAAAAACATTCACACCATTAGACTGAGCTCCCCATGGCATTTGAGTCTTTCCACGTCATCATCCTTTTTCAGGTGATGAGACAGAACACTAATGATTGATGAGAAACACCACCTGCAAACCAGCAGCCTTTGCTCCAAGCTCTTCCCACTCCTAAACCGTTAATCTGCTCCTGATTCCAGCATCATTCCAGCCTGTCGAGAGTGAAAGTTCAGGGGCCTTGGCGAGCTGCTTTTTACTGGTCAGTGGGGCCCCAGCGCACTGAACAAAAAGTCTGTTTGTTTCCCCAAATGCTTCAAGCCAAATGACAGCGTTTCTTTGATGTCTGTGAAAATACTCGCAGCAGGGAGAAAAAAAAGAGCAAGATAATGAATATAAATCCCCTGCTGAGAGGGTGATGTCTGTTTAGCTTTAATCCCATCAATGCCTGGAAGATGTAACCCCATTTGAATCAGAATTAAAACACAGACTTCTGTCTGTCAGTAAAATTTCATCTGACTGACAGGATTGCATGGATATTTAGCACTGCAACATGTCATCTGTGTTGTCAGTACAGGATGGGAGAACAAGGTGAAACAGTCTAGTTCTGTCAAGTTCAAAGTCTTAAAACGGTCCATAATAAATGCTCGACTTGGTACTAAACCTGTCATTTTGGAAAAGAACTCAAAGATTATATTGCAGCCCCACTCCCTCCTCTTCCTCCAGGCAAATACCAATACTCTCAGGTCTGAGAGAACATGACATTGTGAACTATAAAAAGAGATGCAAAATTTTGCCCTGCCTGCAAAAAAAAAGCAGGAGGTTGGAAATAACTCTGAAGAGACAAAAACAGAAATTGTCCTACAGTGGAAACCTGGCAGTTTAAGGTAGTAAAACACCCTGTAAATAATTACAGGTTGTTCAGAGAGACAGAAATGAGTCAAAACATAAACGCGAACATGCTAATAGAAATCCAATGAGCATGTTTGACAATGTGAGGTATTAGATTTTTAATGACTTGCATTTACAATCAACTGCACTCGCTCAGTGATATTTACTTTATTGGAGGTAAACCTGACAGCAATCTCTTCGTATAATAGAGATTAGTTTAGACAAACAATCCCAGTAAGACTCACTGTTTCATATATATAGATATGGAGAAGTTCAAATCTGTGGGTCTATAATAGTTATGTGTCATAATAGCAGGAACAACAACAGCAAATAGAAGTTCAGATCTTAAGAGAAATTATTAAAAACCTTCAACTGCTGTTCCTCATCTCACATTTTAATGTTAACATGCTTGTAGTGCTTTCTTAATCAGGCCTTCATAGGTAACAATGGAACTATTTTACAGCTTTGTGAAAGGCCCTTCTGGAACAACATGTTCCAAAACAGCATTTTAAAGCTGTTCATCACCTAAAACCTTTGAATAGCAGATAAGCACTGCACAGTAATAAAAAGCTATTCAACCCACCTTGAAGGAGCAGCAGAGAAAAAAGAAGGGCGATGCAGATATCAGGGTGCATGTTGGGACACCTGGAATTGGAGACAAAGGTCTACATTTAGCACCAAGAGCAAGAAAAGCACTCGGAGCGCAGACCTCTGCCGAGCACCACAGATTTCCCAGACAAAAACCAGAGCATGCACCTGCAATTGTCTGGTTAACAGCCTGCATAACTACACAGACCTCATCCACCATGCAGGAAGATGTTTGGGCTTATTTTGGGGTGATACGTCTCTCAGAGCTCAATCACACATGATCTTAGTCAGAGTGAAAAATAGCTGCAAAAACAGGAATTATTATCTAAGAATCCTTCAAAACACGTATTTATCTTCTCAGTCTGGATATATTCAGAAAATGAATGAGGAATTGTCTATAACTTATGGAATGATGGTATACACAGACAGACAGATACAAGCCGGCAAAAATATAACAATACATATGAAAAGAGGGAAAGAAGACATCCTTACAGAAGAAATTTGCACTTTTGCTGAGCTTCTCACAAATGATTCCCTGTCAGCCATTAAAAAAAAAATTAAGGACTTTTAGTTACATCTTCTTAGTAATATCTTACCTATTTACTGAGCATGAAGTTACAAACCCGCAGCTTCGGAAAGATGCAAAAACTCACTGGGATTCTTTACACGTTTCTACAACATTTTACTGTCATGCAACCCAGTGGAACAACTCTGTGGAAAGTATTTCATCTTTATAACAAGTAAGACAGAAAAGCATAAACTTTGATATTTTTCACAGGGAAAATAAATACTTTGATGTAATACACTTCATATTAATGTTATTTAATGTTGAAGATAAAACGACATGTTTAATGATGAAAACAGCATCATGTGTATCTGTTTAAAAAGCAGATAACCAGAATCACTGACGCCACTCATTCAATAGCTGCTTTATATCAAACTTTTTTTTACCTACATTATTATACACAGGTGGTTCTGACAGGTAACTGTGAAAACATGCTGACCTCATGACCATCCCAGACAATCCTGGCTGTAATCTGGCAGCTTTGTTCCCTGTGTGGTCATTATCTATAACAGTTTCTCAAATGGGGGTACGTGTAGTTTTTAAAAAAAAACATAACTTTTAAATATTTGCTTTAAGACATTTTTAAATGAAATCATATAGGCCTAAATATATTATATAAATATTAATTTTGTTAATATTAATTTATTTCTGAGCAGAGTTGTATAAAAGTAACATTAAGTCAGTTAGGAAATATTTTCTTTTGATGTTCAAATGTTCATTTAGAATTTAAGCATTAACATAGTTATATAAGAAAGCACTTACATGCCATTGTTTTGCATGATTAATGCTTAATAAACCAAAAACAAATAATAAAGTACTGCATGTATTTTGTTTTTTCTTAAACAAAAATACTTTTAGGTGGTGGTGGTGGGGGGGGGGGGGGGTACTTCGCCGGGAAAATATTTTTCATGGGGTCCTGTGTTGCAAAAAGGTTGACAACCACTGATCTATAAGATGTTTAAGAGCATCAGATAAGGTCTGATTAACTCTGGCTGCTGATAATAACCTGCCCACAGCTCCGCAGTGTGCCCTGAGGTGGGCAATGTATGTGCCAGACAGACCCTCTGCATGCATAAAGTCGTGTGTGTTTCTGAGACAGTGATAGAATTGTGTGCAGGATGGAGGCTCGTTTTTACAGGAGTCTGTGTGTCTGAGATAACAGATCTACAGAACTTGCATGGCGGTGGTCGACTGTGAAGCCATAAGCAGATAAACATCATCACAGGTTATTGGTGCTCTTTTGTGCATTCGCCATTATGTCTGGCCTGACAAGAGATTTCATTACTGCTACAAGGGTGCGGTTCAGGGCATGCATGGGAAGCAGCGGAGCATGCCTACGTTTGAAAACACACACGCGTCATGCACATGCCTGGCTTAAAGATTGGCTGCCTCTTCACAAGCATTCCTCTCGTTCCCCTACTTTGCATCTGTGATGGACAAACCGGAGCTCCTATCTCCGATGTCTCATGTTTCTGACTCTAATTAAATAGTTAAGCTTTTGGATATTAGTTTCACTCTCATTAAGTTTATTTGCAGATTGGAACATGCATAAAAAATACAGGTGTACAAATGGAAAATTAAAGGAAGGCCTATCTATGTGCCGTCTGTTCTGAACGGGTTGGAAAGTAGCCTACCTCCTCACTGTACACTATAATTACAGAGGATTCTTTTTGAAACATCTTCATGCTAAATTTAGTGAACTCACCTGTGTGTGCATAGCTTTAATAAGATCTTTTTAAACTGCAGTGCTGTGTATTAGCAAGTAAAGTGGAACTGGAACGATTTTCATAGAATAAAAGTCAACTTTACAATACCAGCTAATCACTGCTATAAAATTCTTGTCATGGGGATTTCAACACTTAAATCCATGCGGTTTAAAGACAGTGGTTCTCTCTCTGACATGAACTGGACCACCCAGTTTAACTGAAACTAAGACAAATATTTATTTACATACAAATACCTGGGAATAATCCTACATTATTTTACAATTTAGGATATGTCTAGAATATAAACTTACAAAGCAGTTAAGAGTATCAATGCAGCACTAAGAGGACACATGCCAGATTAAACCTAGAGGTTCATGTCAGGAAGTAAACATAAAAAACAACATACAGGACTGTCTCAGGAAATTAGAATATTGTGAAAAAGTTCTTTATTTCCTGTAATGCAATTAAAAAACATGAAATGTCATACATTCTGGATT
>JBAMIG010000023.1:9177075-9189454 GCA_037177335.1 Kiunga ballochi | reverse complement strand
CATTTCATGTTTTTTAATTGCATTACAGGAAATAAAGAACTTTTTCACAATATTCTCATTTTCTGAGACAGTCCTGTAAATATGTGAATCAGCTTATTGTCTTGCAATGCATGGATTAATACTGCCCACGACTGGTGCCATTTACATACAGGTGATGATGGACATTTGGAAACAATGAGCCAAAGGAAGAATTGAAGGCTTTTTTATAGGCAGAAAGAGAAAAAAATCATTTGAGTCCAAGAAATGTTGGAAAATGTTCAAATGTTGAGACTTTAACCGGATAACAAAGGTTTAGTTGTCATGATGCAAAAGAATAAGGTGGATTTACTGTGTGCTCAAGAGGGCAAGTAGGAAAGTACTAAGTTACATGTTTAGGAGAAACATTTAAGGTGGAAAAGAAAGAAATGAGGTATTATCTAAAAAGAGGAGCTTGTGAAGGAAGGCCCTAAAAGCCTGTCAGAATTATTCTGAAGCTAAAAATGATGTTATGCTCAATGTTATTAGAGAAAAAGCTGCATTTTTATTATTGAGAGAATCTGTTACTGTAAAACTGAGGTTACAGTAACCTGTAAACAAAACTATTTACTAATAGTGATACAGTTGTAGAAAAGGATAAACATCCATCTAAAGTTGATTAGAAAGTCATGCTACATTACAATTATGCAGGGAAGGATCCCAGTTTACATAAGACCTGCATTCAAATAAAAAGATTAACTAACCAGTGCATGCAACCAGTTGAGTCCAGTTTCTTGCCTTTGATGTTTGCAGCTCACCTTGTAGTTAGCTGGTCTGTAAACATCTGGTCACGTGTCAGAGGCCAGCGCAAGTAAACAAAGGTTGTGACCACGACCTGTTATAGGTGAGGTCGAGCTGAACTGGTTTTGGTTTAACTGGTTAAGGACCAAAGTGGATGGAATAAAAAAAAAAAAAGATGCGCTGTCCTTGCGTTTCTCATTTTGGTTTATGGAAGATTATAGAAAAATGCATCAACCCAAGTGCAGAAAACCCTGTGGATACTTTGCCACCATACAACAGACATCCGGTAATAAGTGTCTTCATAAAGTCAGAATCAGAGGAAAGTTATCGGCTTTCCATCAGATGCGATCAGATCAATCGGACCCCTTTCCTCCATGACAGCTCAGAAATATTCATCCTTACCTTGCACATTTCTTCAGTGTTCCGTAGGTTTCCCGTAGTTGCTCTCTATCTGCACCGCTCTTTGTTTACGTCCTGCTCTTCCAGCTCCTTGCTGCGACCCCACCCACTCCTAACACCCACCTCTGAAGGTACCTGCACGCGCGAGTCTGTTTCGTTCTCTTCTCCTGAGCTGGGTTAAGCAACAACTTCACGTGACCCTAATCTACTCCACTCAACCACAAGTGTTATGTATAACACTAAGCTTCACACTGTGTTCCTCTTTGGATAGAAAAGACAGCTTTATTGATCAGGGAAACAACAAAAACACTCATTTACTTTTATGTATGTTTCAAACTGAACTAAAACAACATGGACATATACCACATGTTCCATCTTCAGATGGTAACACAGGAAGTGCCGAACACACCAACAAACAAAAACAACCTGGAATGCAACTTCTGGATAAAAACATAAGTCATGGAACCACAGCACCATTATTAAAGACTAAATTAAATGTAGGACAGCAACTGAAGAGAAATAAGGAAAGCTGTAGCCTACAACATGTTTAATGTTACTTATTCTCTCCAACAAACTTTTTGATAAGAACAATCTGCAGCTGCATCATCTGTTCCAGATTGTCAATCTGAGGATGGCAAGCAAAGAAACACACTTGTAACACATTTTTACATTACAAAATACAAAGCTACATATTTAACACTAATATTTTATTACAATTAAATAAGTTATTGTCATGCTAAAAGAACTTTACATGACACTGACCTTTGCCTTAATGCTCTGGCAGCAGCAGATGGACGTCTGATGATCTGGATCTAGAATTTAAATATCAATATTAAATCCATCTTCCACATAAAGCAAAGCCTCCAGAATAATAAAAGCATGTTTAATCAGAAGATAAGGCTCCGATTGAAAAAATACGTACCATTATTATTTGTATTATTTTGGGATGGCAGTTCTGTCTGATCAACAACCATCTCCACGGGATCTTCTGAAATGAAAACAAACCTTTGATCATGGTCACAACTCTTCATTGCATTTTCCCATGTCACATCAGCTTTTCCAGGTAACCTTTCTTGTAGTAACTTCAGTGTTAAAATCTACAAAACACTAAATGAATCAAGTCGTTCCTCACTGAAAGTGAACTATCGCTTTAACAAACCATTAGCTGTTGCTGCAGAAGTACTGGACATCTGCTGCAGCTTCTGGGTTGATGGCTCTGGACTTATGGTTGGTCCCACCGTGTTATCCATCACAGTCATAGTTTCCAGGTCATTTAGGGATTCGGGTACTGGCTGGGAGAGACCAGGTTCAGCAGAAGACCTAATGGGTGTGTTGTCAGGTTGATCTGTTCTGGTTTTGGTTGCTGGGTTGCTGGTGGTGTAGGTATTTAATGCATCCAAAATCATAGCGGTGAGGTGTCCCCCTCCCCTTTCAGTGGGCAGAGTGAGGGAGAGCACATTATCAGAGCCATCAAATGCCTCAACAGTGGCAAGAATGCCATTCATCAGTTCAGTCCCAAACATCAGCAGAACATCTGCTGGCCATTCTGAAGGGAAGTGCTCTTTTCCTATAATTATGGGAAGCAAAGCAGAGAGACGAACGATTGAGAGAAAAACTGCAGCTCAGGATTTCAGACAGATCTAGGGGTGAATTTTTAAAAACATACCTGTGAGGGTGCAGCGAGTGATTTGAAAAGGGAGCTGTAACAGGTGCACGGGGATGGGTCGGATTCTAGAGAAAGGTACTTTTTCACTGTTGCCATAGTCCACGTAGAGGACGCTCAACTCAGTCTCACCAACCTCCAGGACCACAGCACGGTACCACTTATTATCAGCTGGGAAATGAAAAAGATGGTGGTCGGGGGAAAGACAACCTTCTTGATAACTCTATGCTTTGTTTTTAATGGACTGCAGGAAACAAACATAATATTTAATACTATAAAAAAGTGTTTTAAAGCCAAAAAAACATGAATGTCCCACATTAGCAGGCCTTGTAAAAACACATGAATCAGTTCTTTAGAGACAACAAGACTGCAGGTATTTACAGCAACATCCCACTCAGAAGTTAAAATGGACCCTGCTGTTAGCAGGCAGAGGAATGTATGCTACACTATGATCTCACACATGTAAACAGTGTTTAAAGAAGCTTGTACGCACACCACACACACAAACTGTGTAATTATATCTACTCACAGACATGGAATTACCAGCTTAGGTACCAAGGCACAGGTGGGGTCTTAAAAACATTCAGGGAAAAACTTATAACTGGATGGGAATGTGAGACAGACATGCATAGTAATAGTGTGTGTATGTGTGTGTTCTCAGTAGTCTTTAACCATCGAGCAGAAACAATAGTATGTGCAGTCCAGGTTTTCCATAGTGATATAAAACAATCAGAAAAAGCAGTATTTATAAAATTAAGTTGATTATTTTGGGCCATTATTGTCGTTAAAACAACTTTGTGTCATTTTCAGGACAGAGGGTTATTTTAAAGTTTAAATACCAGTTTTAATTAAGTTTACTCAGCATGTTGAGTTGCACAAAAAGGTTGATGGCAACACTGAACTGAATCCAGATAAGGGAATGAGGGAGCTGTATGTATTTAACAACGACAAGAGTGAATCTTCAGAGCAGATTATTCATAATGTAATAAATAAACATGTTCCTTACCAGAGAACTGAGCACAACAGGCAGCCCCAGGAACTGGTCTGCACTTTCCACCTGCAGAAAAAGGGCTGTTGTCGCAGATGGCAGCCAGATCAATCATCACCTCCTGAAGCTTTTGCTGATCCACTTGACAAAAGACAAACATCCCTTATAAAACTTGTCACCTTTGCATTTAGACGATAAATGGGTAGAAAGGGAGAGCTCGTACCCGGGGTGACACCAAACAAGTAGAAAAGGGAGGGACTAATGACAGCTGCAATGTAAGGACAAAAGGTCTCATTGAGCGGCAGTTCTACTGTCTTCCAATCCACTGGGAACGATGCATCTGGAAAGAAATGATAGCATTTAAAAATTTGCCCCAGAAAATCACAGCATTTTATGTTGAACCCGTGACATCCTAGCTGACCGTTTGATGGCTCTGCAGTCTGCTCTTCACTCATCATCTCTTTGGAATTAGCTTCCATCTTATTATTGGCTCCAACAAGCAACTGCTTGTGTCCATGTTCCTTCTCGACCTCCTGTTTGGAAACACAGCCTGACTTTGCATCCGTCTCTTTGGACATCTCTCCAGAAACTTTGGCAAGTTTCTCGGCAATAAGCGCGGCTGCCACTTTTTGTCCTTTGCTCTCCAGCTCCAGGCCGTAACCCTGCTCGGTGACGGAAAGGACAAGAGCGGACAGCTTCTCACCACCCACCAGACTTTGGAACCACAGCAGAGCTTCACTGCTCCACTCTGATCCTAGTGGCTCCACACCTGAACCCAAACATGTGCAATATTAGAAACTTAGTGACTTTTTTTAAACCCGTGTTCAAAACAAGTTTCTACTGCTGCAAAGAAGCTGTGATGTTTGCAGAATATTCCTATTCATATTTCAAATTTCTACTTAATTATTAAAACGTCTGGGTTAACTAAGAAGTTCACCTGCAAGCCAGCAGAGAACTGCTTGAAAGGGGAGTCTCAGGAGTTTGGGTGTAATAGAATGAAGCTTGCTCTTTTCCACTGTTAGGCTGTAACCATAGTCAACAAGGTTCACTGCTGCCTTGTCTTCTGATATTTCCTTCACCATAGCTCGATACCATAATCCATTACCTAGGAAAGTTCAGGTTAAAACATTACTAAAAACAAAATAACCCCAACCCCAGGAACCTTTTTCTAAATTAACCAACGACCTCACCAGGAAACATGATACAGCAGGGTTCTCCCACTTTAGCTGTGAAAGGTGACATATCAGCCTCACAGTGTTCCTTTAACTGATCTCCCAGCTCAATTAGTCTCTGATGGTCTGAGAAACAAACAGTGTAAATGGTACAAGAAATTCCAACATTTATCAGACACTAATCCAGATTACTATTCCCTCTTTTATACACAGTGCAAAAATACAATGGAAAAAAAAACAGCAGAGAAAGGGAAATTATTAGCTTCATTATGTCTCTGAAAGCAAGCGTAGCAAAACAAAATGCAGGTAACTGAGCTTTTTTTTGCTTTAAATTAAGACCGCTATACATCCAGGCTGAAGTAGCAATACCTGTGGGATTGTTTGTGCGGCAAAAAAACTTCCCAGGACTCTCCACAACATTGACAAGTAGCGACACTGTCTGGCCGTCACAGGGAAGCTCAGCAGTAGACCAAACCAGAGGTTCCCATTCACATTCAGGGTGAGACACTGAGGATTACATTTTAACACAGAATCACATAAATGCCTTAAGGTAATTCCTCACAGTATCAGGCCACTTGCAGGGGTTGAAACACAATAAACTGACAATGGAGGGTAAATGTGTTACATGTAATAAACAACAAAGCATTCAGTGAAAAGCTGTAACAGGGCATTGTTCAGCACCTGTCCTAAAACAATCTGATGTGACCGCTTATGGTTTTAGTTCTGAAATAATAAAGAAAGAGTGCACAACTTGATATTAACTACACATTTCCCACCAAGTGGTTCTGTAGTGGCAGCTCCATCACTGGCTTGCTGATCCACACTGGTAGGAGGAGGAGTAGGAACAGCGTAGCCCGCAGAGATCAACAACTCTGCAAGATTAGCCTGGGGATCACTGGCCTCATCAATCATTGTCACCAAGGCTTTGCCTTCATGTGGTCCCTGGATGTCAATGCGTAGTATTCTGTTGGACACCCGTTGCTTCAGGGCCAAAATGCAGTCTTCTGACCACCTGTCCCCAACAGGCTGCACCCCTAGAAAAGAACCCAAAAACAGACATATGTAGGAGAGAAAGTGACTCAAAAATACAAAAAAAAATTAGAACTAAGTAACTTCTCATCTGCTACCATCTGATAAACTACCTGCTAGACCACAAGGTATAGCTTGCATTGGAAGGGCAAGCAGTGATGGGCTGATCGGTCGCAGGCAGCCTAAATCCACCTCCTCTGAGTTTCCAAAATCCAGGTAACCGACACACACTCGTTTCTCTGAGGGGTACGCTAAAATCTTTGCTCTGTACCACTGCATGTCCTCTGAAAGAAACAAACATGTCAGAAATTATGCTTAAAAGAACATTTAGAGGATACAAGATTAAAATATTTTGCTTTGGTACATAAAAGAAAACCTTATTGTACAGGGCATCTTTCAGCTATGTCTGTGTATACCAGGGGTGTCAAACTCAGGTCCTCAAGGGCCGGTATCCAGCAGGTTTTTGTTGTCTCCATACTCTGACACAACTAACTGAAATGACTTGATAGGCAGACAAGAAGCAGTTGAATCTATTTCATTTGCATCAGGTGAGTTAGTCCAGGTAAACACCAAACCTTGCTGGATACCGGCCCTCGAGGACTGGAGTTTCACACGTGTGCTATATACACTTACTGTGAACACCACCAGCATGCTGCAGCCAGAAAGCTTAATAGTGGCGCTAGGGGGCAGTATGCAGCACTAGGACTCTGAAATAGTGCCGGATTGAAGTACTACCACTGTACTTCGGTGGCATTGAGGTAAAAGTTTATTAATCTGTTGCTAACTAACCACAAGGGTTTTTCACTTTGCAACAAGGAATAATAATTATAAATTTATGATAATTATGAACAAGGTCTGAGAGTCGTTTTTCAAAACTACTCACCATTGTGTTTAATCAATATTGTACCTCTTACACTGCAGCTCAAAGGCTGCACATAAACTGATTTGATCATTTTAATATCTGTGATTTGCTCTTTTAGGCAAGCAGGGCTTCCACACATAAACCATTAAGTGGTGCAGCAACAAACTAACTCAAAGAGCCACAAATAACACCCTCCAAATGAGCTCTGATGTCACAACAAAGGCATGTCATAGGTGCTCTGTTACACTGATGCCCCCTGTACACAGGTGTAGACACACTTACCAGTAAATAGAGCGCATGTGTTTGAAAACACACCAACCAGTTGAAAATCAGACAATTTTCACTTGTTTTGTCTCCTGCTCACTTGAGATGCGAAGATAAAAACAGTCCTGGTCCAGCGAGGAACTGAATGCTTCTCTATTTAATCAATATTTCGAGAAAATACAACTTTCTTCAACAGAACATGTAAAAAGTTAATCTGTTACCTGTGCCAAGTGTTTTGTTTGACCTTTTAGGCATTTGTGGAAAACTGATCTGCAATTATGATTGAAAGTCATTTGAAAAGTGCCGTAATTTACAGTAGCATAGCTGTCACATAATTATTTTAATAAATACATCATTTGAAGGCTTGAGGTTTGCACTTTATATTCCCCTTAATGCAGGTAGGTTACCTGTTACAGAGGTCATAAATACATCATTCAGCAGAACTGATTGTAGGATTGACATTTACAGTTTATTGAGCTTGTATTTAAGTTACACACATTAAATTAAAGACTCAAGATGATGATTGATGATTAGCCTATTTCATTTTGGCTGAATATTTGCTGCTTTCATTCAGATAAATACTGAGAAATTTCTCCTTAAGGAGACAGAGCAGCTTAAGGAGGCATCAGTCTGAAATAAGATTTGATGTTGTTCCATTATACTATTTATTTAATTTGACCAAAAGAAATTTGTTGTTTGAGGTTGGTGTTGAATTCAGTATTTAAAATAAAACCTCCAGCTTTAGATGTTTTGCATTTTGAATGTCACAGAATCTAATCTTGCCTAATAATGATAAAAGGTTTTCTTTCAGCATTAAGTCCAGAGGTCTTGTTTATTAGTTGTGTGTAGAAAAAATCATGTGAAACAATATGCTGCATTAATATTTTAAAGTTAATAGAATAAATGGCAGAAAAAATGTATAAAATGTCATTTTCTTTAAAAAAAAAAAAAAAGAAGGAAAAATTATTCAATCATCTCATCAAACAATTCAAGTAAAATGCTTTAGAAAGAATTACCCAGAGCAACACAGAACTTGCATCCTGAATCACTTTAGTTTATCACTTTTAATCTATATGCTTTGTGGAGATGAAGACTTGGTGAGCACCCAGAACAGCCACTTGGTCTGAAAAGCTTCAAGGATTCAATCATTTGAAACCAAAATAAAAAAAAAAATTGAATATCTGAAAATAAAAAATTCGTTCTGCTCAACTAAGTTTTTGATGGGCAAAGTTATGCATTAATTATCCATCATTCCATATCTGTCCCACTTATTCCAATAAAAGGGTCACAGGAAGCTGGAGCCCATCCCAGCAATAATTGGGTGAGAAGCAGGGTACACCCTGGACAGGTCAGTACATCACAGAGACAAACAACCTAGCATGCATGTCTTTAAATGGTGGGAGGAAGCTGGAGTACTCAGAGATAACCCACACTAACTTGGGGAGAAGTCTGCAAAGAAAAGCCACTGTCAGCGACACTGAGAGGCTGTAGTGCTAACCACTGCCCTGCAGTGGAGCCTGGTGTCTTCCTTTGGTAAAATGAAAAAAAAACGGACAATGTTTCTTTATTGGCTGGTATAAAGAAAAGTGTTATGTGGTTATTGAATTATGTGTGGATGTATAGGATCAGTGTACAGAGGTGCTGTACCTGAAAACTGGGCACAACAAACTGTGCCAGGAGCTGGTCTGAAGTTCTGTGGATATGCAACCCTGGAGCAGTGTTCCCTCAGCTTCAATTGCAAATCCTGGATGACTCCTGTAAACCAATAGTAAAAATAAAAACATGCATTTTGAATTTGAGTTGTTAAAGTTGAATCGCTACTCACCAGCATTCTCTACTTTCTGTACAATTAATTCGTTGGGTGACAGGAAGAAAGTGACCAAAACAGACAACTGATCTCCTACTGCCTGTGTTATTGGATCAGGAGGCTGAGCCCATGTATTGACATCTTTCCCATCAGACAAACACTTGAAGTTTTCCAAGGAGGCATTCATAATGGCACCTGAGAAGAAGCAACTCTTCTTTTGAAAAGCTCAAGAACAAACTGCATGCACTAAAATACGATACTGTTGCGCTTTAAAGAAACCATCACATTTTGGAAATTAAATTAGCAAAATTTTCTGTTGGGGGTGAAAAATCCCTAACATTTAGCGTCTCTTCTGCTCCTCAGCAGGAAAATGTGTAGATAAAATTAGCATACTTATATCTTTCTGAGTTGGTGCCACGTTGGAGGTTTCTTTCAGTCCATATCCTTGTTCAATAAGAAATGTGCTCAAGTATTTTCCTTAAAGACACAAGGAAGCAGTTTAATGTCAAACATAAACTTCTGAGAAACCTCGGTATTCACATCCTCATATTTCTGAGCTCATTTGGCTTCACATTCACCACCACCTGAAAGCAGGATATCCACAGCATGGACGTGACTATTATCCTGTGTTTCCACCAGTTTTACGGTCACCGTCTTGCCAGCCAGCAGCTGTCTCGCTATCATACAGCACTCGTCTGACCAACTGCCAACCACAGGAACCACGTGAGCAATCCGGCACTCCATCGCCTGCAATAGATGCATATACTAATATAATGCCAGCTGTTACACATTACAGACCGATTAAATGCTGAGTAGCAGATTAAAAAGTTTCAAACTTGGCAGCTAAATGCCTGATTCATATTATTAAATAAAATACACACACACAAAAACATAACACTAACATACATGCTGAAGGAAATATTTACTCACACATGGGGGAAAAGTCTGGATATTAGAAGGTAGCGGTCTGATCCTGTCCATTGGTACATCTTCTTCATTGCCAAAGTCAATGTAAAGGATATTAGCCATTTTCTGGTTGGCAGCCAAAGTCTTGACAAGACCTCGGTACCATTTCTACACATTAAAAAAGAAAAATGTAACTCAAGTCAATCAATGACTGAATGCCCATTTATGCATCTCTCCTCATTAAGTCTATGCTTACCATATCACAAGAAAACTGAACTGCGCAAACCTCCCCGACACAAGGTACATAAGGCATCAAGGGGACGCTACATGTTTTCTGAAGCTCTGTGCTGATTATCTGTTGAGCCTCCATCAGCTCAGGGTTTTGTGCAAGAAGGAAAAATCTGCCAGGGCTGTAGAACTCTATAACAGACGCCTTAAAACACATCCAACAGATAAAGCATCAAGGCATCTAATACCCTTGTCTTGTTTAATATTGTTAACTCGTTATACAGTGTATACCATTACCTGGATATCTGCTCCCTTGATTGTTTTAGTAAAATCCAAGTCATTCATATAAACTTTCCGTGGGCTTGATGAATCATGAGCCTTCAATACAGAAGAGTATATATAAAATGGAGAACTGTATTAAAACTGTATTAGTTAAAATCTTGCAGAAAAAAAATATAGCCAGGATTTGAACACCAAAATTACCTTCACCTCTGTCAGGGGGTCTCCAATCTTTGGGGAATGTATGGATTCTATTAGGTCATCTCTTTAGAGAGAGCAAACAAAATAACATTTTTTTTTTTTTTAAAGTTCAGTATTTATTGGTCAGTGTCTTAATTCAAATAAAAGGTAATGGCTAAAATGGGTGTGCATATGTATGCTTATCAGCATGAATGACTGAATAAACCAACTTGCTCTGAATAGAAATAAGAAAAATGTAAAAGTCTCAATAATATCATTTATCCATACAATCCTGCAGTGTTGTTTAACATCCAAACAAACAGTTGACTTTGATTAAATAGGCTGTATGGGCAGTTTGTGCTACTGAATCCAAGTGGGAAAATCCAACAAAAGAGCTGACAAATACACCGTTTAAATGGCTGGCAGACTCCTGAACAGTGTGCAACGGTGTGTGCTGCCATACAAATGATGTGCACTCAGTTACTGTGACTTGGGATTAATACCACTTACTTTGCAGGTGTTGGTTCAATGGGCTTGCACACATGTCGGTGAGCCCTCCAGTCTTCCGTCTGGCACACCACAGAACAATAAGGTACCTTCTTGCAGCGTTTGCAGCGAAAATTCCCTGTTAATGACCACCATAATATTGAGCGTCCAAGAATGTTTGTGTATGCACAAAAACAGTGCATAAAAAAAGTGTTGCAAACTACCGATGAAATTTTACCCTGAATTAATACACATATGTGAACCCTGTTGCTACTTTATGGGCAAATGCTATCACTCAATATTGAGGAAGAAACTTTACCTTGATGACCACAGTAGTTGCAGAAGTACACAGTGAGTGCTGGTGGGACCAATTCCATCAACTACAATGGTAGAAAAAAAACCTTTAAGACAAGAACTGTTTCCTAATTTAAAACTATAACCAAGACAATGGTTTGTGCAAGATTGTTACATACTTTAGATTTATCTCTGGTGTGTGGTGTGGATTTAAGATCTGAAAAGCATTTGAAAAACATGTAAAATTGGGTGGTCAAGTCATTTTTACTTTTATTAAGTTCAAACCAGCTACAAAAAACGTTGACGAAATAAGCAAAGTGGGCATAATTAAGTTGGACTGTTTACCGTCTACAATGGCGTCTGCCGCGACTGGTGCGGGTCCAACCTCTGGTACGATGGGGAATTTTACTGGAGGAAACGCCGAGAAAGTGGTCATTGGGCCTGATGTAGGTTTCCTCAGTGGCCGGTTGGGTTGAGTCATATTTGGTGAAAATGTCGTGTTCATGTCGGTAGCTGTCGCTAAACAACACACACAAAAAAAATCGCTTAATAATTCAGAAAAAATACTTTTAAACGAACAATTTAAACTGGAAATGTGGAGTTTGTAATATGCTGTTTCGCACATTTCCAGATATTTAGCTAAATTTCCACGGTGAAATGTTTAATATCCCAAATTCTTACACCTATTTTTAGCTACTTCATACATATTTAGTCCATAAGCGACTATTTCATTAACAACCATAAAAATATTCTGGTATGGTATCACTTGCATAAATATGTACAGTAGCTAAAGTTAGCACAGTACCATACCCGAGCGCACGTGCTGGCTACTGAGCAAAAAAAAAAAAAAAAAAATACTGCACCTGCGCAATAGCATGAACTGCAGAAGGTGAACGTAATCCCGCAAACTCATAAAAAGAGTTCATGCCTTCGTTTTCCATTTTGACCACCATTATTATAATTTCTTAAGTTTAATTTATTAAGTTTCATAACTAAATCTATCTATCTATCTATCTATCTATCTATCTATCTATCTATCTATCTATCTATCTATCTATCTATCTAT
>JBAMIG010000023.1:9157088-9175478 GCA_037177335.1 Kiunga ballochi | reverse complement strand
CTATCTATCTATCTATCTATCTATCTATCTATCTATCTATCTATCTATCTATCTATCTATCTATCTATCTATCGTGTCACCACAACGATTATAGTTTAGAATATTTTAGGAATTAAAGTTGTTATAATTACAGTGAGGCAGTCTTTTTATTTTTTTTTTATATATAATAAAAGGTGGAATTGTGGGCGTGCCAGTAGTGTAGCAACGTCCGATCAACGTCATTCATCGCAAGACTCTCATTGGTTAATATCAGTCCGTCGTTCCTGCTGCAGTGGCCATATTTGTTGATGTGTCATATTAGAGTGACTTGTTGGGTGATCAGCTTGTTAAACTTGGTCCTCCAAGTTCAATCTTTTGTTTGATGCTTCCGAAAGAAATATACCATGGATTTTTGGCATTCACTGGGTAACACTTTGCATGTTTCATATGCTTTATTCGTTACCATTGTTAAAGGCTAGCGCTAGCAACCTTAGCTGAACTGTGATAGGATTGTATCGTACAAGCTAACGCCTTTATTATTAACATTAGCTTAGCCTCACTTAAAGATGTCAATAGCCTCTTGTAATGTAGTAGTATGTCAATATACAGATGAGTTTAGAATACATTTAATCACAGCTGTTCGTTTACTGTTTCCCCACCGTAGGGTTGCCCATTGTTTTTGACCTGGTGTTTGTGTATCCTCAATGTTCTAAGGCAGTATCGTAGCTAACAAAAGAGCTAGCGAGCTAAAGTAATCACAGGCAGTATTAACGTAAAATAAACTGAAGTGTATATTCATCTTGAGTATATTCAAACAGTGTATTGGTCGTCTATTTGCTGTCACCACCCTGACATTTTCCATTATGGAGTGAAACGTTGTGTGTGAATAGTTGTGCATATTATTGTAACAGCATGACACCTGTCTGAAGAGCATCTTCAGCATCGTTATAGCGTTTACAGTTTAATAGAAAAGGCCGAGCTTAGTTAAATATTACGATATAACGTTGTCACATTGAAGTGGGTTTATATACAATAAGTCTAAATTCTATTTAAAAATAGTGTTGTGCGTTAGTATCCAAACATATTGTGACCTCTGCATATGAATGTAACATTGGATCCCTTATGATAGTTAGCTTATGATAATTTGTCAGATACTGCGTAACAAAAGTAGGGGATTTTACCTTTTAATGTTTTTACAACAATAAACCCTTTTATTCCAGTGTAGTATTCAAAATATTGACGTCAGTGTTTTCTTTGTCAGGCTGAGGTGTGGACATTTATTAACATTTTCCATCATTTTAAAATGAACAAAGTTTTTTTTTATCTCTTCTTTTTGTGTAAATTATTCCTAATTGTGTAAATAAAGTTATAGCTCCAAACAATTACCCCATTGAAAGCTAATCCATCTCCCTCTGGCCATGTGTACGTGGAGCTTTCATGTTTATTGTGTAATAGTTTAATCACAACTTATCAGGCTTCACTTTGCTTCAAAATGAACATTTCTGCAACCTTAAAGAACCTGCAAAATTAAGGTGCTGAATTAACAGTTTTCCTTATATGTGTGTGTGTGTGTGTGTACTGTCTATTTCTCTTTTTCCTGGTGTTTGTTCCACTTTAACTTACTATTATTTCAAGTTGCTTAATGTGTAATCTTTGTCCAACTCATTTATTTACATAGTGGATTTATTTTCAAAGCAAAATAATACGGTAACATGAGGACATATTGTTTGATACCAGAATATACCAAGCAAAGCTCTGTAACTTTGAAGACGCGACTAGTCAGATTATCAAGTAAAAGGAGTTGATTTAAAGGTTGTAAAACTAATAATTCAAAACTACATTTTAGATCAAATTGCCGGAAGAAGACTCTAAAATCATTTTACTATTATGCTGAGAGTAAAGGGTTAACGTCTTGCAGGAGATATGAAAAACCTGCAGAAATGTTATAAACTAAAACACTTAGTCAAGTCACCATCTTTGTCCTGACATATTTGGAAGATTCTGACAAGTTGGCTTTATAGTGAATCATGAATGGATTTGCAACACCTCAACTTTAGGTAGTAATCTTAAATACCTATTTTAGCAGTGACATTGTTAAACACTCCTTTCTGTTAAATGTCGTCATAGGAGTTAGTTTACAGAAACACGCCTTTATTAGTGTGTAACATTACTTGAATGAGTTTTTGTTTTTTAAATGAAAAAACATCAGGCCTAGTTTTTTGTACGTTCTTCACCTCCACAATGTTGCTTTTTTTTTTTTTTACTCAGAAGGCTCATAATACAGGTACCACGTGACTGCCGTGACGGTGACTTTCAGCACTTCTCCCATTCAACCTTTTTCTTATGTCTGTCTTTGTTTCTTTATCTTTGTGCCAGATTTAAACAAAAAAAAGTGAGGGACCATTGAACTGCCAGGTCCTGCTGCAGATCCACAGATGATGGAAGGATCAGAAGTGATGTCTGTGCCAGAGGGATCACATTCGGCCCATCAGCTACACAACAGCACACATAATGCCGTAGAACAGGAACAGATCTGTCACAGTAGTACGCAGGAAGCAGAAATATGCAATCAGGTGAAGGATGAATTACATCTTAACAATGAATTAATTAAAACTGCAGCAGATGCTCAGACGGATTTAAGTGCAGAGCAGGAAGCTGAAACATGTAGCCAAAAGGATCTACCTGGGACTGAACTGGCTGCTGAGAGCAGGTGTGATAATATAGTTTCCAGTGAAAATGAAGAACCGCCAATTAGTCTTTCAGATGAGGTTGCTCCTGTTTTGGTGATCTCTGTCAGTCCTGAAACTGTAGTAGAAAGCTCTTCTTCTGTTCTTGAAGAGACAGTAGAGGCCTCATTGACTTTTGATGCAACTGCCCTGAACAGCAGTCTGGAGCCATCAGTCCAGGTTACCAGTTATTCCTCTGAGCCATCACCTGTCTACAATAGTGACTCAGCTGAGACTCCATCATCCTCCTCTGTCCAAAGAACTTCCAAAAACTCGCCTATGGATTCTACAACAACGTCTGGGATCTCTAATGGCCCATCCACTCCGAGCTCCGACACACTCGGCTCTTCGCCTGCTTCCAGCCCTCAAACTAGCGTCAACAGCTTGGTCCTTTCCCATTCCTCGTCAAGCCCTTACGACACCGACTGCAGCCGGAAGCTTATTTCTCAGATACAGCGCTCGCTGTCACAAGAGTCGCTGCTGGATGAGCTAGAATCTGAGCTTTTGACTTGTCATCTGCCTGAAGGTGAAAGTGGAGACCAGAGAAAAAGAAGCCCATGTTTGAATGGAGTGTCTGCAGAACAGGAGGGCTGTATGGTGGTCTTTGAGAAGTGTGTGCAGTACAACTATGCGCAGCAGGAGAAAGCTATTCAGAGGTAAATTCTTATTTTGTAGAGAACTTGTAGAAATACTATTCATTACTTGCGTTTCCACTGTTTAAATGTAGACTTTTATATCGGCTGACTGTATTTTTAAACTTCTGGTATTGATTACCTTTAAAGATTGAATAATTTGTACAAAATGTAAATCTGATAAGAGAGGAGTTTTATTTTTTTTTACTTTAATAATGTCTTCAGCAGCAATACTGAGTCTTTTGAGCATAATTTGCATATTGTTTTACCAGGATTTGTCTTTAAAAGCACCTTTATTTTGATAATTCCTCAGTGATTTGTATAGACTTACCCTAAATTATGACTGTGTATGTGTATGTGTGTGTGTGTGTGTGTGTGTGCTACGTCTGTCTTTGTTTAGACTACTTGAGGAAAACAAGAAACATCAGGAGCTGATTCTTGGTATCTGTTCAGAGAAAGACAACATGAGAGAAGAGCTGAAGAAGAGAGCAGAAACCGAAAAGCAACACATGACCTCCATTACTAAGGTCCCTTTCATATATCTTTTCATGTTTTCATGGTTCACGTGACATTGATGATTGGAGATGCCAGTTCTGATGTTGGCATACCTTGTTCTAAAGCAAGCATATGATAAAATAATGGACTTTACCTGTCATGTTCATCAGCAGAAATCTGTTACCACATGTAGTCTCATAGGAAGCAGAGCACTGCAGTGTTTTGTCTGACTTCCTCTGTGCTAAGAATTGACCTTGGTGCATTGTGATAACATTGCACCTGTACTTTGTGAGTATTGTGGTCTGTTGCAGCCGTAGAAAAGCAAGACTTTGTTCTGTGACAGCTATGTAAATTTAAACTAACACAAAATAACTTAGTTATTATCTGTCTGGTGGAACTAAGTCATATAGAATGGCATTTTTCTATCTAAATAAAAAGTCTGTTACCCCACACCTTTGATTTGATTAAGGTTTTGACAGGTTTAACCTGCATTGACTGCTGTGCTAATCTAATTAGGCTGCACCTGTCACAGTGACTCTCCATTTCAATTCTGTTTGCACTCTAAGCCCTTTATAGTCGGCAATTATGGACGTCAAACAAAGCAGCCTGTAGGGTAGAGGAAAATTGCACTGAATCCCAGTCACCAGTATTCAGTAGGCATCATTTTTATGTGTAGTATTGTTAATTTTTTCTGTGGTATCTTTGATGTGAACTTATCGGGCACTTCAAAATACACAAGTGGTTTTCTATTCAGGGAATCTTAATTGTTACAGCAAGGCTGTTACCATGGAAAGAGCACTGATTGGATTCATGCTTTTATATGAACAGTTTGCTGAAGGACTGTCCAAATAAAAGGGTATAGAAGAGTTTTTATTACATATTTGGATCTTCTTTTATTAACTTTTTCAAACTAAAGCCATACAGTCAGACATGGAACATGTTTAAGGCACAGTTTACATGAAATGTAATCATTTTAGGCTCGTCTTCATAGAGAAATTTTATTTCTTTATTCTCGTTAACAATAGAAAAACACACAAGCTGGCGTGTGTTTTTGCTGCTTTCTCTCCTTTCTTACCACCAGCATTTTGTGTTGTGCATTATGTTGTGTAACAAGCTGGCTCAGGTGTGGCCTAGATTTCCATATTACCAAATGCATGGCTCACCCTGTGTGCGCTCTGTTTTTGCAGTTGGAAGGCAGGGTGGACGAGCTGCTGAAAGAGCTGAGAGAGTCGCGAGATAAACTAATCCATCAGGAGCAGACGGCTAAGGCTGCCCTGCAGCAGATGCAGAGGGAGACGTCGTACCGGATAGAACAGGTATGACTGGGACCGAGACTCCTTGATAAGCTGGTCATACAGGTCAATTTTGGCTAAGTCTTTGACCTGTTTGCATGTCTGGTCTTGCTGCTTTTGTGTTGCTACGGTTATCACAGTAAAACACACAATGCAGTTTAATTATGCACCCATTTCAAAGGCTTGCTGTCGGGAATGCCTCAAAGAAAAGAGCAGTGAAACTGGTCAGCTAATGAAAACGTTTTAAGCTAAATCACCCGAGTGTATTGGTATTTACTGTGGCTTAGCTCTACATAAGCAGAGCACTGTTCAAATGAGAAAAAAACTAACACATATACAAAATTAAACGGCTATGAAGGACTTAAATTTAGCTGTAAATATTGTAATCCAAGCCAAGCATTCAGTCTGCTTGTTGCCTGTGTGTTTATTACAAACCACAAACTCCCACATGATGCCAGTATGACACAATAAAAACAGCAGCGGGACAAACCGTACCTAGTTTTCCTGGTCACATTTCAACACCTAAGTTCCTGAAAAGGAAATGATTTTGTAAGAATGCAGATTCAATGACCTGAAACTGTATTTCTCTGCTTAAACCAGTAAAGCGAGCTGGGATGATGTCTGAGTCAAGGTAGATCAGTATTGTCTCAATGTATTTTTAACCCAAACAGGAATGCTTGGGGTAAAATGAATGAGCAGGTAATGACCGTGTTGTCACTACATGTAGACTTTCTGTTAGAGTTGCTTTACATGTTGATGACGGAGCTAACGCCTGTGAATTGGAGTTGTGGGGTCTGGATCGGGATTTT
Source organism: Kiunga ballochi (assembly GCA_037177335.1). NCBI lineage: Eukaryota > Metazoa > Chordata > Actinopteri > Atheriniformes > Pseudomugilidae > Kiunga > Kiunga ballochi. Next base: position 9,169,545 of record JBAMIG010000023.1, on the reverse strand, counting down.
TTTGTTAACCTCTGAGATCTGGAGAGTTTAGGGAAAATCAGTTCTCATGTTTAAACTCCACAGAAAGTTTGCAATCGCATTATTTTTCAGTAACACTGCAGTGTCTTACATCTGTGGATATTTGCAGAAAACCAACAGCGGAACATCCAAAGTCTCTGCACACCAAGTCCTGTTATTGCAGATTTAATCACTTGTTAAACGAATAATGCAGAAAGGCACATTTTTCATCCTGAGGTTGCACACCTGGTTGAAACGTTGTAAGGCACTTTTTCCTTGACAGTTTTGTCACACCTCACAATTTTTAATTTCACAGTTCAGTGAGGAATACAAGTTAGATTTTACACTCTGCCCCTTTTAAAGCCTTTACCGCAGTCATTTCTCGATTCCTTATTAAGATGCTAACTCAGTAGTAATCCACCATGAGGTTCAGAACACATGCATATGTTAATTTATAGATGCTGTGCAAAATAATTGATCATTTGTCTTTTTTTTTCTTTGTCATGGGAGCAAAAACTGAATATTAAGATGTCTGAAAACCAACAGTAGTTGTAACAATTTTCATCACTTCACAATTTCTAACAGATTTGCTTTTTTTTTCTCATTTACCCAACATATCTATACTTCAAATCAAATAGCCGTTGTTGGACATGTACGCATAAATGCATCGTCTATTAAACTGAGAAATTGTGCATCGTCATCCTATTGGTGTAAGGATTTGTCAAAGTTGTGCGATTAAAGGGGAAAGTAATGATGCAGCCATCACCACTCTGCACCAGAGATGATGTGGGTGTTTGCAGATTTCTGAGGTGTATCGCATTATTGCCGTCACTTGGCATCAGTCCAGAAGTCAACTGGTCAGAGGACAGCGTGACATAAGACTCCACTGATGCTTTTAATAGACACCAGAAAGCAAAAGGCTTGAAGATTGATAGTATAGTGTGAGCGACTTGGTAACTAAGCACCATTAAAATGCTTGACTTTTGCTTGAATGCATAAAAAATACTCTTTATTGACCAAAGCAAAGACTCCATCAATGCAGACTGGTGACTGGCTTGAGAGTTGGAGATTACTTGAACTTATATCATGATAAAAAAAAATCCTAGGTTAACAAGAAGTGTGACGAGGCACGCCAAGAGAAGGAGACCATGGTGATGAAATATGTGCGGGGGGAGAAAGAAGCCCTTGACCTGAGGCGGGATAAAGAAGGTTTGGAAAAGAGGCTGAGGGAAGCAGTGAAGGAAGTGGACCGCCAGGCTCTCAGAGGCAACCAGCTTGCTCAGGAGAAGGGACGACTACAGCAGCTGTACGATGCTAAGGTAGGGATGATATTCAGGTTCTCAGTACACAAACAGACCAGTAAAATGACTGCAGCATGCTTTGTGTCATATAATGACTGAATCATTTGTCTTGTTTTTATTAAGAATTATACAAAGATCCTCATCAGTTTTGCTGCCTTTTAGTTTCTGAAACATAGATTCAGCAGTGTTTAATACTTAGATTTTATACCAACAGGTTATTTTTCATTTTAGTGTTTAAGTTATAAATTACCCAGCTGTAGAAGGTTTTTCCCTACCAAAGTACACCAGCTCGGTATCCTGATCAATGTTTGATCTCTTGGTATCCTGTGTGTTACTTTGGGTTCATAGGAAGGTGAGGTCAGCAGGTTGACACGAGAGGTGGAAAAGTTGAAGGAGGAGATCAGTTCCCATCTTATCAAAGTCAAATGGGCCCAGAACAAATTAAAGAGCGAAGCGGATGCTCATAAGGTAACGTAATCATGTGCTATCCCCCGCCCCCCCCCTCTGTTCTGCACACACAAAATGAATAAACACACCCTCACACACACACAATCATTTAAATGTCAAATCTGTCTGAATAGCTGTTAAATGTACAAGCTATAAAATATTCTTTTTTTCTTATTTATTCACTCTTTTTGATGCGATACTCTGTGATCATTTTGTGTGAAATCCCAAAGGGTTGGAAGGTATTCCAATTTCGTCTCATTCTTGTTGCTTCAGGTGATTTTCTTTTTTTAAATATTCATTTTCTGGGTTGGGAATGGGCTGGGTTTTTTGCACACGGAACATTATGTAGTCTTCATCACGCTGCCTGAGTCATATTTAAAACACTGAGATTTACCCAGATACCAGTTGTGCATAATACTGGTACACATTGATGTAATCAAGCCAATATGTGATAGAAATGTATTGACACAGTTTAGTCTGTGCTGTCACTCTGACTGATTGCTATTTTGGCTGAATATGTACCTTTTAGTACTGTATATGGGCTAATTTTATCCATTGTATGTTTGAAAGCTTTCTAATGGTTTTATTTCCTACTTTAAACTTTTTTTTCCAAGTAAACATCAAAAACAGGAAGCCATCTTTCATTCAGTCCTCTAACCTGTGTGGTATACTTGTGTCATGGCTATCGTCTCATCCCGTTGCATTCAAATGTCATTCCAATGATGCACTGAAACCAAATGCCTACATTTACCATAACAGTATAAAAGCAATAGTTTTTTTTTATGCTGATATTAGTTACATATTTAATTTATAGTGTTAAATTTCTCCTGACATTAAAACATTTTACATTAAAAACCACCTCTAAAGCCTGTGAGTGCTTACTAAAGATGCATGCATCTGTACAAATGACAGCCCTCATTATCAAGAGGATGTCTGTATATACATATATAAATGAAGATCTTCTTGACAGAGCAAATTTTCTCAGCACAGTACAGCAGCCAGATCACCATTCTGGCTGCTTAGATACTAGACAAGACATGTTAAAAAAAACAAAAAAAAAACAAAACAAATGACAGCCCTCCACCTCCTGTTTAATCAATTTACCAGCATACACTCCTGTGCATTTACGCACACACCTTCTAGAAAGAAAACCGATGCAGTAGGAGGCTAGGAGATCATGCTTTAAACTCACAACTACAAAAGCTTTTGCTATGCTTATTTATGTGCAGGAAACTAAAGACAAACTGAGAGAAACGACATCCAAGCTGGCTCAGGCCAAAGAGGAGACCGAGCAGATCCGCAAGAACTGTCAGGACATGATACGAACTTACCAGGTTTGTAGAAAAGATCATTTTTCTCATGACCATCAGTGCAAATAAAAAAACAATTCTACTGGGTTTGTCCGAAATTAATGTCTTTGTTAGTGGGTTGATGTGTTTTGTTTTTTTTATTAGTAATTTTATTTTAGCCAAAGGTCTTTTTTTTCTATAATAAAAAAACAAAAGAAAAAAAACCTTGTAATCTCAATATGACCTACCTGATGATAAAAGAAATGGTTAAAGTTATGCTAAAAATTACGTTTAGCCTGAATACAATCAGTGGATGGCTTTGTTTTTATTATTTCTTTCTTTTTTTTTTTTTTTTTTTTAAAGATTTTTTAAAAATAAGGAAAAGCTCTTTTTCTGGCTAAAACAGGCAGGACTTCCCAAGTTTGCTCCTCAAGCTCGACCTGCACATTTTAGGCACAACCCTTGTCCAACACAGCTGAACCCAATAAATGGCTCGTTCCCCGGCCTCTGCAGAGCCGGGTGACATGCAGAGAAGGGAATTCAGACATTTCATTCAGGAGTGTTGGTGAAAGGATGTTTATAAAAGTTGCAGGTTGGTAGATCTCGAGGACCGGATTTGAACAACCCTGTTCTAAAAGGACAAATTTTTGCTTAAGACAACAAGCAGTTTTCCTTTGTACCTTATGATGGTGGTAAAGAGCTGTGTTGGTTTTCCCACTGCTGTCGAGAGATTAGTTTGAGCGACTGGTTTCTGTCAGCAGCAGCTCTTTATCACAGCAAACAGAGACGACGCTTCTACAATATAACAAAATACAATGAGACAAACAGCACAGCTGTATAACCCCGTCATTGTCCTCTTATTTCCCTGTTTCCGCGTTTTTACTGCGCCTTGTCGCCCTCAGCTTTCGTTCTTGTGTGTCTAAAACCTTTAGTCCTCTCTCCTTCAGGAATCAGAGGAGCTCAGATCCAATGAGCTGGATGCCAAACTGAGACAGACCAAAGGGGAACTGGAGAAACACAAGCAAGAACAAACAGACCAGTTAGAGGTAATGCCCGGCTTTGACCTGTATAAATGTTTTCACACAAATGGAAATCTGTCCATAATTGCATATTCTGTTTGGGGATTGTGTTCTTAATCTCTTATTTTTTATGTCTAAACTTTACTTTTGTATAAATTCTAGATCTTTTTATCTGACTCTTTCTGATGTAATGATTAAAACCCAAATTTTAAACGCTTCCTTAATAAAAGATTAGTACTTCATCTTACACATGCTTGCTACCATTTGTCAGTGGTGTTTAAGTCATCTCTTTATACGAAAATATTTCTTTTCCAGCTGTTTGAGGGGTGAAAACGCTTTATGTTGATGTTGACATCATCTGCCTCCTGAGTGCTACAGGCAGACATGCATAAACAGCACCACACTTGGACTCAGTCCAAACACAATGGCCCGTTTTTTTTTTTTTTTTCCACTGTGCTGCTCTAACTGGAATTAGACTTTAAAAATAAATGGCCTAGAAATAATCAATATGAAGCAATGAGTCTCCACAACAACCCAGAAGACATCACTCATTTCTTATAGTCATTGTAGAGAGATGCTCAGCTTCCCATGGCATTTACACGCCTTTAACACGTCACATCTTCATGTCTCAACTACATTGTTTCAATTAGAATTTGAATAATTTTCTTATACATTTTATCATCAGAAGATGTGTAGCTAACTTCAGCTCTGATAACCTTTTAATTGTAGTAATTCAAATCAGAGTATTACTGATATTTAGCAGGTTGCCAGTCTTTCACTGTGCTTATTATTATTTCTAGGCCAGGTTTTTGGATGGCATAACTCCCCTGCTAATAGATAAATTGGTCCGGGCTTATGTTTGTTTTTGCATACGAGTTATGCTGAAGACTTGATGCAACTTGGTCTTAAATTATGCAAACAAAACTCTTTTCGTTACTGTTTGGGGAAGTCAAATCAGATTGAATGTAAAGGAAGGATAGAGGTGATATAATTTAACAGCATGTCCATTATTTTCTTGTTGTCTTGGACACAAAAAGCTACTAATGGATTTTTGAAAAGGTTGACCAGCTGTCGCATCAGTAAAAGCATAGTTTAAGAATATAGGAAAATAAAATTGCAATAAAGTTTATCTAATACCTTACAACTCTAACTAAATCCAATTTGATTTGGCAGCAAGGACCAACTACATACATATATACATATACATACATTTTTTATATATATATATATATATATATATATACACACACACACATACATACATTTTGTGTGTGTATGTATTATAATAATAATAATAATAATGATGATGATGTATGGCTTGTATTTCTAAATAAGTTGGATACATACGTGAAATATAATTGAATTAATCTGGCAGGTGCACAGAGTGAAGGCAAAGGAGCTGGAGGACCTGAAGAAGAGTTATAAAGAAAGCATGGATGAGCTCGAAACTCTTCGCACCAAGGTTTGTCTTGCAAAGTGATGTTTGCTCGACATCAGCAGCTTGTCTGCCATTTAACGGAGATCTATTGTTCCTTTAGTTAAAGTGTCTGGAGGATGAGCGTCCACGATGGGAGGACGAGCTGACCAAATACAGGGAGATCATAAACCGGCAGAAGGCTGAGATTGGCCGGCAGAGAGAAAAGCTTGAAGAGGTCACTGCGCTTCAGGAGCAGCATCAACGGTAATATAAAACTCCTGAATCATGATGGAGAAGCACTTGATGTAAAAGCATGGACATGTTGCACAGGACTAAACACTGAAGGATCGCTTAGATCAACAAGCCAAGGATACAGTTTGTACACAATGCACATATTAAATGGACCAGACTGATGTTTCCAGTTTCTCTTTTAATAAGCATGTTTTCATTTTAAGTCAGTTGAATCTTTGTTTTCACAGATATAACATCTCTTAATGGAAAAATGTTCAGGTTTTAAATTACAGGACAAACAGCCAGGGTTTTAAGTTCTTCATAAGACTTTGAGTTCTAACTACTGAATTTGTAATAACCAATATACTACGATAGAATATTATTCAATGAAATGAGTAGGTGTTTGGGAAGCATTCAGGTCTGATTACATTATTTTACCATCACAGATAAAAGCTGTGTCCTCTGCTTACGTCTTTATGTAGGAGCAACAAGCAGGTGGTGCCAGCCCAAAATATTTGGTGCAAACTTGTTTTTTTTTTTCTTAGATGTTGAACAGCAGGATGGTTTTTACATCACATGTGGCAACATTTTAAGCAGCTAACAAGAAATACAGTTGGATTGTACCATAATTTCATACTTTCCCTTCAGGGATTAATAAAGTATAAAGTATTTCTGGATTTTGGCTCTCTGATTTACAATATAAATATTTTAGGTGTTTAAAAATCCATACTTTTTTAACTTTAATGTTTTGTTGGTACATGTGCACTTTGAAATTAGTAGAGCCCAAGTTTACCACGTGATAAAACAGTTATTGATGCATCTTTTTTTAGCCTAGCATCCCAGCCATCTCAATTATATTTGAATAATTATGTGACTATTATGATTTTTTTGTTTTGTTTTAAGCTAAATGTTTATGCTAGTTTTATATACCTCCTGTTCAAATGTAAGTCGAGCTCAATATTTCTCATATTCTTCCCTAAATGTAGTGACAAACAAGAAATTTCGTCTCTTCAAGAGGAAGTGGAAGGCCTGACAAATCAGATGGCCGACCTGCAGTGTGATGTTCAGGGCAGCAGGGAGCGGGAAGCAGAGTTACTGGGCTTCACCGAGAAGCTAAGCAGCAAGAACGCTCAGCTGCAGTCAGAGAGCAACGCTCTGCAGGCTCAGCTGGATCAGCTTAACAGCAGCTTCACGGAGCTCCAAGCAAAGCTGGAAGAGGCCAGCAGGCTACTGGAAGACAAGGTCAGGGTGCTCGCAGTGAAACGTGGCGTGTTAAATGATCGATCATTGCAACAATAAATTCATAGTGAGCCGTTTGACCTAGAACATAGTGTCCTCTAATAATATTCAAGAACAGCCATTGCATCAGTATCTTCCAACTTATTGTATCATCACTCTCACTTTCATCTACACTCCCGTTAATCTTTTAGTCCCGACAGCTGAAAAAGGAAGAGGTGCTGAGGCAGCAGGAGGTGCAGGGTCTGCAGGAGGAGCGGGCGGCACTGCAGACGGAGGTGGCCAAACTAAAAACCAGAGTCGAGGAGTTGAGGGATGAGCTGGTGACTCAGAAAAGGAAGCAAGTAGCTAATATCAAGGACCTCACCAAACAACTAACACAAGGTCAGATACACAATTCACCCTTTTTAAATGAGTTAAAAAAGACTGCTTTTAAGGCTTCAGTATTTTTAGGTTGCACATACAATACAGTTACCTTCTTAGACACATTGCCATATTATAATAGCTACATGGTGAGTTTTAAGCAGTGTTGTAGTCGGGACTCGTGCTTAGTCCTGTCATTGCAAGCCTTTGGATGATCATTGAGGCCTGGTTAAACTGCTAAAACTTAGATTTACAGCCATTATTTTGGAAAACAAATGGTGTAATCTGAGTTGTGTGCAGGATGAAAAGGAAAAACCAAAACATTGTTCAAATATAACCAGTGCACCAGTTGTTGTTTTGATCAATGCTACACATATATTAGGATGTGTGCATGATACCAGTGATTGAATAGAAAGGTCAGCTGGACAGAATATGAAGCAGCAACTCTTATCAATATGCACACTCCCTTACCGTAAACATTCCTGAATATTTATTGTTGCATTTAGTTTACACATGGTTGCATCTGCTGATATTTCAGACCTCTTGCGAGGTAGTCGACTGGATAAGCTCTTTAGGAAGTCAGGAGGGAATGTTGGAATATTTCTGCTTTTTGCATGCAGTCTCTTCTGAATAGGTGGATTATTTCCTGGCTACAATGCATGTTTGAAACGGTCTATAGAAACATTATAATTTCCTCTTTTCTTTGCAGCACGTAAGCGACTGGAGCATGTTGAGAATGGAGGCTGTGACCGGGATGCCAGCAGTATGGGCAGTCGCTCCAGTTCCTCAGGTACTGCTCTGAGAGTTGGTTAGTATTTAACATTTTCTTAAATGATATTCAGAAAGAAGGTTTTTAATCTCATTAGATTGTATGTTTTTAAAATATAAATATTTGTAAATAATAAAAATATAAAAAAAAGTCCTTCTGAAAATTCAAATAGCAGAAAAGCAAAGTGTTTCTGATCTTTTGTTATAAGTAAAGCAGTATCTCATAGAAAATAGTTACGTAACCATAACAATAAAACGGTGTTGGTTAATCTCCGTCTTTGTCCCTTCCACTCCCCAGGCTCCTTAAACGCACGCCACGGTGTTGAAGAGCGCTCACCAGAGAGCCAGTCGGGCCCGTCGGTGATGGTTGTGGACAGCTTCCCGGAGGTGGACAAGGCTGTGCTTGTGGAGCGTATTGTCCGTTTGCAAAAGGCCTTAGCGCGAAAGCAGGAAAAAATCGAGTTCATGGAGGATCATATCAAGCAGCTGGTGGAAGAGATTCGCAAAAAGACAAAGTGAGTGTCACAGTTTCATGTATGGGGAGACGGCTTGGTATTTCAGTTTTATTTTAGTCTAATAATGAATAACTGACTGAACATGAGTTGTTTGGATCGTGATCTGAAGCTCGGACAATAGGAAACACACTGGGAATGGTTTCTGCAGTCTCATTGTAAGAACCATCATGGGGCCTCCACTTATTAAGAGCTCCTCTCAGTTTTTCTGTCAAATGAGGAAACATTGATGAGAAGGAAAAGAAGCATTTTTTTACCTCAACATTTAATTTGTTTATTTATTGCAACACCAAGCCAACAGTATGACTCCTATTTGCATCATGTCTTATTGTCATTTCTTTGACCACTACATTTTCCCCCCAGTGTTTTGGATAAGCAGCACCTCTGCTGACCTTCATACATATATGCTTACACACTCACTTTTATAGCCTCATGCATCTTTTTGTGTCTGTTCGACTCATCTTCAGATGTTAATTCATGCCGGCACCATTCCTCTAATTTGTGACAAACCACACGTACAGTTGTTTATAGTCTCAGGGATCGGAGGGGCTGTACCTCTGTAAGGGTCCTTAATGATGCTCCATACTCATTTTCTCACCTCAGTGAAAAATAAAGGCATAGTGTAAAGGACATTTTGTCTGTCATTGTCACATAGTTTGTTTGGATCGCTTATATTTGAATCATCGTGAATAAATAATCTGATTAAGGAAAAAGTGACTGAAGACATCTTGTCATTTTTCTCACAGACTAATTAAGAAAAGCCTTGTTTTTTGCATGAGATCATTTAAATATTTGGTTTGTTCTCATCTTTTGGTGCAGTCTGTTCTCTTGCTTGACTTGAGAGATTATTTCTACCTTCTCAACTCAAATTTCTTTCGGAGCTTCACACTTGAATCCATTAGCCTCAACCTACATTTAAGAGTTAAAATTGAGGACAAATCCCACGGTTGCAGTGCTAAATTTAACTCTGCCGAGTCTCGGCTAAGCCCGGGGGTGTTACAATACCCAGAGTGTGGATGTGAATCTGTCCTTTTTGCCTTTCTGTCCCCATCCCCCAGGGCAGCCTGGTGAACGCTGATGAACAAACTGTAAGCCCAAAGCAGGTGATGAAGAACACAGGAGAGGCTTTGGGGGCTATTAGATTATAGTTAGAGGAAACCAGTAGGTTGTTTTTTTTCTTTTTTGCATTTCATTTTCATCCTCGCTTTTATACGTCATGCATTTCTTTCTATACCGTTGCAAACTTGGGTGGAGCAGTTTGGAGCTTCCCTGCCAAATGTTGCACAAGTTTGATCTGTGTTTTTAGAAGATGCATCTTTTTGCAGTGAACAGTCTGCAGCTTTAAGAGTTCATATCTGGACTTTTAAGTGACATAAAATGATTGAATTTAACTACTGTGGTTTGATTCCAGCTGCACACATGAAAGCATTTTGCTCTCATTTACATCTATGATGCGCCACATCTCCACAGCGGTGGTGGCTGGTGGTTTCAGCCTACTTAACTTTGTTGAAAGTAGCGTGAAGTGATTGAAAGTAACACTGTGCTTGGATTAGATGTTGGAAGTGCTTCCTGAACCAGAAACAACCCCTTTTTTTTATTTTACTGCTCAGATTCTTTTTGCCATCTTGTAACTTTTCATCCCGTTTCCTGGATGGCGTGATCCCTTGTAGGAGATCAAACCCTGCTTTTGTTGAGGCTTCTTTTCTGTAGTAAACATGAAGCCAGTTTACCATAACATTTAGAAAAGATGGAGAATGCACATAAGGATTTACTTTCTTATTTTTAGCTTTCACTTCTTCTTCTTCTTCCCTTTCTGGCTTTGCATGCTTTGCTTTTGTTCAGAAAAAAAGTTGTTTAAAAGGAAAAATCCACGGCTTGCTTATTTCTGACCCGTTTGTCACATCTCTAACCCTGCCGACCACTGCATGCCATTCAGCACATCATGTAGCCACATCTTTAATTTCTGTCACTTTTTTTTGTTTTTATTAAACACTGTCGTGATGGAATTGGGGTCCAAATGTGGACCCTTAAAAGCCTAGTCAGAGGTAAGTTTAATTTTGTCTGTGGTAGCTCTGCCGTGTGTTTCTGTACGTGTGGATGGAAATAATTTATGGTGGTTTCTTCTTTTGTAGTGCTTGTTGCGTAGCTAATGTTCATATTTTTCATTGCCCTGTAGACTTTTTGTTGCTTTGTTAGACGTAACACATCCACTAAGCAGTGATTTTAGGGTAATGCTGTTAGATTTTAGGTCGACTTCTGCCGTGGTTTTTAATAACCAGTGAAGAAACTGATGCCTTTAGCTTCCACAAACTGCATGAGCATGCAGCCGTTTAAATGCTTAAATGCATTTAGACAGAGTTTATTTGTGGCAGTTTTACTTTCCTGCATGATGAAGTTTATGTGCAACATATTTGAGTTTATATCTGTAATAACCACTGCAGTTACTGCATGCTGTACTGAACTGAATGATCACTGCTTGTTTTTAACTCTTCATATTCTATCATGAGTTTGATGCTTCATTTGAACAGAAAACAAACAGGCTCGTTCTGAAATATAGTGTCTTTTATGTGATTTTTACAATTTAAAGAAAACAATGTAATTAACAACTTCTGATGGACTGGAAGAACGGAAAACAAAGAAATGACCATAGTAAATGGACGTTATTTATGTTTTTATTTATTAATGTGGGTTTTTTCTGGATGAGCTATAGTGGCAATGATGCAACAGTAGTGGCTGCAGTTTTAATAGTTGTTGTTGTAGTTCAGTATTTACCTGCGAGGCGTTTGCCCTCATGGTTTTGTTCATGCTCACCTCGGATCAGGCTACTGCATGTTCTGCTTAAGTATTGATGAAATGCTGTACTTCCTCAGGGGGGAAAAAACAGTTTCATTCCTCAAAATAGGATTTCTGATTCCATCTCAGCACTTTAGGTTGTGTTTTTTGTTTTGTTTTTAACCTTTCTGCAGAATCTAAAGCTAAATCTAAACACCCCCTGTTTCCTACCATGATGACTGTCATATAAAATTCATCCACAGCTAATTATAACGTAACCCAGAGATGCTGTTAGGCTCATTGACTTGACATTTAATACTGATAAGGTTTATTTACCATGTAATGCATAAAATGCATCAATGTTTCACCAGCTTGACCCAGAGCAAACCTGCTGCCTGGAGCCATCTCCTCTAACTGTAGACGCAGTTGCTCGAGTTGGACATGTGTGAACTGTTGGTTGAGCACATGGAGAAGCTGATTCTCTGCAGGAGAAGTTGCTCTGGGACTCTCACAGGAGGGAAGCTTAGATTGTACTTTTCAGTTTTTTGTTTTCTTGGGAAAAGGGATTAATTCGTCTTCACATCATTGAAAGTCTTTGGAAATCTGGTGTCTAATTGCAGGATGCAGGATTTTCACTCTGGTGCCGAATCGTGTTCACATTAAAACGATGTTTCAGGGAATCAAACTACCGTGTTTAGCAGTGCTCTGAATCGATCGGGGTACTCCTTAGCACTACTTTGTTGACAAAACTTCTTAGTGAATCTCTAATAGGATCAGCCTGAAGTGTTCCTCTCCGACTTACCAAGAATTTAAATGAGAACAGCAGCAGTAGGAGACTGAATGTTTGTGAGCTTTAGCTATCCGGCTGGCTCAGGAGCAGCTATAAAATATTGATTTCTGCTTCATCCCAAGAGCAAAGAGTTGTTGACCTTTTCTGAAGGACTGAATGCAGCACAAACGTCCTTTTTCAAAGTCTGCTAAATCAAAACATAAAGGTACAAAAGCTGTGCAGTTTTATCCATTAACTGTGCAACTTTTTATGCTTAATGTCAGAGGCAGAGTCTGCATGTCCTCCTCTGACTGACAGATACAGAGAAACACGGCT
>JBAMIG010000023.1:9140078-9156266 GCA_037177335.1 Kiunga ballochi | reverse complement strand
TTATGCTTAATGTCAGAGGCAGAGTCTGCATGTCCTCCTCTGACTGACAGATACAGAGAAACACGGCTGCTGTTTTTTTACTTTTGCTGAATTCCTTAACTTTTCCCTTCTTGTTGTTTCTGAAGACGATAATGTAGGCGGCGTAATGAATATGAATCGCTATGTCAGCTCTTTCTGAACATGGTTTACTCTAAATAAAGCCACTCGCCGGTGTTCCCTGGACTGCGATGGGAAAACTGAGCAGCAGCTCTAGTGTAACATAATGAATTCACTTCTGTCTTTGACAGTTTAACATCTGCAACGTTGTTACTGAGTAAAAAACTGGATCTAAAGTAGATCTTTCTCTTACAGAGACATGCAGTTGATTAATTAAACCCTGGCAGCTCATTTCATTCTGCCTTTTTCATTACTTTTTCTCTGACAGGCACAATAATAATTGTTCCAACTATAACTGGATGTGTCCTACGTGCACAGGTCCAATAAGCCATCCCAGATGAATGACCTGTTCCTGCAGTGCCCAGTGCTTTTGCTGCTGGAAATGGTTCATTGCTCTGTAACGTTCTGTTCTCTCTAAAGACATCCTTCCTTTCCTAAAGGTCTCCAGCTGATGCTGCACACACTCTTTTTTTTACAAAGCACATAGTTTGACTCATCTCCTCCCTCTTCCCACACAGAATTATCCAGAGTTATGTGCTCAGAGAGGAGTCAGGGGCCCTCTCATCAGAGGCGTCAGACATTAACAAGGCCCACCTCAGCCGGCGAGGGGGCATCATGGCTTCACTTTACACCTCCCACCCAGCAGACAGCGGGCTTACCCTGGACCTGTCGCTGGAAATTAACAGGAAGCTGCAGGCAGTATTGGAGGATACGCTGCTGAAGAACATTACTTTGAAGGTAAGTTGAGCTCCAGCAGCCATCGCTGCACCGAGAAGCTCCTGATTTAAACTCGTTGACCATATTGATAATGTCAGCAGTCTCCTTCAAGGCGTTTTTAATTTGCTGTGAGTGTGTGATTATTTAGACATGGAGCGAGTAGATCATTCATTTCCCCCTGATTCTGTGTTGGTGCCTGACCCCAATGGGATTTCTTTATCGTTGTCCAAATGTATTAAAAAATCAAATTGATGAGAACACAAAGACAAAACTACAAGTTCTACAAGTAAACGGGTTCAGTTTGCAGCTTTACATGTCGTGTTTTTAGAGATTTAAACTGTTTTTTTTTTCACTTTTTTCCTCTCAGAACAATTTATTTTTTTCCTCCTGAATACTTTGCTGATTTGCTGAAGCTTCTCACACCGGTCTGGAAAATGGCACCTTTTTAGCACCTTATGGAAAAACTGAACTTTATAATGAAGAATATTTAGTTGCAGAGTCTCTACGTTCTTTAGGAAGTGCTCAGCAAAGCTGCTCCTGCATATCCCTGCCATACACTTCCTCTCAGACATTTGTGTAACAAGTCAAACCCTTATAATTGATGTATAAACCACTTTATTTGTATATCCAATGCTAAATGTAAGCAATAAACAGTTGTCCAACCTTTCTACAACCTTTTTTATTTCTAGTCTTTGTTGACACGGCTTTTATATTATTGAGTTACTGCTAAATCATTTAATGCTATGTACATAAGAACAAAGGCTCCTCCTGAAAAAACAGCTTTTTCTTCTTGTTTAGTCGGTTTCTAAGGACTAACGCTGTAGCTTTCAGTTTGAAGTACTCTTTAGACAGTAGATAGTTATGTAAAACAGACACCCAGAATGAACTTTATTACCAAATCTATATGAGCTACAGCAGCAGATATGGGAGTGTAGGTGTGGATAAAAGCTCCTTTTTTAATCCATCTTTGTCCATCTTCTGTCGCTCCCAAATTCAGGGTGGGACCCCCCCCCCCCCCCCCCCCCCCTCCTATTTGAGCGTCTTTTGATGTCTTTTTGCTCCGTTTGCATTTCTCTTCATGTGATGCTGTTTTAAAAAAAGTATTTGCTGACAGTCGGCTTCTTGTGTCGGATGTGTCTGCAGTCTGAATGAGACGACAGTTATAATAATAATAATAATAATAATAATAATAATAATATGCTGACATATTTTCTATTTGAGTCTCTTCTTCCTGAAATAAAAGTTAATTGAGTCAAAGGAAGAAGTGATTATGCATTAAACCAGTTGCATAAAACGCTCCGACAAAGTCATCTGAATGACTTCTATTCATTTAGATGCTGAATAAAGGATCCTTTTATCTTTCAAACCTGTAATTATTGTTTTTCCATATTCATTTACAGCAAGTGCTTTTTACTGCAGGACTCCAATCCTTTTCCCAAATGTTCACTTTTATTAGTATTTAATTGATACATGTATTTTGTTAGCATTTAGCTGCACATCAGACACTAAATTATATTTTTTCCTCCTACTTTTCTCAGGAGAATCTGCAGACACTGGGGGGTGAGATTGAAAAGCTTATAAAGCAGCAGAGGGATCCTTAGGACGGCGTCAGGAGGAAGTGGTGTAACCATATCGCTGAAAAGAGGAAGCGGATGACCAAGTTCTGCTTGAGAGATCTTCAGTCTTCACTAATATTTTCTCCACATGAAGGAGTAAATGTTGTAAGTGCCAGTGGGACGTGAGACCCCTTTCTTTCTATCCATATAGAGGGAGCTTACTTGAATCATCATTATTCCATCCACATTGTACATCCTCCCAATTATTGCCTCTGACACATCAAATCAAATCGTCCCCGCCTTCCTTGCCAGTGGACCTCTTCAGGCCAGTCGCTTCAAACTAAAGCAGCCTTGTAAAAAATAAAAATGAAAGAAATAATGACTGGATGCCATTTTGTGAATGTTTGAGCAAATTCTACTCAGAGGCGGGTAGAAAATGTCCACTTTGATTTGCCAGTGAACTGGAATGAATGAATAAATGCACAGTAAGCTGGCTGATTGTTGCCAGCTTCTCTCTACTCATTTCGTCCATCTGCCAATAAACCACATGTATTTTTGAAGGACCGTTTCTTAAGCAAGACAGACCACGACTCCATGATTGAAGCAGGAGTGTAAAACGGATCAGCTTGGGCTCGAGGGGAGTTCGCTTGCCACCGGTGCATTTTTCCTTTTGTTTTTTATTTGTTTCGCTCGACACAGCACTTCTAACTAAGAAGCAAGGTGGCTGTCATCAGCAGATCCACCCATCTGTGCGACGCAGGTGTTCCTGCAGCCAGCAGCACTACAGTGGAAGGATCATGCTCTTTAGCCATGTTGCTTTTCAATTAATCTATTATTAATATGTGAAGAATAAAATTGAATGTAGCTTTTTTTTTCTAAATATTGGTTTAATATAAAGTTTTTATTTTAGTATGTTTGATTTAGATTTTTATGTTTTTCATATAAGCAATTACATTTTCTTCTTAATATTCATTTAAACCCGATCCCTCAAACATTTAGGTCTTTTTGTCGATGTAATCTGATCTGCATCAACGTTAAGGCACTGCGTTTGCACCACACAGTTCATTAGATGTGGTTTGTGGCATTATTTGCATGCCTTGCTTCACCCTGTCGACACACAGATGCTTCCGCTGTGTTTTTGCATTAAGTGCATGATCGCATTTGATGGATAAAAAGACTCAAATGTTGAGGTTTTCTTGTACACTCCTCCTTATTATAATTTATTTGTATAGCATCCCAGAATCCATAGAGGTGAAGTCTAGTCTAAAGGGAGAGCAGGAGATCTGCAGCTGTAGCTCAGAAAAGCTGCAGAAATGAATCCAGGGACAAAGTGCAATTCTTTTCTGCTCCTTTTTTTTTTTTTTATCGTTTTTTTTTATTTTCTCTGATTTGAATGTGTCTCTGTGCCAGTATACTGTTTTTTATGGTTGTGTTTGTGCAACATGCAACTGTGCTGGTGTTTTTGAATAGGTAAAAATGTACGTGTGCATGGCTGCATGTGCGCCCTTTTTAAACCTGAGCTTGTGTACATGCTACAGCTGTCTGAGCTTGTTTGCACACCTTAACACTAGCTTGACCCCCATGTCCATTCATTCCAGAGGGGGTCAACGTGATTTTCATGTATACCAGAGTGTCTCGGCCACATGAACACGCACACACCTGCAGCTCAGTATGTCTCAGTGATGCACATCAATGCATTTGTCCCCGACTGACAGATAGACCTCAGCCAAACAATGCAGATTGGACCTAAGAGAGAGCAGCTCTGTTTCACAATGCCAGTGTTTCCTTTCATTTCATTTGATCCGATTGCAGACGCCGTCACAAAAATGAGCCTCCATCTCCATTTTTTCCCCCCCCGCAGTCAGAAGCAAGCTTTTATGGGTTATAAGTGGTTTCAGGCCAAACCCCTCGCCATTCACCTCCAAGCTGCACAGAAATGGAGCACTACATGAATAAAAATGAACGTCTCCGCTGTTTGAAGTTACAGAAACCTTTTTAGTCCGTCTGTCGCAGCAGCGAGTGCTCTGCATTTGGTGCAACTCTACTTTCAGAACATCTGAACTGACCTCTTTGCAGCACCGGATCATTATGCAAACCTACAAGCAGAAAACCTGCTGACACTTTAAACTGAAGTAAAATAACAATTTAAACTTTAAAATGTAGTTGGTTATTTAAAATATGACTTTAAAAATAAAATGAGGTGCCGTGTTGCTGAATAGATGTTTGTATTTCATGCTCTGGTGCAGAAGTAAACGGCCTATGCAACAGACGGGCATGGGATATTCTAATCAAGTCCCCGTAATTCTCCCAGGCGTGCTTCTTCAGATTCGGTCACAGCGTGTCGCACGGATCCAAGATTTTCCGCATTTCAGTAGACTTGAAATGATGCCATGCTGCAGCACTCTGTTTGAATGAAATGAAACCGGATGTTTCACGATGCGAGCGTGGATCACAGAAAGGTGTGGTGGGAATGTCTGTCTTCTGTGCAATGGTTATTTGCTCTGTATTGTGAAATATTCAAACTGTGATTATAATATGCATTTGTATATATGTTATTCTGTAAAGCTGAGGTTTTTTTTCTAGAAATAATTATACTAGATGATAGCTGTATATATGATGATGATGATGGTGTTTCCTGGGAATAAAAAGTCTTTCCTTTATCTTGAATATTCTGTCTGTAGTCTATATGTATTTATTTTATTTTATTTTTTGTGTGTGTGTGTGTGTGCAGCACTACAGTCGACCTCTTTGTCCTGCTATTTGTCAGGAACAGGGAAATTAGGTCTACGCCTGTGCACTAAAGCAAATCGACACACAGATGACCCCTTACCCTGCGACGACTCCTAGATGCAGATTTAGATCCTGCTTCAGAAGCAGCAGCGTCAGCGGACTTAGAGGGGTCATGCACATGACTGCCACCGTCAGTCAAATCAGCCCGACTTTCAGATGATTTAAAGCAGAAGGTTTCTCCCATAACTCAGACAAAAACAACTGAATTCATGGCTCCTTTAACGTTTTTGCTGGAATGGTTATACAAGTTCTTTCAAAGCATTTAATTCAGAAATGTGAAATAGCTTTTTTTATGGCTTGCATTAAATTAGAAACTTATGAAATTCATCTTAAAGAAATTTGAAACTATTATGCTTCCATCTTTGATAGTATCTGTTGATGAACCTGATGATGGTTTATTGAAGCTTTTGTTAAACTGAGTGTGTTTGGTGCAGTCTCTCTCCTTGTGGTACAAAATCCCATTCCTAAAACCAGTTAGTTATCCAGCCTGCTCGCATTAAGATTTCACATCATGCATGGGTTTTTTTTTTCTTCCCCCTTTTCAGTGTTTCATGCCACATGTGAATCTGTGGACATTGAACAACGCCTACACACCACCTGTAACAACCGTCATCAAAGAAATGCATCATGTATCAGGAATATAAAGACATTTGCTTTGTTCATCACGCCTGGCTGAAAGTCATTTTCTCTGCAGGCAGTGCAGCTGGTTCGAACATCCAATTCCGGCCATTTGCGGCTATTTTTATTTCAAAGATGCCTCTTATCACCTTAGATGACCACCCCTGAATTCATAAAGCACTGGCCGTGTCTTTCAGCCAGAGCGGCATCTGCGATCGTAGCTCATGTGGTACAGAGATAACCGCCATGTCTGTTTGGGTTTCTGATCTTCACCTTAAACTCGCTCACCCTTAGGACAAAATATAATAATAAAGTCCTGAATATGAATGGAACATCATAATGACACTATTTACATTCTACTCTACATTATCATTAACTATAGTGTTATGTAAGAGTATACCAAAATAGGCCTTTTTAATGGGGAGTTTAAGCAACCATCTGGTCTGTCCTATTACAAAAATCTGCCCTCTGTAATGCTTTGATTGTATGCCACTCTCTGCCTCTTCAGATGGAAATTGAGACCATTTTATTCAGCAGTCCTGTTTCACATTAACTGGTTTTTTTTTTTTATTCCCATTCAGATTTACATATTCAAAAAATAAATTTCAGGTTTTGGTTGAATGAGACAAATTTTAATAGATTTAAAGAGCTTGACTCAGACCAGTTTAACCCAGAGCTACGCCACAAAGTTTTAGTGTGTCTGGAAATGTTCTCGCTATCTCAGATGTTGGAGAAACTTAATACTCTCAGTGTAGTGTCCGCTAAACAGGAAGTGTTCACATTTTGAGTTCAAACAGGTTGGTTTTCTGATGATTTGATGATATTTGGATTTTATTTCTATCTAAATTTAACATTTGTTGCAACAAAAATTATATTAGATCAAATAAAAACACCAGTTATCCAGTTGAAGCGCATTAGTAATGAAGTTACAATCAGAGGTTATCTATTCTATTTTACATTGTTCCATGTTATCAAAACGATACATTAAGTTTATTTGATATCTAATGAAGAAAACACATATTACACACAACTTTGAAAGGTAACGGGTATTTGCGGTGTGTTTAGCCATTATTTTTGTCCTCTGAAAGGGTGGTGCATGCATAAAAGATGGAAAATATTTGGATTTGGCCATCTAAACACTGAAAATGTCACGGTCCCGATCGTTTCATCACTTCTGCGCTCCTTTCCTGATCGTGGAGCAAGAAAGAGGAAGTTTTCAGAGGGCAAACTGGAGTTGGCCGAGCTTGCAAGTAGTCCCATTTCCCTCCTTTCAACGTCTGGAATGATTTCAGCAACCTGTAAGTAACTTAATGTAAGTAAGTTCATCTAAATCTTGTTGGGAAAGACTTTGTCTAACTTGATTGTGCTGCTGTTAGACCACGCTCTCATCCCTTGTACTAAAAGTCAAGGGATCCTAAGAAACAGCAAGGACCATGAGGTACTAAAGTATCTGTTTATTTGAATTCAGTGAAAGGGCAAGGCTCATGAGGCTGATGCCCCAAAAAACAACCAGTAGGGGGAAAGATTTGTGTCGATAAATGAAGTTATTTGGTGAAACTTTCTATTTGAGAGATTATAAAGCTTAACGGAATCTGACAGGTGCTCTTTTCACCTGTTCCACATATTTATGAAGTTGCTAGATGGTCACTAAACTCACGCCTTTGTCATGCCACTAGTTTTAAAGTAATGTGTCTTATTAATGAGCTTGCATTGGTTAAAATATGAGCAGTGAATCAGTGCCTCCCTTTTGTTAGCTGATCTTGTTGCAAACCTCTAAAAGCAGTTTTGCAGGGCTGTGCATGTTATGCTTAGTTTCTCACTTCCCGTGTAAGCAAGTCACACAGTTTACATTATGTAACACAAATGCTGTACATGACTGGGCAACGTTTACCCAACCCTCATGTGAGCCACAATGAATCTGAGGGAGTCAGAGTGCAGCAGATGGAGACCAAAGAGTGCCATGTTCATGTTAGGATCCCAACAGATGGAGGCATGAAGTGTAGCACCTGGTTTTGGCACACTTCCACAATAACAGTTTGAGTTTGTGGGAAAAAAAACTCATTTAAGCTGATCTGCCCCACTAAAATCCAGATTTATCATTGTTTTGCAGCAAAGCCAGTTCATGCTCGTCATCTCCCCATGATTTAAATTGAGTATTAACTACAATACTTTTATAAACATAAAAGAATATAAAAGACCTCTGTTTTGACACGAGCTCCACAAACTGATAAAAAATCGTTTCATTACCTTTGATGGGACAAAACATACCTTTTTATGTCCTCATAGGATAAGTTTAGCATCACTGTCTGATGAGGTTGCATTAATTGTCAATCAGCAGTAATTATCTCCAGGTGCTGACATTTTTTTCCTGGAGTGATTTTTGCTTTGTTTTTCTGACGCATTTAAAAACCCTTCTTCCAAACAAGCCGGCGAGAAGGAAAATTGCATAACATCCTACACCTTTATCTTGAAAATCACTTTTTCTGTAGAATCTGATAGTCAGATGCTGGTTCTAAAAAAAGAAACATAAAGGGAAGGTTTGTTAGCAACCGTATCACAGCAGCATTACGTTTTATGCAAGAACTTTTTTTTTTTTAACTCTGTGATGATCATGATGTTTGCACTGGTCTTTAATAAAGTCCAGATGGTAGCAGGAGATGGTTGGCAGTGACAATAAGCAGGATCTGGTCAGGAGTGGAATTCATGCGATGATCGCATTAAACTTCACACCTGTTGCGGAAAAGGATTTATTTAAATAATAATAGAAAAAAAACAACTCCTTACCATCCTTTTAAATTTCAGAGCAGCAGATGACACAGATGGTGGAAAATTTTAACTTCTCATATGATAAACAGTAACATGTTTATTTTATAAGGACTGACAACATTTAGACCATATTCCAGATATTTCCTCATGATAACCATCCATTTTCACAAGAGGGTGACTCTTTTGTTCATGGATAAAGGAATAGTAGTCATGTAGTTCTGTTTCGATGGTCACCTGTTCCTTACACCATACATGTGAAAAATGGAGAAGTTAATATTTGGCTTTACTTACGCTTTGTTTTGCCATTTTACTGATAATGATTCTTTCATTTGTTTTTGTTATTTTCAGAAGTATTAGAAAAATATCATGTGATTAAAAAAGCCAAACAGAAAAAGTGAGTTCTGGTTCTGATAAACAAAAAAAACTGGAAATTATGGATGCATAAAATCCTGAATCTCCCCTGGTTGCAGTGAAACACAGTAAAAACAAATAATCCCCTTTTTACCTTTATTTTTTCTTCCTGAGATACTAATATGACATCAATCTTCTAGTACGCTATTTCCTCATGGCATGAGCTGATGTCATTCAGGAATTTAATTGTAATAATACATCATGTTAGGACCGAGGACAATACATTTTATAATGTAGCCCACTGATGTATTGCTTAGTTCTATAACATAAATATTTCCTGTAGGATTATCAGTAATACACAATGAGTAAACTGATGCTATATTTCTACAAATACACACTACACATTCTGGTTTTATCACATACATCTCTGCAATTTCTTGTAATAGAAAACATATTCAACTTGGATCAACAAATATGGAAAAAACTTTCCGCTGCTGTGATGGTTATGGTAAATATTTTTAGCACCTTTATATCATAAGAATAGTTTAAATGTCATAGCCCTCTTAAGCCAAATCCATCTTTTATATCCACCTTTCTATCAGAGCATCTTACTGCAGCTTAGTGTCTGATAATAATAAACTATCAAAAATCCCTTCAAACTGCTGTTGAAGGCTTATTAGATTGAAAAGGATTCAAAGTTATAGGTTTTAATACATCAGAGTATTTTTGGGATGCGTGGGATAAACAAACAAAGAAACAGGGCTGCAAGCAAGATGTATCTGATATGTGGCATTGTGAGTGTTTGTAACATCAGCCTTTATTTGGGCAGGCAGAGGATATGTTAATATAAACTATCTAGTTTGCCTCAGACCGGTCTAAATGTCTGTGCTTCTGAGCTCACAGCTAATCTGCTCAAACACAAACCTCCTGCCAGACAAACAATTCACAGTAAAATCATTTTTCAAAAAAGGAGAAAAAAGCAGGTTCTTGCCAAAAGGACATCACCGATTCCAACTGCACTAATGTTATTTTTCCCTGAAACTCTGGGTTTCATTCATGCTGATTGGTTCAGCCAATAATATCTTTTAAAAAAAATTTCATTAGCCAAAAACAGCTGAGCTCAGTTCCATTCAGCTTTTCTGGTCTAATTGAAAAATGCGGCTCAGCCCCTTTCGGGAGAGCATCATTAGCACAAAACATCATACTAATGCATTTTAAAGACGTCCAGCTTAAGGGCTAATTAATATTCCTCAGAGGGAACTGCAAATCTCTCATGTGAGCCCCTTCATAACACCAACTGTCATCATATTTACTCAAATATTTTCTATAAGCTTGCAGAGCAAGACTCCTGGGATGTGCAACCATAAAACAGCATGCTAAGGAGACCGTTTACTTGTGGAAGGAGATTATACAGGTGAGAGTTTCAAAGCATTTAAACCTAAACTGGATTGAATAGAAGAAGCAAATGCAAGATAATTGGTGTTTGCATCTGAGGACACATTAAATATTAATCTCATAAAGAATTCAATAAACTCATAATAACTTAACCAGGTAGACAACAAATTTATCCCCATAATAATGCAGATAATGTAAAATATCCTGTGTAGTATGACTCATATGAGAGAATCAGCCCAAACAAGACAGCCTTAAATTTAAAAACTAAAACCGGGTCAGTATGAAGCTCAAGTTCAGGTTAATCCTTGCTGTCCATTCTGATAACCAAGCTAAATCCTGACACACTTTGGTGCACATCACTGGAATAATAAGCTTATGTTGCCAGAACATGTTCAAATCACTTGCTCATCTCAAGAAATAATATAGCATTCAACATTAACTTCTGTTGTTCTGTGATATATATTCTGTCTTTAAAATCACCTACATGTTATAACAAATAAATTCAGATTTTAGCTGAGACCTAATAGTGCATTTTTGACAACTTGGGAAATCAAGCTTCCTTATCTACAACTTAGGCAAGGTTTAACACCAACTTCCAAAATACAAAAATGTCCATAAAATGCTGAATCTTTCTTTGCTTTATCTTTAATTTGTTTATGTAAAAGACCAGAAGCCATTACTGCATCATAACTCTGTGCCTCCCAATAGATGAATCACATCAATGCAGGAAACTATGAATGACAAATGAAACCTAGACAAACTTTTCTGACATTATATGTTGGAAATGCTGGAAAAGGTAAATACAAACAACATTTTATACAAGCTGATCAACTAAACAAAGGTTATGCTGACATATTTGCCTCCTGCAAGATGAGATACAGGCGGCTTGCTGCAGCTGTAGCTTGAATAATGAAGCAAATTATGGCTGAATTCCAGCTGCTTTAGTTCCAGGGTGAAAAAGAAGTGCTCGTGTACCTGGAAATCATTTATACTCCGAAACTGTTTAAATAACCCTTTTTAATAAGAGATTTTCTGTCTTCTTTCTTCATGGAGGCCAATCAGATTCCAGCTGCTCTCAGCAGTCCAGCCAGCAGAAACACTCAACACCCCATCATTTCACTAATCCTGATTTATACCTAAAAGGCTTGCTGCTTAAAGAAAAGTTGTTTCATTCTCAACTTTTTAAAAGATATGAGAAAAAAATGGCCAAATATGAGAATAAAAAGGGAGCATTTAATACGCCTTACTTAAGGCATTTGCTGGGAAAAACAAAACAAAAGGGCTTAACAATAAAACTTCCTTTTTTATTTTTTACAGACGTCAAAGTACCAACTCACAACAGCATGAAAAACCAGAACCAAACTAAGCCCAGAGACCCCCCCCTCACCCCTCCCCCAAACAGTGCGAAACACCACATGAATTTGTACAACAGGCATCATCCCTTCATTCACTCACTTAGCTGTAAAACACTGCCCAGAATAAATATGTCTATATTACATAGTGTTTAATATAAACAAGTACCTGCCGATCAAATTGCACCTGTAAGGCTGCGAGGTAAAAAAAAGAAAAAGAAAAACACACTGTGAGCTACACCTGACCACAAAGTCACTGACAAATGCTTCGCTCGTCCAACAAAGAAATCACAAAGAGGCAAATAAAAATAAATGTTGTTGTACGCCTGAGCGATCATCTTTAGAATAAAGTGGTGCTCACTAAAAACATCATCAGCATGTATTGCAATCATTTTACTATCATATTTAGAATATAATAAATAGCGTTAAGAATAAACCAGAGGACAGGGCGCGCGCTCCTCTGATTAGAGCGCGCGTCATTGTCTGGCAACCTGTTTGGTTTTCCATCCTGCAAATATTAAGGTTTGTTGTTGTTGTTGTTCGTTTTCTTTTTTCCATACTTTAGATATTTGAGTCCACTGGTAGCTACCCCGCTACGACAAAATACCGATTTGGCTCTCGCGCTGCTTCCCCAAAGAACAAGCTGCCAGTTGTTTGCCTCATTCCGCTTCCAGAATAATTAGTTTATATATAACAAATAATGACATTTTTCTGTCATTCACAGTTGTGATTCAGAGTGAGACAGCTTTGTGGTCATCACCAGGCTGCTGTCGCTGTTGTTCAAGCCAGCGCAGTCTGACCACATCTCCAGGGTACCGGGCTCCAAAGCGGACACGAACCCGCCAGAGCACCGGGACAGGTCGCAGGAGCTGATGTGCAGCCTGCGGTCGGCCTGCCTCGGGCAGCACAGCAACCTCTTAAAAGCCTTCCTGAAGTCCGGGCTCCGGCAGTAAATGATGGGATTAAAGGCCGAGTTCACGTAACCCAACCAGTTCAGGAACACGAAGAGGTCTTTGTCCACTATCTCCGCGTTAAACACGCGCACCACATTGACTATGAAGAAAGGCAGCCAGCACAGAGTGAACGTCCCCATGATGATGCCCAGAGTTTTGAGTGCTTTCTGCTCCCTGAGTGCTAGGATCTTTGACGGCCTCTTCTTGCACTTGGAGGTGAGTCCGGTTAAGGTGTTGTGAAACCTTCCCTCGCACTTATCGATCTTCCTCAGCTGTTTTTTCGCCTCCCTATACACGCGCACGTAAACAAAAATCATAACCAGAAGAGGAATGTAAAAAGAAATGATGGATGAGGAGATGGCATATGCCCTGTTGGTGACAAAGTCGCAACACTCAGGGTCTTCGTAGCAAGCTGTGTCCACACTGTCGCGGGACCAGTGCATCAGGATGGGTAGAAAGGAAACCAGTGCAGAGATGGCCCAGACCACGCACACCACCGCTTTGGCCCGAGCTTTGGTCAACAAGCTTTGATAGCGGAAAGGTGAGGTGATGGCCACATACCTGTCTATGGCTATTACGCACAGCGTTTCTATGCTGGCAGTGACGCACAGGACATCGACGGAGATCCAAAACTCACAGAAAAAGGAGCCATAGAGCCACGAACCGCGCACTTCAAGCGCAGCGCCAAATGGCACCACCAGCATACCCATGATGAGGTCTGCGCTCGCCAGCGACACGATAAACACATTGGTGAGCGTCTGCAGCCTTTGCGTTCTGGCTATGGCTACAATAACCAGGATATTCCCAAATACAATACACAGGACGATCAGAACCATCACCAGGCTCATCCCTGCCATCCACTGCTCGGATGCTTGAGCAGAGTCCGGTGCGTCAGACGCCTCGTTCCCTGTGCCATTGTGGACGTTCAGGTTCACCGGCGAAGACACCCCACCGTCTCCCATGACGGGCTGCTGCGCTGTGTGCTGGACCAGGTCGAGTTCATCCAGGCTGTGGAAAGCAGCCTTTTCCGTCTGTTGTGGTCGCACGAGCCACAACTCTAATCCCACCGTGCGCCAACTCCATCTGGAGTTGGATGGAGTCCTGCGCTTGATGCTGCGTCAGGCAGGACAGCAAAGCAGACGGTGACATCAGCGCTCCTCACCACCAATCAGGCTGCCCAGCAGAGAGAGAGAGAGAGAAGGGGAAGGACCGCTCAGTCTCAAAAAACATATTTCCAGACTTATTTTTTATGCGTTTCGGAACCAAACTGCGCCTCTTTACAGACGTGAAATCATCCGTTGTCAAACATCCTTCAGACTGTGGGAGACATGATGCTCCATTAATGGACGATGCAAACAGTGATTGTCCTCTTTTCATCACAATGTTTGTTATTCCTCTTGTCCCTTTTATATATTTATCTGAGAACATCTCCGCATGGGCGAGAGAGGTCAGACCTGCACGTTGCGTCACAGCAGCTACACGTGAAACCTATCTTGAATCATAAGTTTAGCAAGCTGTGAATTTGATTCTTCATAAAATGCATCATTTTAAAGATTCCTGGTCAGCATGCGGGCCACCAAACACAACTGGCAAGTCAGTCCACTGAAGGTAAGGAGCCTCGTGCGCTAATTGTGTGATAGACAGTTGTTACCTGCATCACATAGCCGGAGGAAAAAACAGCTCACACTAAACAGGTCTGCTTTGCAGAGAGGCAGATCTGTATAACACTAAATTTACTATGTTAATCCCATCTGTTTACAGAGTGCAACATCAGTATAAATAGTTCCATTTATTTGATCATAATTTTATGATGCTTAAAGTCTGTGCGTTCAAATCAGTGAATACAGAAGGGAGTGTGATTACTAATCACACTCCCTTCTGTATTCCTAAACTTTTCTGAGTCCATATTTATGAGAAGAGGCTCTTAAATGGACACAAATCTCAGATGATCCATGAATCATTTGCTACCTTTGTGATAAACAATCTGCAGGAAAAAAAAAACTAATAATAAATATTAGTTTGATTTAATTCTTTTTGTCTCTCTTTTGAGGATAAACAGGTGTGCTATTGAACTCAGTGACTCAACAGCAAAGGCTGTAACACAATCTCATACTGCATAACAAAACACCAGCAGCTTTCCCTCGTGGCACTTATAGAGGGCTAAAAGCCCCCACCCCCCTTTTTTTCTGGAAGTTGAAAAAATACCTTCTTATCATGTTTCTCCTTGTGGAAGTCAAAGCTTTCAAACAGAACAATTAATCTTCGTTTACATCCACGCCCCAACAGTTTTCTTGTTTTTTTTCTAATGAGTGGCAGAAAACTGAAAGGCACGTGTTTTACTTTGCTGATAATATTTTTTCTGCATGTTTACTCTGCCATGTTGGGACATTTAACGGAAAGTCCAACCGAAGAACAGCTGGGCAGAAAAGTCCAGAAAAATCATGTCTTTCTTTGACACTTTAACAAAAATCTGAAAAAGTACGTTTATTATTTGGTCTAAAAAGATGTGTTGTGTAATCTTCTGCTTTCTAGTACTATTCACTATGGGGTATCACACTGTGTACAGCAGGGGTTTGAATAAAGTTTCTACCAAAAGGTGATGCAAAATGTCTCAGAAAGAGGAGAAAAAGTCAGAAAAGGTCTTTTATTTCTTCTAAAAGATAAAGAATATTTTATGATTGTAGCACTAATTCATTTCTTTATAAGTATCTTGTATCAGTAGACGGTCAGAAAGGGTTCAAATGGTTTATGCTTGGGTTTCCATACACTCAAGATTCTCTGTATTTCACACTGATTCGGATGAAAGCTAAGAACGAAATGTGGAATGTATTGAGTGACCACTCCACATTAATGTCTGTCTTATCTCGGCCACTCAATTAAACATTTCCTGGAATTCTCTACTGTTGGTGGCTGCATTATATCAGAAAAGGAACCTTTTCATGCATTTGATATTTGCAACTGGTGCCATTGCAGAGAGATTAGAAGTCAAAGAAATCATTAAACCACCAGCGAATAGGGACTGCCACAACTTTAAAAGGCTCATTTTATATTATATATTTTGCTTGGCTTTCTTCATGTGCTTTTATAACTTTATAGTGAACGTAAAAGCAATATGCCCTCCTACCAAAATGTTTGGTATTGGTTAATTGCTCGAAAAATGCATATTTATTACATATCAAGACTATAAAAAAGACACAGTGTTCCCCTTTGCATATCTGTAACATGTTTATATTTTGCATTGTGTGAAAAATCTTTTTCTTTTAAAAAGAACATGCTACCCCATCAACTGTCACGTGACTATCTGACTTGCTAACTAGCCATGTAAAACTGTTGCAGTGGTGCAGAGGCTCAAAAATAAACTCAGCCATCAGAGGCAGACCGAAAGTACTAAACCGAATTGAATTAAACCAATGCTGCAGGAGAGTCAGAGAGGAATCAGACAACATTAACAACAACAAGATTATTAACAGGAACTAACAGAAGAGAACACATTACTCCTGTGTTAGCTTCACTTCACTGGCTTCCAGTCCAATT
>JBAMIG010000023.1:9087328-9113027 GCA_037177335.1 Kiunga ballochi | reverse complement strand
GGTGTTCCCCCTAAAATGAAAGGTTATCTGATAATAATACATTTTCATTGGTGTGTGTGTTTGTGCGCGTTCCTTTTTTTGGTGGAGCTAGCCTGTTTTCTAGTTGCACACATAAAATTAAGCTTTAATATAAAAAAATGTTTGGAAAAACTATGACAAATGAACAAGAATGCATGAGCTTGTTTAGTCTTATTAAGCTCTGAAGGGGAATAAAAAGATGGAAAGTGTGTGTGTGTGTGTGTGTGTGTGTGTGTGTGTTTGACTGTCTACATCAGGAGAATCCAGCTTCGACCCTCAAAAGCTGCAATCCTGCATTTGTTGGACGCTTCCTAATTCAAATGAAATGGCTTTCCTCATCAATATGTTTGATCAGAACACACTGATCCAGGTGTGCTGCAGCAGGTTTGACTTGGGACAAGCCTTTGCTACATAATCTGTAGAGGAAAGGTATTGCGTACAGTGTGACTATGTAAAGGGAAGTATTGTGAGTGAAAAATGATTTGACCATATTGATGGAAGAAATGCCTTAAATTCACTTTTATAGTTTCTATAGTGTAGGTGAAATGAATGCACACTGCTTTACTATTGTTTTTATTTATATTTCATTGTTCTGTTATGTTTGCAGCACTGGCCGAGGTCTTAGGGTCCAAAGTGTGTCTCTCCAGAGACAAGTACAACACCATGTGCTGCCTGGAGTCACAGAAAGTCCGGGAACAAATAACCACCGACTGGAAAGCAGCTCAGGTCCATGTGCTGCCCATGATGCAGCTTACCTTCAAAGTGGGTGCAGTGGTTTTACCCTATTTCCACATCTGTATCATTCTGTCCTAACTAAATAGTCTAATCGTATGCATATCTTGTTGATCAGCCTCTGTACTCTAGAGTAAGATGAGTTTCTTCATGCATCAGTGCACACAGGCTGATTTCTGTAGGAACTGCATCAGATGGGTTTTTAATAAGCTATGTAACAATCCCAGTTTTATCTCGCAGAGCTGCTATAAATCTGCCTTTTTAGGAAATTAGAGCTTTGTTTTCTCATCTTTTCTTTGTTACCCTTTATTTTCTGCAGAAGCTGCAGGATTACTTGGCTCGCTTTTCACAACAGTATGATCAACTGGTGGCCTTCAAACCCACTGGCTGGACCTTCAGCCAGCAGGTAGAATCTGTAGAAGACATCCAGCCTGAGATCAGTGGCAACATTTCCATCTATGGTATGTAAAAACGGATCACTGGAGCGGGTTTAAAAGCTATTTAGGATTTAGAAATACACTTTTTGTATGATGACCTACAATTTAATAGGGTTTCTGCAAAGTATTTATCTTGTGTAGAGAGCCACATATAGACCAGACTTACTTTAACAGCAGAATTTCTTTTCTAAATTAAGATCGCTTACATTTTTGGATTAAGCCTACAGCTCTCTCTTTAGGTAAACAGAGGTGTAAGGAAAGGATTGCACATGATCAAGACTTGACTTTAGCCAACATGCGTTTTTTGAGAGAGCGGATGATTAATCAGGATGCAGTGTTGGATCATTGGGCTTTGCAGCACAGTTGGATTGTCGTCTACCTTGAAGCTCCAGAGTCTAAATGGATCGTGACATGATTTTCAATCATAGATTTTGCCAGTTTGTCCCCCAGTCCTGTGCTTAATGCTGTAAATAAATCCATCAATGGCATTGGCCATCTGGCTTGTAACCTACAACCACCAGCTGGAGGCTCTTGCGGCACATATGAGGATATAATTTCTTCCTCCTCATTAGTTTGTGTGTCGCTCAGACGGAGGCTTTTTTTTTTTAAACTCATCCTCGCAGTTCTCACATGCAGACTTGAACAGGTTTCATGTCAAGATACCAGAGGCAGCAGCTTTCTGTAGCAGTTCCAAGATGTCTTTTGTCTTTTTAATGACAGAACAGACATGAATCATAATCTGAAAATGAGCATTTTAATTTTGCTCATCTGATCCTTTTTTTTTTTTTAATTTGAAAGCAGTAAATAAGAATAATATGAATAATATAGTGATAAAAGCCTCTTTTTTTGTGCAATTTGTATATGAAGAGAACATTTGATAATCATATTCTACACTTGCTCTAACCGGTTTTTTTTTAGGTCAAAATAGTGTAAAAAATGACACCATTTCTTTATCTGTGGCAGGAATCCCATACAGTGAACACAGCAGCTTCCTGGAATTGAAGCGATTCATCCAGTGGCTCAAGCCCCTCAAAATCATTCCTACAGTCAACGTTGGCAGCTGGGCGAGCAGGAAGGCTATGGAGAAATGTTTCAGTGAGTGGCTTTTGGAAACTAAAGCTAGACTGTAACTTCCATGCAGAAAGTAAATGCATCTCAGTGGTTCTGATGGCAAAGCCAACAAATTCCCAGCACTTCCTGTTGCAGCGCTGCTTTTATGACCGTATGTGTTTACTGCATAAAGATAAAGGTGAAGTATTTGCTGTTAATGCAGAGCTTGTTTGTTTGAGAGCTGTTTACACAAACATGTTTACAGTTGAGCCTGAGCTGTTCAGACATATTGTACTTTGGAAATGAACTAATGGGATGTTTTTTATGTGACCACTTATGATGTGGTTGCACCTATCAAGTGGTGCTCATAAATTGCAATGCTTTCAGTGTTTTGTTTGTTTGTTTTATTAAAGTTTATATTGTAAAATAAATTTTAGCACTTTTTAACCTAAGATTTTCAGCAGCATCACTCTATTCAATCATTTTTCTTTAGTTTGTTTTTCCTCCATTCTTTAATGTGCATCAAATGTTCCCCTTAACATATGAAATATCAAGGACTAAAATCTGTTGTAGCTTTGAAATACTAACTTGTTTTTGAAGTGCGGTCCTTTAAGCCTGCAGAGCGCTGGAGTTCAGACATGGCTCTGAATGGTTTTTCTGCACATCGGGATATCATTGCTGTCTGAGCCCCTCTTTGAAAAGGGGACATAAAAAGGGCATCAAAGTCATCATAGTCTGTACACTGCAGGTAACTGGAGCTTTGAGTTTTAACCCATTTTTATCAGGTCTAATGCATTAATAACCAACACTTTGCTCATAAAACCTTTTTATAGTGATGTGTTGAATGAGATGAATAAAAACTAAACATTCGCTCTGAAAGTTGATATTTGGAGAATTATGTCCAGTTATATTAACAGACATGCTAATGGGGTGGTTAGAGCCTGCATAGGAATTATTTAGCTTCTATATTTCATGTATTTAAACAAACTCATTAAGTTAGAAGCTAACAAGGACTTTTTCATTGTTCTTAGAATTTTTATTTATATTTATTTTGCAAATTAAAACCGATTATGTTCCAGAATAAAGCTTCACCGTTGCAAACGATGTGGTAATTATCTAATATATTTACAATAGATCACAGCTTTAATATCACAGTTTAATTATCCAAAACAAGTTTGATGTCAGGAAACTTGAATTTAATTACGTGAAATTCAAACTTGGGAAAATTTAACACTCATAGAAAAAAAAAAATAAGTTCAGATAATGTTTAATTTTAGCAAATACAAGCTAAGCTTTAGACATAACAATAAAGATGACAAAATATATATTACACAACATGTTCTCCCACTTTGCACTGGGATTTTACTTTATGCAGTCTGCCTGGAGGAGTCATTTGTCTATTATGAATGAACTAGAAGGTTAAACACAGCTACGGGTGAGACACCATCCTGTCTGCATTTTAACTCCCTGAGGGGAAGATGACATAAACGACTCTGCCTACATAATTCATCTATTGATTAGTTGCTAGGTGCTTTTTGAATAGCAATAAAAGTAAAAAAAATAAAAAAAAGGTTGAAGTTACAAGATTTTTTTTCTTTATGAAACCAAATCCAGACAAACAGGTCTGGATTGAAACATCTCATTTCTGGTGAGATGCATTTGGCAAAATAAAGATATTAAAGCCAGTCAGGCAACCTGCACATTTATAAGCCATGGTTCTGATCCGTAACTTTGATTACTGCCATTTCCTGCTAGCGCTAAATAAAACCTATTTTTAAAAATGGAAAACAATTCAGCTGCACGACATCTTTGGGTCTTAGCGGGGTTTTCATTCCCTCTGTTGCGCTTTGTGTGCAATTAAATGGACAAATACATCGCAGATAAAACCAGATGACTTACATGGCTCATCTTATTCACTAGTCTAGAAGCTTGCGTCATGAATTTCCACTCAGCTTTCCACTTTTGATTTTCACTTAGCTCTGGAACATTGACATCTTATCAAAGGTTTGTGGCGTACACAATAAATCACTTTAAATCACACACCGAACACTTTGCTAATATTTGATCTGTTTATGCAGAAGGTAAAAACTTAATGACTGACTGATCAATAAAGTGGCCAGAGTCCTGGTAAAATACTGCTTTAAAGTGTTCAGGATATAGTAAAAAAAAAAAAAAACACCATAGCTTCAAAGAAACAACTTTAGATCCACAGAAGTGACCATCTCAGCCGCTGCAGGGGATGTTTGGCAAATGAAGAGGTTGCTGTCCTCGCAGACGCAGAATGGTGAGTTTCACCTGAAATTTCAGATGCAGTGCATGAAAGCTGGCAAAAAGTGGATTCAGCTGTGTGGAAAACATTGGACCAACACTAAATATAACTGCATTGTGTTAATGCACTTCTGTGAGGTTGCTCACCCTCAGGTTGAAGTGGTTTCATCTGTGTGTAATGAATCTACCTGATTCTTGAGTGACTTGTTGATGAACAAATTAAATTCGTCCATGCAGCCGGTGTGCAAGTCATTAATCGCTAAGATGAGGTCTCCTTTGTGGAACAGACACTCCGTCTCTGGCTGGCCCGTCCACCCAGACACACTGTCGCACACAAACACACATTCTTCTTATAAGATGCCATTTTCAGCTTTCTTATATATTGTTTTTTGCCTTTGCTTCTTTTGTAAAGTTGACTTTTTCTCTACTAATCTGTGAAATTTCTACAAGATAAATCAGATTGCTTGTGACTCTGGACTCAGTCTGATGTGGTTTGTTAGGATAAAAAAAATATTTTCCTTTTCATAAACTGCATAAACATGACATTGCAACAATACAGAGTAACACAGCTGTTAGCATACTTCTCTGTATTATTCTGATGCCATAATTAGGAAAACCCATGCTACTAAATAAGCCTCATTTCCTTTTAGAAATGGTGAGAAAATTTAAAGCTGCATATTTTTTTTATAGCTCAAATAGGGTCAGAAGGTTTTGTTGTATAAACTAATTTATCCCTGGTGCAGTTACTAACACACTGAATAGGAATGATAATTTCTGTAGTACATTAATACTAAGCCTGCTGGAAAAAACAGACATGTAGCACGCTAGCTAGCGTTGTTTGATGCAAGCTGTTTTAAAGAACCAAAACCTGTTTAACTAATGGAAACTAGACCCTTGCAGCAGCACACGTTTGTCCAAAAATAAGGATTCATTCTTTCATTGCATCTGTCTTGATAATTCCCTCTAGATAAGCATTTTATAGAAATTTGGAAGAAATTGGTACATGAGTTGACTGT
The DNA here is from genome assembly GCA_037177335.1 of Kiunga ballochi. Classification (NCBI taxonomy): domain Eukaryota; kingdom Metazoa; phylum Chordata; class Actinopteri; order Atheriniformes; family Pseudomugilidae; genus Kiunga; species Kiunga ballochi. The sequence continues at coordinate 9,107,506 of JBAMIG010000023.1, read as the reverse complement.
AATGCTTATATCCTGTTCTGTTTTTTACAGACTTACCTTGGTCGTCCTTCCACTTCGGTCAATTGTAGGTGTTTTTTCAAATCTGCTAGATTCACACCAAACTCTCTTTCTTCTGAAGTTTTGCGGTCATTACTTGAAAGGAAGATGGGAAACATCAAAAGCTTTATTTCGTGCCATATATGATTTCTAAGAGAAAAATACAATCCCTAACTGCTGCCTTGCAGCACATTTACTTTTGTACACGGCTATTATTGTACTTATGTTCATTGCATTGATTTTTTAATGATAAATGCTGCTTGAGTTTCAGCTGTTATGTAAGCTTTAATGGTCCAGCTGTTTGAAAGTGGGAACTTCAACAAACCACTCGAACCAGTTCAGCAGCATCTTTGTTTCAGTTTCTGCATTCCTTCTTTGCAAAGGGGTCATGTTGATGCTTCTTGTTTTTCATTTTATGCTAATTATTCATCAGTCTGAGAGAACTATTAATAGCATAAACTATGATGCAGTGAGGGTTTTAGCTTTCCTCTGAATAAGGATACTCATTCCTCACTCTCCTGATTATCTTCTCTTATCAAATACCCCACATCCTTATCTTATTGCGCTCAATGCATCCATTTAGATTACCGTAATAGTTTTACATTTTCATACTAATTGTTGGAGAATCTTACCTATTAGGCATCTGTATTTCCAGGGTCTCTACAGGAGAAGCGGTGCCACAGGAGCTGCTGCTAAAATCTGTGGAGTGATGTTTTTCTTCTCTGTGAAAAGTGATTTAAAAGTGTTACTTTGAGCCACATGTCCTCAATACATTTTTGCTAAAAGTCACCGGTTGAACATCTTGGTTGATGTCTTGCGTGAGAGCGTGAGACAACTTGAAGAAGGTGCCAAAACAAAGATGCCAAAACATGATGAGCAGGGAACAAAGAATGTAAACCATTTTCAGCCACAACAGAATGGGCTGTTATGGCAGTACATAAAAAAACAAGAATAATGTGCACAGAAGAGTAATGCTGGGCCGAAAAGGTCATGTCTGCACGGCAGCAGGGTTTATGTTTGATTCAGGGTCCCGGGTTGTATTCAGACATGCTGAACTTCTTCCAACATGTAGCATCCTCTAAGAAACATAGTGAATAGCAAACCTGTTACAAAAGATTTTGGCATCCTTTCAAAAGCCTTGCCATGTGGCAGAGATTATAAAAAACAAGTACAGAGAAATGATTGATGGATCAAAAGTCTTATGCATGACAAAAAACAAACATACAAACAAAGGAGTCGGTGTCATGAGTTCTAAGGAGCAGAAAATGTTAAAAAATATCTACAAAGCACTGTCAGATTTCTAATTAGGAGATGTTAAAGTGAAATCCATTGACCCAGCGCTAGAGTGGAACAGCAGCTGCTGGCTGGAAATGTATTATTATAGTGAAATGGATAATTATCACACAGTATGATATTAAAGCAAATATCAGTGAAGGAAAGAAGTAGCAGGAAGCTGATTCCCTGTGGTACAGTGATTAACACAGACCTGGTGTTTAAGGTGACTGGCTAAAACCTGCTGTTCTTTGGATGAAATATAAATCATTATCTGAGCTTTAGACCCATAAATCACATTGCCCATTGATGATTTAAATGTAAGAAAGTAATGTCTAAAAAATGCCTTGTTTATATAAAAAGATCCTACATACAAAAAAAACCTGCTGCATTTCAGGCGCATCAGCCTCAGGTGTTGTCGAACCACCAACAACCTCAAAGTTTGCGTGTACTTGCGTGCAGAATTATTACCATTATTGATACCAATAAAACCTAATAAATACAGCAAACAAGCTTAAGGTGTTAATCATGTTCCCTTGTTATTCTAGGTTTAGGTAAGGTCTTCTGTTGCAGCACATGATGCTTTACCTGCAGATATTTGGTAAAGATCATCAGTGCAGTGTAAAGGTACAAACTGTGAAGAGATCAAATGATATCACATAAGCAACAAGAAAAGCTCTGAGGTGAGGACTTTCTCAAATTCCTGACTAAAACTCCTGAGTCAAAACAAGAGCTTGTTGTTTACATATGAGGTATTCAGGCCGAAGAGGCCGTGGTAACCTCTGATGAGAGTCAGTGTTTCAGCGGAGACCTGACAAAACATGTCAACAAAGATAAAGTGAACGTCAAAAAATGAACTCAAAAGAAAAAATGGTTTATGTTAAATGCACCTGTTTTCAGCAGCTGTCTCCACTGCAATAGGACTCGGAGGAGAAATCTGTGTCTTCAGTCTTTCATACACTTGATCGACAGACCTCTCCAGGCTGCCAGGAATTATCTGTAGTTTGTAGTCACTTGAAAGATTATCAGCAACAATCACACTTACTTTATTTTTAATAAAAAAGAGAACATTTTATGGATTTCAAACTTACCTGATGTCCAAAGCAGTCTCATATCTGAAAGAAATGCTTCATAAAATCAGCAAATAGAAACATAAAACCCAGATGCGTTCTAACTCACAGCTTTGTGATTCTTGTCTTGCGAAAGGAAACAAAACTCACATTGAGTCCATGCTTCTGGCACATGCTGCTTTACCGTTATCCATCTTTTTCATTTTGAAGAAGCAATAAAACAGAAAAGATGGAAAAAATAACAGAATTCAGCACAACCCTGATATTTAGTATAGACTGCAAATGATCACAATGACCATAAAACAACGTCTTACTAAACTTTGTCTTACTTTCAACATGACAAAAGACTTGGGGTAGTCATAGATTGGAGCCAGTGGCACAGAAAGGTGTTTATAATGGTTTTCATCCTTTTAGTAAAAACACAAAACAACATGCTGTCAAAAAGAAGTTCAAAATCCAAAGCTGGCATTGATTTAAAAAACACGGCCGGCACCTTTGCTCTGTCATTACCCAAAACATTTGGACTCGGATCAGACATGGACCTGTTCTTCAGTGGCTGAAACACACACACACACACACACCACACATTAAAACACATGACTGATGCCTGTTATGAAGTACAGTCACTTTGCAATGTAAGCCACTCAGACCCACCACACTACGTTTTACATGAACCCAGAGAGTCCTAACATTGTTAAAGACAATCTGGTCTTTAAATCTGGAAAATAAGGATTAAATAGAGGTATACACACAGGTGGCATCAGGATTCTCCTGGGCTTGTTTGGGCCTATTTCTCCCGTAAAAAGTGGAGGTACCTTTAAAGGAGCACGGAGAGGATTTTAGAGATTCATGAAACATCTGTTCTAATTGAACAATCAGGAAAACGGTACATAGTTTGTTTGGTAGTAAAACTACAACAGTACAAAAGTACACCTGAAGTAAAGTTTAAATGTTTGAGGTATTTTTTTTTTTACCATCTATTGTTCCATGTACACAAAAAAAATCTTTATAAAGAGAGGATGCTCCTCCATCATGCTGAAAGGATGCATGCATTCAGGACAGAAACGTTCATTACTGGTCAACCAACTTTTTCAAACTCAGTGGCATCAATCAGATCTTTTTCCGAATAAAAGGGTTTGAAAAGGTCTGATAAGACAGGAGAGGAAATGTAATTTAAAAATGCTTTTAAGAAAAGTCACGACAAACTGTTTGGGGTTTTCCTGCTGATGGGGAATTTTGATTGAGCCTTAATTGTGGAAAAAAAATGAAGCACATATACGGGAAGTTTCTGGATTTAGAGTCAACAAAAGAAGAAGAAAGTCTACATCGCACACCTGAAACAAGTGAAACAACTTGTCACATTGTATTAACTATAAAATGCCCTTTTTTTTCTCATATTAAAAACTTGACAAGCAGGATACACCAGTAAGGTAATTGTTGACTTTTATAGTTGAGGGACCTTTTTAGCTGACAAGCTGTTTCCAGTAAGCAGTGATCTACACTGTAATTATACCTAAATAATAGAACTGATACATCTTCTAAAATAGCAAGCTCTAAATAAAATAAAAAATAATAAATAAAATAAAACCAAAAATAAAATAAAACCAAATAAAAAATATTTGGGTTAAACAAGAATAGACTTAATATAATTACCTCAGCTGTATGTCCATTAGATTTGTCCTTCAAAAAGGAGCACAGTTAAATAAATAGCCTACAACTGATGGCAGCATTATTATAATTAATAATCAGACATCACAAATGCATAAGAATAGCATACTTCATCTCTGCAAAATGTTTAGAAAACAATAAGGAAGGAAATTCTTAATGTACCTCTGAATTGAGATCTTCATGCGGCAGATTTTGCAGGACGTCAAACAAGGCATTGAACCAGCCATCCACGTCCTCGCTAAAAGAAAAAAGGGAAGTTACAAAGGTTATTTTGAGACACCACAAATGACACCTTTTACATTTAATTCAAAATCCAATACCAAAATCAAATATAAAGAGGAAATAGTAACATTTAGCTGCAATTTACTGTGAGCAGAGCCATTATCAGATGATAGATTACATGTGAGGGGGAAAGCAGCACCATAATTTCAGTTTGATTGTTCAAATTCCCAAAATAGTAAATGGCAAGAGGTTCAGGGGGGACATGTTCCCCGAGCTGGAGGGGCCACTTGATCCTCCTGTCTGGGATGTGGTCAGACCAGTAGGCTATACTAATAATGTGGCTTCTTGCTGGGGATTGAATGCAAATTAACTGAGCAGCACAAAGAAAATGAAGAAACAAAAGGAAGAACTAGGCTTTACAGCAACTTAAACTTTATTTATTCTGTTTCCAATCTTTCTCTTGAAGGCTTGAGTGTTTTTGGACATTTACACACAATGAATCACTTCATGTTTGTCTTTTTGCTGAGTTCAATGTAGTAGGAGAATGAACACATACAAAATAGAAACTGTACATTTTTTGAATGGTTGATTGATATTTTGAAACTTAGCAGAAAAAAAATATTTACACAAATTTAGTGTGTGTGTGTGTGATTGGCATTACAAAACTTTTTTTTTTAAACAGTGCATTTTCTGAGCAGACCTGTGCATTTATGTGCAGTTATTGAATCAAAGTGGATTATCATAAAACTGTAAATAAGCTCTGTTCATAAAAACATTTAAATTGTGTCATTTTAGAACAAATTGTAATTATCAATGCATTTATTTAACCTTTTAAATACAAGTAAAAAATATTTGTTTTACAATATGATCGCACGGAATGAAAACAGTTTACCTGGACTCTCCAACAAGGAAGTAGTCTCTGTATGTAGCTCCGACGTAGAGCACACAGGCTGGGGAGCATTTGAAGGTTTTAGGCACCAATCCCCATTTCTGCTGAGTTTCAGGGTTCACGTTTAACAGTGAGATTCTGATGGAGGAACAAAAAAGATAGAAAAACATTGTTTGTTTTTATATATATATATATATATATATATATATAAATATAAACAATTATTTTTCCATATGTGTTGTGACAGAACATACTGTGACAAGTCTATGCCTCCACGTGGACTGTCTTTTTGCTCTGGACTCCTGAAGTACTTCAAGTGATATTCATTCTCGCTGATTTTGTAGAGGACAAAATAACGTTTCTTCCATGATATCTGCAGATGATGCAGGGTTTAGAAAAATGTTAATGAACAAAAAGAATAAGAAACATGGAAATGACCGAAAGTTTTATTCTTTTGGAGGCTTCCTGCAATGAGTGTCACCTCTGTCTTCATGTTCTTTTGAGGAGGAGATTTTACCAAGTATCCGGATCTAATCTCTGTTGCAACTGAAGGAAACTTGTAGAACACTGCAGTTCCTGCAGGAAAAAAAAGATTTTCCTTATTCATGAAACCTTTGCTTCATCATGTTGTTATTCGGAAATATTTACAAGACCTGGTATGGGAATCTGAACTGAAGACCATTAGAAACTGAATATACAAAATATTTCCAGTAAATCATCATTATCAGTTATTTTATTAATGAGCAGTTCACTAAACTGAATCATATGACTGCATGTGTTCAGGTGATTTAAGCTGTAAAAGTAGGATCAGTGATAAAGAAGCACCAACATAAAAATCTGGATTAACATAAATCAAATATAAGAGAGAGATTTCCAAATGTCATACCTAAGTTTTTCTGGCTTTTACTCATCGTGACACCACACCTGAACACAAATAACACAGAAGCCGGTCACCGTCACTTCAAAACGACGTCAAAATAGTTCACCTTAAAAAAAAGGGGCAATGTAACAGTTATAAATAGCCTCCTTCATCTCATCCATCTGTGGCAACAAAGCATAAAGAGCTCACAGACAAAATGTTAATTCATGAGAAAATAATTGACTTTTTGCACAAAGATCCTCCTCACAGATATTATATATATATATACTATATTATTAGTTAGTTTACTAATAAGCCTGGTAAACAGCATTTATTTGCTGATGCAGTAACTTTTGATGCTCTGTCACATCATAAATGTAACATTCAGACAAAAATAACCTCCTGGATAAAGCATAACAGTGTGTTATTACCTGTGCAGCAGATTTGAAAGGTCCTTCTCAGTTTGTTGTCTTTGACCACAGTGTGGCTGCAGGAGGAAGCTGGATGTTTTTATGATCTAGGCAAACAGTGACTATAGAACAAAACTGGAGTTTCTGGTTCCACAGTTCAAGTCTCTTTTTTTTAAAGCCTATCTGCTGTGCTGTTAAACTTCAAAATACCTTTAGGAATCTTTTAAAGAGTTTATAGAGATCAACAATGCTTTTTTTTATAATTTAGTAAGGTTTAAATGCATTGAAAGACAAGGGCAATGAAACATTAAAAGCCTGTGATTTTCTGCACAGCAGATGTTAGGCCCTTCTCTGATTAATAAAATGATCTTGCAAAATGAGCTGTCAGTCACTGTAATTAAAGCCAGTGTGGGACTCGCACCCTGCCGTGCTCTAGCACTGCTTCCATGCCCTTCTGATTACAAACATGCAATGTGCCAAGAGAAGGAGCTGGATCGGTCCGACTCTGAACTGCCAGATTTGAGGGATATTCTGTGTATGTGCCTTGACGTTAGCATGACTGAAATCCAACATCATTCAGTGAGCCAATTCCTTTCAGTGCATTTGACATCTCTCTGTGCAGGAGCCAGTTGCAAATGTAAAACGCTGTTGGTCATGACAAGTATTTTAAAACAGGAATCCTCGGGACTGATTTATCTCTCACAAGGCGAGGTTTCGGGCATGCAACTGTTTAGATCGTCCGTGACCCACAAAGCACCATCTGTACTTTAAAAACTTCCAAGGCTCCTTCACGTGTCCATATAGGTCACATACATTGAGGTCAGTGTCATGCTAACATTAACAGAGCTCTTGTGGATGTTGTGTTTAGCAGGACATGGAATCATTTTTCTGCATGTTTCCCCATCTGTTTGTCCTTGTCCAGCTGTAGACCTACTTCCTCCCTCTTGTCTTCAAAGTTTAGATTCATGGTCTCTTCACTAAACATCCTGGCAGCAGCACTGGGAGAGAATGTGGCAGATATTCACCCCCCTCCCCTTCACTTCAGTGGCAGGCTTATAAAAGCCCTTGTGGTTGAACGGCCACTTGTGAGAGTGGTCTTATCTTCCCTTCTGGAAATAAAATGTATAGAGGGGTTGGTGGAAAGCCCATAAAAGACGTAAGTATTTCCAGTCTGGTTTAATGGGGATAAGTTCCTCATTCTGATTAGCTTTCTTTTGGTTTCTTTTGGTTTGGCTCTTTCTTATATTTGCTTCATGTTTGTCTGCTTTTTGGGGTTTAAAAGGAAATGCTGCTCAAATATCAGCAGCATCTGCAGAGACAAAGAGATGCCATCACTTACAGGATGAAGAAATTGGCAGCCAAACAAGTGGAGTTGACAGTAAGTCCTTTGTGTTACGGGTATTAATCACATTGCAGAAACAAAAACGTGTGAGTCATCACTGTGTTTGCCGGAAAACAAACAAAAAAAAACATTTTAAAAGTTGGGAGTGCATGAAAACATTTACTCTAAGTGAATTAAAAAGTGGTATAGTTTTAGTATTTTCAGTGAATATTTATTGTTTCTGTCTCTAAACACAGGAATTTTAAAACACCTCAAAGTGTGCTCTGTTATTTCAAAATCACAAAGCCTGACAGGAAGTGATGGCTTCATCTCTTTTTTTTAAACTTTATTCCAGCTTATCTTATTACATTATCTTTATAGTGCAGCATGTGTCCATGTGCCATGGCACAACCGCTTAATAAATGAATAAATACATAAAAACACTGTTATGTATCGCATATTTTCTCCCCTTTGCCTTTCTGATAATCCCAGCTTGCCATCTGCAGAGCTCTTTAATCAGCAAAGCATATGAAAAGAGCTTGTTTTAGGTCTTTCCTCATTGTGTGCTGCTCCATAGATAAATCTTGTTGCTGACAAGCTGTGCTAGAGTTGAAACAATTGGTGAATATATTGCATGGTGTTGCAAATGTTAAATGAATCTGCGTTGCTATTAATCTTAATTTCTAAACCGCAACCCAGCATTGCCGTTGTAAATATTTGCTGATTTTTCCATTAATTCTTTTCTCTTTTGTTTGTTTTCTGTAGTAAAACTGTATTATTTTGCAGCATCGTACTTTTAAAAGGAGGAAACCAAACTTCCTTTTTGCAAACAATATTCAGAAACAGAATTGTGAAAGCAACCTTTTTTTTTGTCTTGAAAATAATAAGTTCCCCAATTATTAATCTGAACTCATATTCTCACCTCTTGTGGTCCTTTAACTCAGAAAAAGACGGACACCATGAAAGAAAAGATCAGGAAGAAGTATGAGGACATGAAGCGAGTGCTGGACGAGGACCTTCGGATCACACTGACCCAACTGGACACGGAGCACGAGGCAGTGGAGAAACTGGTAGAGGAGAAGATAGAGGACTGCTACCACCTCACTCAGGAAGTGGATCAGGAACTGGTAGCAGTCAGTGCAGAGGTGAAAACACAGGAGGCTGACATTCAGGTAAACACAGAGATTAGGAGGGATTTTAAATGTCTCTTTATCGTAACAATCGCTTGTATGTCATTTAGTTTATTTTTATTTTACAGCAGAACTCCGAAAGAGACAAAAGGTAAAAGGTACTTACAACTACAGTTCACTGCAAAATCACTTTATGGGAGAGTTTATGTATGATGTGCAACATAATAACCCAGATTATATTAGAGACTACAAAACATTCCAAATATTTTTATTTAAAGTCCCATTTTTGATGGGTGGGAAATACCAGGATAACCTATTTACAGGTAACCTGTTTTCACTTACCAAAAATGATGCAACACTTCCTTGTCTATGAAAACAATTCGTGCCATGACTCAGATTCTTGTTACAACCAGATTTTTTTTTTAACCAGGACTCTTATGAATGCTCCTCACACTAAGGCACATCCTAAACCATAAAAATCCTGTTGTGTTTTTCTACATGTAACGTCTGACTGAACTGACTCTCTAACTGTCTGAAATAGGATCTCTGAGACACTTAAACTGACTGATCCTGACCTGATTCAGGTGGATGATTTCAAGAATGACCAGCTGCTGTGTCTGACCATCAACCTGCTGCTGTTCATCAGATCCCAAATCCCCGTCACCAAGAAGCTGTTTCAGAGCTGTGAGTTCCCCGGACAGGCCGGTGGATTCTGTTAGGACGTAGGAGGACGAGTACCAGGAGAAAGCAACTACAAAATATGCCATTTGTCTCGTTTCTCATAGATGCTTCGGATGTTGTTCTTGATGCCGACACTGCACACCCCAAGCTCATCATCTCCCCCCAGGGTGACTCAGCCACATACACTGACACGTGGCAGGATGTCCCAGAGAGTCCCTCTCGCTTTGACACCACTTTAAATGTTGTCAGTCAGGAGGGCTTCAGCGAAGGCCGCCACTACTGGGAGGTGGAGGTTAGTGGGAAGAGCTACTGGGAGCTGGGACTTACCTACCCGAGCATCCCGCGGCAGGGCCGTGAAGAGGACTCCTGGCTGGGCCGAGGCAAGGAATCATGGTGTGTTGAATACTTTAATGGAGATTACACAGCGTGGCATGGTGGTGTCCAGCATGAGCTGCCGTTGCTGTCAGGAAGACAATTCACTCGTATTGGGGTGTTCTGCAGCTTCCCAGGGGGTCTGGTGTGCTTTGTAGGGGCTGACACCATGACGCCTATCCACTGTTTCTATGCAGGGACCTTTACTGACACCTTACATCCGGCGTTGTGTCCTGGACATGATAATGAAGGCACAAACTGGAAGTCCCTTACAATTTGTGATGCCAGCCGATCAGCTCCTGTTCTGTGAGACGGAGTATGGTGATCAGGAATATTTTGAGCTGGAGGGGGGCATGTGCATCAGCTGCTTGATGTAACATTTTTAACCTATGACACAGCCTGAGCTCTGAATACTGTACGTGTCATGCTGGTCTAAATTTGCTTAAAAGAATTTTAACAGCATCTCTATTTTAGAGCTACTGATCATGTAGTTTATTTCCAGTCGTTGAGGCTTTGATTTACAGTGACAACTTAATAAAGTGATGTTTCATTTGGTTTTAAGAGTGATTAAAGCAGAAAAAAAGATAATTTGGTGTTTGGAATATAATCTAAAACCAGTAAGGATTAAATCTATAAATGGAAAAAAAAGAATAACCAAATGTAAATGTTAGATTTACTAACTTCAAACCAAAATGTTTCCATGCTGCGAGACTCAACATGTGAATTTTTTTTATCTCAGGAAGATGACATCTGATAAAGAACTAGTTTACCCAAAATGTCACCTTTATGAAAGCCAAGCTGCAATGTGTGTGATGTTTTTTTCATGGTTTGGCCACACTTAGCCACCACCTGGTACCTCATCTGATATGAGTGTGCGTAATTTGTAACAACTAGCTAATGACTGACTTTCCTCTTATATTTGTCACTATTAAAAAATAACAACTGTTTAATCATCTTTTAAGAGAGACATGCCTCAGTCTTCATGGGTTAAAGAGTGCATTTTGATTATCCAGAGGTTCACCATTGGCACCTCTTTGAACAAAAAGGTTACATTTTAACTGATGTTATTTTTACAACCCCCTTCTGCTCTGACTGATCAGCCTGATTGATTCAAAATGCAGAGAAAATGCCTACAGTTCTTTTAGGGTTTAATCAAGCAGCACTTGGCAGGATATGTAAGTTAGTCAAAAATATTGATACGCACCATTGGATTTAATGAGAAAGTCTCTCTCTCTCTCTCTCTATCTATATATATATATATAAACCACAAGGCACACTTCTTCTGCAAAGTGCATTAAATTAATTATACCATGGTCTGACTGAAAACTTGATTCTGATTGGCTGCAAAGGGTTTGTTACTAAACTATATATGTTTAATAAAAACTTAATATTCATGAAACAGCTGAAAGTTGTATGGTTTATTACATGTTAGTTGAACTAAATATACAGTTCTAAATACTGTGTATTGCTCTACCACTGGTGCATTATTGGTGTAGTGAAGGAACACATTATCTAATGCAGATGGAATAAAAATAGATGTTAAAACCATAAATTAGATTTTTTAATGAGATTCATTGTTGACCATGAAAATGAAATTATTTCTGGTTCATGTAAACAGGAAGTTAAAAGCTTTGTTCACCATTTAAACCAGTAATTCCTGAGAGAAGAGTGAACTCAGGATTATTAAATCACTTGATTGGTCTTTTTTTTTTTAGGTTTCTGTGTATCCTGTCATGTAAAACTACTTTTTAATGTAGTCCTTAAACACATATTTAGAAAAAAACCCACACATTTCATTTAATAAATTCTTCAAGTTTAATACAGGATAATGTTTACATAGGCATTCATCTATTTAAAGTTATTTAATGAATTAATTGCCCCTAATATCTTTTAAAAAATGGGCCAGATTATAATTTCTATAAAAGTCAGGCATTTTTCAAAATCTTTCCTAATAGTTTCCTGAGGACAACAGCATTTAACACCGGAAAGCATTAAAAATGTTTTTCCCCCCTCCTTCAATTCAATTCCAAAACAAGTGGAGCAAACATTTCTTTCAGCACAGGTCGAGCACCACATCACTGATCAGAGAGGTCGAGAGGATTCAAGAGTCATGGCTGCATGAGACAAGAACTGATCACACACCGCCATCTACTGAATAAATGTTTTCTTAAACTAAAATGACTGATGGAAAAAATACAAACCATGAAAAGCAGAAAGCAAAGTATTAATGGTACCAAGGATTATTTTCCCTCCCGGGTTACTGACACATGCAATCATGTGGATAATGAAAAAACATTGCAGGAACAGTGAGAGTGCATATTGTGGACATGTGGATTATGTAAGTTCAGACTTGTCACTGCCAGTAATAGCTGCCTCTGTGAAAAACAGACTTTGGAATGATAAAACTAACTATATCTGCAGAAACAAACTTTATCTAAGCTCTAATGATGGTCAGAAAATGTTTTATTTATCTATTAATGTTTATAAAATAGGGTTTAGATCTTTACTATACAACTCAATCATAGCAGTGTGTATCAAATTATGCAAATATTGGGTTTAAAAGCTTGTCAAAGTGCACCATGTGCTTAATATAGAAACAAATTTTTAATGATTCGAGTTTTTAGTCTTCCAATAAAATGTCATTCTAAAGTAAAAATAGCGCACTGCTTGGCATCTGTTAGCTACTCTGTGATGGAAGACAATGGACAACAATAATATACAGTGAAATGATCCCTCATTTGTGCTCTGAGCCCCAGGTCAGTTTTACATTACTATATTTCCCAAGTTTATCTCATCATTTTAGACATTCTGGTGTTTAGTAATTTACTATGCTGATAAAGAAGAATGCCTTCAAAATATAAAAAAAAGTGGGAAATGAATTGAACTGCAAACTTGGACCCTGATTAATAAACAAGTGCACAGTTTTGATCATATGCAGGTTCATGAAGGTCGCTTATTTTTGCTTAGACATGCAGGGGAACGCCTCAGCATCATGCTGGGAATCCCAGCAACACTGCAAATGATCTTTGTTTGGTGCTTGACTCAAAGTCTCATAGAACAAATCACAACACAGCAAAAGATGAAGCCTTCCTTGCCACTACGTATATGAGATTATTTATGACATTTACCCATTTGATGGGACATTAAAGATCCTGAGGATGCCATGATGAAAACTGAGACACTGAGCCTTTGGCATTGTGTTTCAAAAGCGTCATCATTTTTTTCTCCTTGTTTGTTTTACATTTAACAGCTGAAACAAGGATAACTGAACATGGTCTGAAAATCTGTATTTTATATTTAGCTTCTCCTATGTCACATGTCCTATATTTCAAGCTACTTATGTGGCTACTTAAAAAAGGCTGATCTCTTTGCTATTAAGCTATACTTTCATTGTAATTAATGTAAATGAAGAGGCAGTCATAGACCTGCTGTTGTTCTTGTTCTCACAGGTATGTGGATTGAATATTTGTTTGTAATAAATCAATATAAAAATATAGAGAATCAAAGGGAAATCTGACTTTCTGCTTCTGACCTCTCTTTTCTTGTCTAAGTCCACAAGGCTGAGTCTCCTCCAAAATATCTTGCAAATGGAGAGACGCATTTTCAGATGCGAGTCCCCAAACCCACAAAAACTGGCAGCAAATTTTATGGGCTGGTAGAACAACATGTATATTTTACAACGCCTGTCGACAAAAGATCAGATCAAATGTGACGCTGTTTTCCTGAAGAGAGGGAACCCGAAGAAGAGGTTTCACCATCCACAAATGAACGCAGAGTGCCGCTGTATTTTGTGTCATCGCAGGCCCAACTACACATGTGCAGTGTGCTGCCGGGCCCGAATCATCCCTGAATGCTTTGAACACTTAGTCACAATGTGAAACAATCCGTCTGGTCGAGAAGTCGTTGTCATACAGTGCAGGTGGGTGGTCAGTTGAAATAGAGTTCTTTGGTCAGCATAGAGACCACACAGGGAATCTGCTTCTTCTCACTGAAGCGTGGGTCCTCTGACCAGGACTCAAAACTGGTGGCCACCATGTAGTTGACCCGTGTCAGGATCTGCATTATCTCCAACTGCTTGCCAAACTCATTCAGGACATTGCAGAGCGCCTGAACAAACCAGGAACCACGTCCAGGGTTCCTCCATGAGTAATAGCCTAGAAAAACCCGATGAGTCATCAGTAAATCTGCACAGAAGAGTCACAATGCATCCCAAAATGTTTACGATTTCCTACACAAAATATGGTTTACCTGGCACAGTGGAGTATGCAAACAGGAAGTCTGCCTCCACTGGAATCTTATGTCTTGGATTAGCATCTGCCTCCAGAGTATCATTGGGTGGACCTGAGTCCGTCTGAATCCCATCATCAAATTCAGAACCCCGACAAGCCTGGAGATGTAAAAGAAATGATACTAAATAGCTTAATCATTAATTACCTGTGAAGCAATTACATTATTTACTGTTTTTAAAAGCTGGGATGTTGTTTGGTTATACCCAAACTGACTTAAAGATACTACCACCAGTACTACACTTTCCATAGAACTATTTAAACATTAAAGTCGTACCTGGATGAAGAAGAGTTTTGGCTTTCCAACTAAGCTTTTGCACATGTCTCCTCTGAACAGCGAGGTCATGGTCTTGATGGGCATGGCTCCATCTGTGCCATAGATCATGCCCTCCTCACCGTGGCTTAACAGGATACAGGCGAAACACGAGCTGTCGCTGTGGTCTTCCTCTGAGGCTGATTCACAAACAAACAAACAAACATTGCGCTAATTGCTCCATGCAATAAACATTAGAGCTAATTCAGCTTTACTAATTCTTTTCCTATGTATGTTATACTATAGGGTCGCCAAGGATACCACATACAGATCGATAAGTCCATCACAGGATTAAGCACAGAATAAACCCACACAGGTGCAGGATAAACATTCAAACAGCACTGTGAAAAGCTGCAGCTAAGATTTAAAAGGGAAACCTCTTGCTTTGAAGCCACAGCTGTCACAGCACCAATCAGACAGAAAAATAATGTTTCACTGGAGGGAACATTTAGACAGATGATCCAGCAAGTAAAGTAAACAAGACCGTCAGAACCTTTGGTTATTGTTATTTAGGTCAGTGGGACCAATTCTTATAATTAGCCAAGAGGCAAGAACATGGATGGGATTCAAGTAAATTGCTTTACACTAGCACCCTCTGCTGTCTCACTTTGGGTTTTACTATAACACCCCCACCAAAAAAAGATGACAATGTAAGCTTGTTATATGGACAAAATTAATTCTTATTAACGAGAGAGACAGTTCAGAAACTGTATTATTTAGACTTTCTTTCTGAAAGCAAACTAAAACTTCTTTCTAGAAATTGACTGAAATAATACTCTTATCTTTTTCTATAAGAACCCAAATGAGAACTGTAAAAATGGGTGTTATAAGCTCATATTTAAAATGAGAGCGCCACCAGAAGGTGCAGATTTGTATATTTAAGACAAATGAGCCAAAGTTTGATAAAGCAACCCATGATTATTTGGTTGCATATTTTCTCATAACTCAGCAGCAGCTTGATGATGCTGGACTGAAATCAATAACTATAACTGACACACAATGCTTTCAGTCCATCAGCCAAAATATTTTCCCATCTATACGTTTCTCAGCAATATGACTTTTTACATACATTATGCAATTACACAAACATGTTACATCAATCAATCAACACTTTTATCGGTGAAAAGTTTTATCTGACTGTTCCAGTTAATTGTGTCATCATCTTAAAATGCTAAATATTCAACTATTAACTCATTATTCAACACCAATTACACAATTACATTGAAAAATATTCCCACCATAGAAGAAGAAAAGAATTATGTCTCAGTTATCGCTCTTTTCTTCTTCTATGGTGGAAGAAAATAATTATAGCTTGGTCACAAACACGACACGACAGGACGGCACTACTTACCCTCTTTGAGAAGTCCCTCCATCTTCTCACATGTCTGGTCATTATAGATGAAAACATCAAAGCCCAGACTCTTGAAGCACTTAAACAGCTCACCTGCGTCTCGGTCCGTGCCGTTGCGTACATTCATCCCTGTTAGGACAGTAAACTGAAACTGCAGTCTCATTGTAATAACACTAAGCTAAATGTAAAAATAGTGTCTCAAGTGTTAAACACATGTGTATGTGTGCTGTACCTGTCTTCTCATCAAAGTTTTTGTTGTTGATGATGATGCACTTCCCCACTCGCTGGTGGCTCATCTTATACTGGAATGTTGGTGAAACAATTCGGTAATGGCTTTCAGAAGAGTAGCCCTGATCCCGCGTCTGGCCATCCTTATTCTTCTTACTAACAGAGTCACAAAGCAAAAGAATGCTAATGCTAAACCCACCTTCTGGCTCCTTTTCATGTCAAGTTCAGAAATAAAAGAAAAGAAATCCTCGTTTTAAATAATGTTGATAATTGACACAAAACTTCCACAAAAATCGACTCTTACCAAATATTATAGCATCTTGCAAGTGAAGAGTTGTCTAGGAAATATCCTTGACTCATTTTACATTTCTCAAGTTGAAAGCTTTCTCAACCAAATGGAAAGACTTCCAAAACACGACGCACACATGAAACTGAAAACCATCAGGGCCACTTACTTAGAAACCAAAGCAGATGCACATTTTTTGTCTTAAACAAGGCATTAATGTCACAAGCAAAGTTTGATGAACCAATCCACTGTTGGGTTAAAGAAGAAACCGTAGCTAATTTCTACTTGGCGCAGATCTAAAAAAGAAAAATCAGAACCGCATCAATGAGCATCAGGAAATCTCCCACCAGTGGCAATCCCAACAGACCTGTCATATTTCCATTCTTTAAAAGATCCATCCAGATCACAAAGCCAATAGTGGCTCATTGAGAGCTCTAAAAAAAATCCCAGCTTGTTCCAGAAGAGCCCAGTCATCAGATTACTTAAGCGCTGGAACAATACACAGCAATTCATACAAACACTAATGCACATGCACTGACAGGTTGTGCAGCCGTATACCAATAAACATGTGATCCAGAACATTTGAAGCACCCCTCCCACCTCCAAAGTGCGCTAATAAACTGCTCCAAACAACTGCGCGTGGGTGTGCAAACAGGTGAAGCCCTGTTTTACTGTGGGCTGGGCAGCAGGAGGACAGTTAAGGCAGAAAAGGAGGCTGTAGTGTTTGTCTTACCTGGGCTGGTCATTAAGCGCTACGCCACTCTGCATCTGAAATGCCTTGGTTCTGACTTTTTTTCCTTTCTCCTCCCCACAAAAAAAAAAAAAAGAGGATGATTCTCCAAACAGGTAGCTTAATTTTCCGGTAGTGTACTAGGATACTGACATGCTCTTTACTGGATGGAGACCTGACTGGGGCAACTGCTGCTGAGGACAGGGGCAGCGCACGGCCAGCTCCCTGAGTCAGCAGCCTTGCCATCACACCAGTGCTTTCTAAAAACCTATTCACACATGGCCCCTGTGCCTCACTCCCTGCTGAGGTCAGACAGGGCAACAAGTTGCTCCGCTGGAGGCAGGCAAAGAATCCAGCTCTACAGACACACATTGTAAGGGCTGGATCATTTACAGTACATGTTAGAGTTAAATGCATACAAACATGTATAGATAATCACTGTTCAATATCAAATACAAACCTGCTTCTTTGCTTAGCTTTAACTATCTTAACTTGACTTCAGAAGCTATTCTTAAACAAAAAGGCTGTCTAACGTTGCTTATTTAATATGTACAAAGCAAAAATTATGATGATTTCTGACTATATAAAAAGGAAAATTGTTTAAAATGAAGGTCGTACAACCCATGTAAAACAGAAGACTGTGTCTGACAACGGCGGCAGAAGGACAAAAGTGTCACATTAGATATTCATCCAGTTAAAAACAGACTGATTCATGTGGTCATATTCACATTATGTAAAATATCATCATATAACCATTTGATCAACTCACTCAGTAACACACACACAAAAAACGTTCTTGGTTTATAAACTAATTTAAACAAAATCTACTCATTTATTCAAGACCAAGCTGTCATCAGCATCTCAACTACTGAGTTGGTTCTGCCTCTCTGTTATGTGTGGTCCGTTAAATTAAAGTATATTTTCCTTTGTTAAAGACCAAACCATGATAAACTTTTCTTTGCTTTACTGCAAGTAGATATCTCCTGATATGTCGTCTTTTGTGCCATTTTCATTCCATGTTAAAAAAATTATATATTACTTGTTTAAATAATACAAATGTAGATTTTATTACGTCATTGTGGCTTTTAAAAATTATAATTAAAACAACTGATGTCTATCCAAACATGTCAAAACCAGATTACCAGACTGAGAAGTCAGGTTTCTGAAAGGCTCAGAGAAACACGTTGTGAGTGAGCCTGGGGTAAACAAGGATTTGTCTCAATTAATTAAAATCTACTTCATTCAAAACATTTCTGTAAACAAATAAATAAATTTGATTCACGTGCCGATTATGTCGCATGGGAGCTGACCCAGTGCCAGAATTAAATGCGATAGTTTTTTATGCTCTTTTAACCATTGCACAAATTATACCAAATTAGGAGAATATATTACTTATTTTTTAAATTTAGTTAAGTATTTGGACACTTTCATGTCATCTTACTTCACAGAAACAGATTTTTTCTTCAAATAAGGAAAACTGTAATAGTGGAGGTCTTTCTTGTGTGGTAGAAGTATATTTCCACATGGTAAAACAAACAAACAAAAAAAAAGCTGATTTCTTCAACATAACAGTGATGAGCCCAGAACTGAAGTATACATAATGGAGAACAGGATTGCAGAAGTATAACATGTCAGTAATGTCTTTCAGGAAATGCAGACTTCTAATTAAATCATGAATTACAAACAATACATTAACAGTAAAAACAGACACTTTTAATCAAAGAACACAAACTATTTATTTCTCTTCTTTTGCTTTGTTTTTGTTGTATTTTAACTTTTTTTAAAAAAGCCTTTTAACTGAAAGAGAAAATAAGACATTGTTACAGGGAAATTAAGTTGTTTTTGACCGCTGTACTGTTACTTTGCCTCTTTATATTAAAATAAGTACTATAATTATATTTATATAAAGTATAAGTATTATATATATATATATATACACACAGTATATACTGTATGTATTCACATCTATGCAGACGCAGAAAAGCTACCTCCCAAACAGTAGAAATCTCCCTTTGCGGTCAGGTTTTGCGTCTAATTCGTCCTTCAACGTGTCGTCCGCAGTGTCTGCATCAAGGTCAGCAGGCTTGACAGGTTCTCCAGCCATCTATAACATGACAGACTGTATAAAAACCTTAACATTTATTATACATTTAGTTATTATACTTGATACAGAGACACGCTACAGGAAGTGTATTTTATTTCCTGTCTGTTATTACAAGATCTTAATCAATTTAATAAAAAAGCAACTTATTGTAAAGTTATTACCATTAGCTGTTCATATTTATCATTTTTAACATTCAGCCCTGCGGCTAGCTACTGTAGCGAAAACCAGTTAGCCGAACTGTAATAGATTCTAACTTGTGAGAAAATACACGCGCATTACACTTAGTGGTTTGCGTTTTGTGTTGCGTAACCTTATCTGTAGTACAAAAGTTGATTCCAGCTGTTCTTCTTCCCTAAAGTTTGAAGACTTATATCGCTTACTTAAAACTTGAGAAATTGAAACTACGTTGAGATAGACGTCTCGGTTATGCGTCCTTACGTCAAGCAAGCGTAATTACGTTGCCAGGTGTGTTTTCATAACAGGCTCAGAGGTTGTTGAGTTTCATATTTCACCAATCACTATTGCTTTTATTACGTTAATGTGTTTCTACAACATTAAATATATATAATATTAAATATTATTTTATCATTTTATTCCAAATTACAGTTTTTAGTCTTACACTGTTTTTAACCAGTACTTTTGTTATACCAGCATAAAATTTATTAAAAAGAAAAACATAAACAGATCATTATTAATAATCCAATAAATCTCAAATCCCTCCCATCCCTTAGGATGCTGTATAATTCAGCTCATACTTTTGAATATGTTCTCCTAACATACTGGAGTCATCGTGACTCTTCACCACTTAAGATACAGAAAAATAGATGATCAATAACGTAGAAACTTAAACTCTATTTTTCCATCCATCTATCCATTTTCTGCCGCTTATCCGAGGTCGGGTCGTGGGGGCAGCAGCTTAAGGAGGGAAGCCCAGACTTCCCTCTCCCCAG
>JBAMIG010000023.1:9061595-9082523 GCA_037177335.1 Kiunga ballochi | reverse complement strand
ATCTATCTATCTATCTATCTATCTATCTATCTATCTATCTATCTATCTATCTATCTATCTATCTATCTATCTATATCATTGCATAGAAAGCTAGTGTTTAGTCTTGTCATTGTTGGCTACATATCTTGTTAGCTAGGTATTTACTGTCATAAATTTAGCTTGTAGCCTATTAGCAGTTCTATGTTAGCTCTTTTGATGGTCTAAATAAGTTTATGTATCTTTTTCCATCGTAGAGCAGTTCTAATGTTAGTTAAAGGCATATTTACGCTGAGTAAACAGCTCTGGTTTAGTTCTCCACACTGGACCTTTCTAGCAGGTCTTGTTTCATCTTGATTAGAACACATTACTTATTAATAATAGTATCCTGATATCATTTCATCGCCTCTATGTTTGAGATAGAATAGTGACAGATGACTTGAAATCTTGGTCACCCTTTATTGGGAAAAGGACCATATTTGATCAGTTTATTGGACAAACAAAATACCACTGCATGCTAGTCCATGAAAGTTTCCTACACCAGTCATCAAGCATCAGGCCACATCTCAGCTACATCACAGAGATCTTCTTTCAGTATTAAATTAGAAAAAGCAAAAAACAAAACTGTTAATACTAATGACTACCACTGTTATTTTTTAAGGATGTATTTAGCTTTAAAGTCTTATAATTGCCTCCCATATTATAGAACACTTTCTATTGTTAAAAACAGCAATTTGAAAGTTTTCAATAAATGTCTTATAAAATTCAATGCCATTTAGGGCAAGCTGTTTGGTTTGTTAGTATTAAAAGCATGCAACCAAAATGGATGTTGCAGACACTTGGCCACTGTGTGCTTGTACTAATTTGTGCTGGCTTCGGCTTAACCCACATCGTCCATGTGCATTTATAGCTGAAGTATCGCGAAGATGGCGAGCGCTTTATGTCCACCTTCCACTGTGACATGAGATCCATGGAGCTGGAGAAGGCTCGCTTAGCCAGTCAGATGGCCAGTCAGGTGAGATCCATGGCGAGCAACTGGCCTTTACACCCCAGTAAAAGGAGTTATAACATAAAATCTGATGCATGATTTGGACTTTTTTATCCAGTTTGTTATTGCATGGTTTTGTTCTTTAGTGCCACTCCAGATCTTTAAATAATCATTTAATGAGTCATGTTATATTGTGCAAATTCTCATAATGGGCCATGAATATCTTTGGATGCTTACTGCCTTTTGTTTCGTTCTCTGTTAAGATTATGTCACATTGCTTCAGTGAAGTGCCTGAATTTTGGCAAGAAGGGGGGATCCGGGATCAAGGCAGGAGTTTAGCAAGAACAAGGCTGCTGGATATCATGAAGGAACTCTGGTGATCATCTGGCAGGGAAGCAGAGACAAGGGAGAGATTGAGTAAGGCAGGGAGCTCAGGTGGAGCAGATGAACCTGACGAGATGGAGGGAATTCCAGCAGGAAGTGATCATGACATTTTAACAGCTTGTCTGATTGGTTTTTGACTAATTTCAAAGTTGAATTTGTAGTGAACAGTGATTTACACCCCAAGTCATGCATAATTTCCAACGTCTGAGGTAGAAGAATGGATTTACAATATAGATAGGAACTAAGGTATAGAGTAAGAGTATACACAAGATTTACTTTTGCAGTGTGCAAAATGAGAAGATTTGACTTTTTTCTTCAAAGACGTGAAATATAATTTAGTAAAGATTAAATACAAACAGATGAATCCTTGAGATTAGCATAATAAGGTAAAAACTGAACCCTGAATATGATGTCAAGTGGAGGAATCTTATTTATTTCTATTTGGGATGGAATCTAAATGCTTTGTCCTGAGAAGATGTGAACTCATTTACATCATCCTTATATCAACCAAACATGTAGCAACCATTGGATTGTTGCCCGATCTAACAAAGTGTTAAAGAAATCCCAGCGTACAAAGTTATTTCCCTCTGCAGGAACTTAAATTGATGAGCTTTTCTTCCATTTCTTTTTCCACTTCTTAACAGTCCTTTCAGTCTCAGTCTGAGTTCTCACAGCAGCAGACCTGGTATTCAGGGATGACGACCAACCAAGAGATAGTTAAAATGTCCCATGGGCAGAAGACTATCAGTGATGTAAGCACTTTTTCTTTTCCGAAAGTGTGTTTTTTCTTTCATATTTACATATCGTAATTATTTAATTGAATCATTGTGCTCAGAATGATTTTGTCCTTTTATTGCAGGTAAAATACTCAGAGGAATATGATGAATCAAAAGGAAAAGGCAGCTTCCCTGCAATGATCACACCAGGTTACCAAGCTGCTAAGAAAGCCAATACTCTGGCCAGTAGTGTAAGTATGCAAAACAGGCTTTATTAAAACATTTATGGTTCAGATAGTTGTGTCTGAGTGGATAATACATCTTTTTCATAAATGCAAAAAAGCTAAATAAAGTCAATTTTGTGTGTGTTTGTGTGGATGGGCGTTAATGTGTGTGTGTTTTTTTTTATGTAGCTGGAATATAAAAAAGGACATGAAGAAAGAGTTTCAAAATACACAACATCTTTTGATCCTCCAGAGGTGCTCCTAGCCAAGAAACAAGGACAAATCATTAGCGATGTAAGCTTTCAATTAGTTTTCAGATGTTGCCCATTGATCCCAGTCTCCTTTCAATAATTCATTTTGGTTTTTTTCCCCCCCAGTATGCCTACACAGAAGAATATGAGCACCAGAAAGGAAAGGGCAGTTTTCCAGCTCATATTACTCCAGGATACAAAATGTCAAAAAAGGCCTCAGAGCAGGCCAGTGATGTGAGTAGCTCTGTATACACATAAAGTACGCAAAGTTAAAACACTATTCTCGGCCTATGATTCTCAGTTGATCATGTTATGTTCTCCCAGATTAAGTATCGTCAGACATATGAGCAGGAGATTAAGGGCAAAGCCAGTGCTGAAGCAGCAGTTGCAGAGGTGGTTCAAGCCAAAAGAAATGCAGAGAATTTCAGTCAGGTTTGGAGATTTCTCTGAATGTCTCAGCAGTTTGAGACATTTACGTGATTTGCATCAATTTAATCCCGAACTGTTTCAATTGCATATGTATATGATGGTGTAAATACAAATCAAGGGAATTGTGTTTATAGATTGCCTATACTGAAGAATACGAGCAGCAAGTGGGTAAGGGGAGCTTCCCTGCAATGATCACTCCTGGTTATCATCTTGCAAAGAAGGCTCAGGATTTTGCTAGTGATGTGAGTATAAAACCTTAAACAGCTACAGGTACTTGAAAAAAATAAAAGCATGTTTTGTATCACCAATATTACTTATGTGTAAATGGTTAAAATTGTACTTAACTTGTGGCACCATGTGAGCTGGTTTTCAGTGCTGTCTAAACATTGCAGACCACAGTTTGTAAAACACGTATTGCCATCATGTAGCCTGGTTATCTCTGAGCAGATGAGGGAAAGCAGTCTTCCCTTTGCAGTCTGTAATCACCTGATCCTATACAAATACAACAGACACTGAATCATAAAGCTTTTTTATCTGCAGCTGAAATACAGGAAGGACTTAAACAAGATGAAGGGTATGTCACATTTCCATAGTCTAACTTCAGATGACAGCTTGACTTTGAAAAATGCCAAAAAAATCAACAAAATTGTCAGCGAGGTGAGTAAAACACTACAAAGATCAAACAGATCAAGTTAAATATTATTGTTATTTTTATCATTATTATTATTATTATACCGTTTTAACAAATATCTGTTAGAAATAAACATGTTGCTGTTCATGTGTGTGTAAGAGATGGAAATCTAGGGTGTAGTGTGTCAGTTTCCAGAAAACATGAAGTCATCCAGCCTGCATTTCCATCATCATTGACATGCCTTTGTGGTGAAGTTGCACTTTTCCCCAAGGCCACAGGACATCCCAGCAAACTCATGACACTGTACCTCTCTCAGGATTAGGAGACCTCATGCACATCTATTTTCAGCCCTGGGAATTTAACATAAATATATGATCAGTTAGCATCTACTGTAAATCACAACTTCCACAGAAACACAAAGAGGTTCAGTAAAAATGCTTCTTCTTTGATTCTTAATTCTTGCATAACTCAAATGTCAGAAGTGTTCTGTATTATCGCAGTGTCCTCGTTAAACTCAGCATATTAAAGCTGCCTCTCGACTCTTGAGTTACAATGAGGCGTTAGTGATGGTGGCTGATTAGCAGATCGCATGTTACTGTATATTTAGCCCACAGCACGAGAGAATGATACCTTGCTGCTTCAAGGGATAAAGTTTGACTCTTTGAAAAAAGATAGATGAAAGAAGTTGCAGCTTTACAGCTTTATATTTGCAGGTGGAGTACAAAAAAGACTTGGAGAACACTAAAGGCCACAGCATCAACTTCTGTGAGACACCACAGTTTCGAAATGCTGCCAAGGTCGCCAAGTTTACCAGTGACGTGAGTCTCCTGAAAGTGCATGTAACATGCTACAGAAATGCAAATAAGATTACACAACAAATAAGATGTCATTGTGTGAGTATTATTGTTACATGAGGGAGTCTTACTATTTTTCATTTTATATTCTGATAGAACAAATACAAAGAGAAGTACACTACTGATTTAAAGGGCCACTATGAAGATTCGGGTATTGACAAGAAGACTATGCATGCCATGAATGCAAGGAAGCTGGCAAGTGATGTAAGTCTTGCTTTTAGAGAATTTATGCATAATATAGCTGTTAGTTTGTCATTTAATAATAAACAGCTTTGCTGACATCTTAAACTACCTTTCATTGGGAAAACTCCCATAGGTTCCTTTTAGATCGTAGCTAGGTATTTATGATCTGTGCTCACGTTGCACTGCTTGTTTCAGATTTCTTATAAACAAGGCTATGAACAGGAGCAGGGTGATTATAACTACCCGGCCACTCTCACGCCCGGTTACCAAAGCCAAAAGAAGCTGGATCCACTGAAAGATGTATGTTTTTGTCAACTAAGTTGGAATTAATAATCAAATGAGTTAAAACCTTAAAATGTCAAATATAAAATGAAATTGCTCAATGAGTTTGATGTAAAGTTGTGTCCTTTATGGTGGCAGAAGAACTACAGGCAACATATTAACCAGGTCAAATACAAGTCAGTGATCGACACGCCTGAGATCGTTTTAGCAAAGAAAAATGCGCAGCTTGTCAGCAATGTGAGTAAACAGCAGACACAGCACACTGCAAAGGGTCTGATGATACTTTTATTAACTCCATCAGGACTTTTTTAAATTTTATCTGCACTTATATGTACTGAGCTTACTGCTGTGTGATTATCTATGTGTTCCTTAGCTGAATTATAAAGCAGGCTATGAAAAGACGAAGCACCAGTACACTCTATCCCAGGATCTCCCCCAAATCCAAAAGGCCAAAGCTAATGCCGCTTTGTGTAGTGATGTAAGTTAAGCTCGCACAGCAACAAGTTCCTCACATCCTGAATACATATGCACATCACATGAAGTTCATTGGTAGTAACAACCAAACCTTTTGTCAAGTAATGATCTAAACTATTATCTATTGTCCCTCCAGATTAAATATCGAGAAGAGTGGGAAAAGACTAAGTCTAAAGCATGTGAAACTGGTATGAACGATCTGAGCGTGAGAGCAGCCAAAGCGTCAAGAGACCTCGCTAGTGATGTAAGTTAGCACACACAGTCTCCCGCAAGATGAGCCGACATCTAAGTGGCTTTAATCAGCTGTAATAGCTGGCAAATTAAATCAGATGGGCATGTGTTTCAGATTAAATATAAAGAGTCCTACATGAAAAACAAGGAGAAGGCAGTGGGGGTCAATGTGAGTGACTCCAAGACTCTGCACTCTCTTCAAGTGGCCAAGATGAGCAGTGATGTATATATATACATTCTCACACCTCTAAATATCATACATACACTATATGCTACATATCAGCAGTATACATCCAGAGATGTCTGTGATGTTTTTTTTAATTTTTTTTTTTTATCACAGATTGAGTACAAGAAAGGTTCCAAGGAGAGTCAGGCCCAGTTCAGCCTTCCTCTGGATATGATCAACCTCAGCCATGCCAAGAAGGCTCAGGCCCTTGCCAGTGACTTAGAGTATCGCACAAAGCTTCATGAATACACCGTGATGCCTGATGACATCAAGGTCCAGCAGGCTAAGAAGGCTTATGCCCTGCAAAGCGAGGTAAGAGAGTTACTTCTGGAGCTACATCCATGCGTAGAGCAGCAGCTTTGCTGAAAAACAAACCAAAGAAAAAAATGGAAGAATTTGTCATTTCATTTTTCTCCTACCTTTGCCCCACAGAATCAGTACCGCTCAGACCTGATATGGATGAAGGGGGTCGGCTGGGAGACCGAGGGATGTCTCAACATCACTCAGGCCAAGAAAGCTGGAGAGATGCTCAGTGATGTGAGTTCATGTTTTAGGTTGTTCATGCTGTCTTTGGCCCCTGTGTTTATCAGCTGGTCTTTTTGCTCAGAACAAATACCGTCAGAAGGCCGACAAAATCAAGTTCACACAGGTGGCAGACGACCTGTCCATCAAACACGCCAAGAAAAGCCAGGAGCTGCAGAGCGACGTGAGATCTCATTTTTAAATTTCTTGGTGTTTGTTTTTGTTTCACGATGTGATGTTTTTCTCACAGAATGCATGTCTTTCATTATTCAGTTGGCCTACAAAGCAAACACAGAGCAGATGTTACACCAGTATACCATCACAAAGGACGAGCCCCTTTTCAGACAAGCAAAAGCGAACGCTGACCTGCTCAGTGGGGTAAGCTTGATCAAATCAAAGCTTTCTGTTCATTATGACAACTTTTTAAAATGTTTAAAGTGTTGAAAAGTTTCATGTTTTGTACTTGAACGACTGCTTCATGGATTCTAAGTTGTGATCAGTGCTGAAGAGATGGGGAGGGGGCATATTTAATATTTACAAATGTAAAGTAGAAGAAATCCACTTTTATGTATGATTTGATGCTTGATTTTACATTTAAAGTTGTTTTTTGCTTTATTTACTCATAAATAGGAAAAACTGTTTATAATTGAAAGTCAGATAAATCAGTTTTAAAATTTAAGATCTATGAAATGACGAATAAAGGTCCTTTGTGGTCAGTTTATAGTGCATATGGCAAAAATGTAAAAGAATATTTGTTGTCAGATATCTCCAAATTTCATCTCTGAAAATATTAGTCATGAAAGGTTGAGAGAAGACCCTTTTGATATTTGATACTGATTTCTTTATGTTGAAGACAAAAGATGTTAAAGAACACAAAGTGTGAATAAAACGTTTCTCATTACTTTATCTTCAGGAAGTTGGTAAACTTTCCCATTAAAAATGTAACGGCTTATTTCAACGTTATTCTCTTTTTCTAAACGGCATCAGAAACTAATATAGTTTTTCTCATTAAAGAGATTTCTGATCTTATTATGTTATACTTACAAAAGGTGATATTTGATAAAAAACAACAAAAAAAAACTTTTTTTCTTTGCAGAAAGTGTATAAGAGCCAATGGGAGAAGCAGAGGGAAAAAGGCTTTGAGCTTCATTTGGACTCTCTATCGATACTTACAGCAAAAGCCAAGAGAGACCTGGCTAGTGATGTGAGTTAACACTGTTTGCATGACCTGATAGGTAACAAACTTAGACAGTCACAAAGCTTAGGTTTACACTTTTATATGTTGGAAGTCAGATTTAAACTGTTTATAAAATCTTTCCTGTAGGTTAAATATCGAGAGAAGTATGAGAAAACTAAAGGAAAAGTGATTGGTATCAAGTCAGTCAGCGGTGATTCCCAAATGGCTCATTCTGCTCTGGCTACCAAACTCCAGAGTGATCGCTACTACAAGAAAAATTATGAGGACACGAAAAACAAATATAGGTGAGTATCTGATAAAAGATCAAATGCAGAGGCTTACATTCCCTATAATCATGTCCTTATCTTCTTTAGATATCATGACATGGATGTAAAAGATTTAAATTAGCTGTTTGTTAATTAAAGAAATCATTCATCTCTGATTTGCTGCCCTTTGATAAAATAAGTGCAGATGTTGACTTGAGAGGGAAGGGATGTGTGACCTATAAAACAGCTCAAGACTTATTAAAGTTCCAATACGACTAATGCTGCTTGATTCGATAAACAGTATCCCAGCTGAAAACTATCAGTTTAGGAACTGAATTATATTTGGTGTACATATTTATATATATGGTGCTATTAGCCCACATGCTAAGCAATTTAGTAGGAATGTTTCACAGGAGTAGGTTTAAGCATAAGGCAGAACTAATAATCCTTATTCCATCCATGGCATGATAGTGTTGAAGTATTCTGGGAGCATCTTAGGAGCACCCATCTACAATAACATCTCAAATTCTATCAAACAAAGCTCCTCAAACAGCTACTTTTGTTTTTAGTGTTTCTCTGGACATGCTGAATATCAGCCAAGCCAAGAAGGCTCAGGATCTTGCCACCGAGACCAACTACAGGACCTTCCTCCATAAGTACACCACTCTGCCCACTGACAGGAATGTAGCCTGGGCCAAGAAGGCGTACAACCTGCAGAGCGATGTATGTTTTCATGTCTGGATTTATGTCACACAAAAGTGATAAATGAATTATGATAATAGTGTATTTTAAACTGCAACACGTGTGTGTAACTTGATCTTCAGAAACAGTACAGGTCAGACCTGAACTGGATGAAGGGTGTTGGCTGGGAGGCCTCAAACTCTCTGGATGTTCAGCAAGCAAAGAAGGCCGGAGAGCTGGTCAGCGAGGTAATGCTTTGAGCCCACAATGCTTTGCTGCAGTCAGGGGAAAGGAACAAATATAATCCTTACTAACTGCTGGAAATTAAACATATATTTACATTTCATGTACTTAAGATTTTCTCCTTAAACTGAAAGTCAAATTAAATTAAACCAACAGTGTTTGAATAACTTTTTATTACTTAGCCAGCAAAGATGCCATGAAAAAGCTAAATCAGTGACTGTAACATGTAAGTAAAAGGCATTAAGGTCAGAAGAGTCACAGCTTATCTGTATGTAGGTTATGTATGTAGACTACAGCCATGGTCTGAGTCCAGCAGTTACCTTTATATAAGCAAACCTAAACTTTCTTTTCTCCAAACATTTTGCACAAACAAATAATTTGCTCTATTCTGTTTTACTTTTAGATTAAGTTTATGACCATTAACTCTGGGTATCAAGTTTTCTACTTATACAACCTGAGCATCTTATTTATTCAAAACGTTTGAAATTTTTGACTATTTTTTTTTTTAAAATGCCCCAAAATAAAACAATATAACTTCTGATTTATGATTACTAAATAACCCGATCCTGCAAAAAAGCCGTTTGTCTGTAATGTTACATAAAGCTTTGAATCTTTTTTTTCCCTTTTACCTGTAACTAGCAATAAGATATGTGGAACATTTCGCATCCTTAAATATAAACTCTGCTACTTGTACACGAAAACTTCTTGGGACAAGTCTACGGTACAAACTGGAGGCACCGTGATCTATTCCTAACCTCATCAAAAGGAGCCACTCATTTACAAGGTCACTCCAGTCAGGGTTACCAACATTAGACCATGAAATGACAGAGTGAACAGAAATAGAACAGAACCCAGAGCTCGTTATGAGTCGGGTTATTTTCAATTTATGTCCACGTATCAATATCAGTGAATGTGTGTTTGAGTGTGTGTCTGCCGTTAGTTAGGTTTGTTACCTCCATTCTTTCCTAGAACATGTTGTCATCTGTTTCCTGATGACGTCATGCTGTGAATTGACCCTATTTGTCTTTTAATTTTCTCTAGAAAAAGTACCGGCAGGTTGTGAGCGACTTGAAGTTCACCAGTGTTGAAGACACTCCGGAAATGATGCAGGCCAAACTCAGCAACAAACTGGCTATTGATGTATGTTCAGCTGCAACTTGTTCCTTTATAGTTTACAAGAAACATCATGCAGCTAATCGGGCACGATTGCAAATCTGTGACTGTAATTATAACCACAAATGAACATGAGAAACTCTGCTTTCCCCTAAATACTGCTAGATATTTTAGCTTTTTTTCGGAATGTTTTGGACGGACAGTAAAAGTGTAATCACTACTTTGCAGAGGCTGTACAGGAAAAAAGGAGAAAACATGAAGCACAACTACACACTCAGCAGGGAGCTGCCTGAGCTGGTGCAGGCTAAGATCAATGCCATGAACATCAGCGAGGTACATCCATGAGCTCTGATCTATAGACAGCTGATCAGTCCAACCAGTTAGCTGACTGTGTTTGCAATATTTGTAGAGTCATTACAAGGAATCTTGGACTAAAATACGTGATGGCGGCTACAAGCTGAGTCTGGATGCCATTCCTTTCCAGTCTGCTAAAGCATCTGCAGAGATCCTCAGCGACGTAAGAGTCCTTCAATTCATATCACAGCACTTTTACTGTAACTTGAAATTTTGTGATGAACGCACAGTTTATTGTACTGATTTTCCTCGCTGTTATTGATATTTAAGCAAAAGTACAAAGAAGAATTTGAAAAGACTAAGGGGAAGATGATTGGGCTGAAAGGACTGCAGGATGACTTGAACATCGCTCACTCAGTTCATGCCAGCAAGCTACAAAGTGATGTTAGTGCTCTTCTTCTGTGGTAAAAAGGAAAATTCAATGTTGCAGATGCTATATTGACTTTTGTTATCCTGTTAGGTTAAGTATAAGCAGGACTCTGCAAAACATCTTTCCAAGTTCCACCTCCCCATGGATATGATGGAGGTCGCCCATGCTAAGAAAGCCCAGTCGCTGGTCAGTGATCAGGACTATAGGCTCTCTCTGCATCACTACACGTCACTGCCTGATGACTTGAAGCTGCAAGCTGCCAAAAAAGCATACGCTCTGCAGAGTGAGGTGAGAGAATATTGCATTTAACTCATTTTGTTAACTCATTCATGAACTCTTCTAAGCTATAGTATTGGTTTGATATGCCTCTACCCCAGAAGAGGCAAATCAAACATATATCAGTTTGCAGCGATTCAATACCTCATATAATGTAATTTGCTACTATCTCTACAGAGAGTGTATCGGTCTGACTTGAATTACCTGCGAGGTGCAGCTTGGATCGCCACTGGAGCCCTGCAGATTGAAGGGTCCAAGAGAGCTACAGACATCATCAGTGATGTGAGACACCTGCTTTTTTTCTTTTTACCCTCCATTCATCACTTTGGTTGCATAAACCACTATATATGGAAATCTGTATACACCACTGATATTTTTTGTGAGCTCTCATATGCATCGTTCCACCACTACGGCTCTCGACTCTGGAACAGCCTATCAGAGAACCTCTGGGCTGCAGAGACAGGCTCAATAAATACCTACCTTTTTATAACTAAACTTTTACCTGAATTTTTGTTTAGCAACATTTAATTCTACCAATAAATTCAAGTATTCTTATATGTGTTGCTCTTATCTTCTGTTCTTATTGATTTTAAGTTTATTTATTTTTTTATATATAACATTTAAATTCTTCTTAACTTCAGTGTTTTCCTCATAGGGATTTGCAACAGCCAGGCTTTGCCTGCTTGCTCTGCAGGATTGTTGCCACAGGTGGCAGTGGGTGGGCTTGCTACTGGTGTAAATAGATCCCCAGCATATTGTTCCTCACACCAGTGTCAAGCCAGATGTTTATTTCTATTCATGTTATTTTCTGCATTCAATTATGAGACATGAAGGAAAGACAGGAATTCATGTTTGTTGGGGAAGGGAGTGGGGGGGGGGGGGTCGCATGTTAAAGAGATGATGTGGTGTGTGCTTTTATATATAACATTTGGGTCGATGAGGCTTTATTTTCTTATGCAGAAATTATTTTCATTACTTTAAGCACTTTGTGTTACTGGTTGCATAAAAAGTGCTTTATAAATAAAGTTTGGTTTGATTTGTCTTATTAAAATTTCTAATGAAAGAATACAAAAGACTGAAATGTGACAACTTTATGTTCTTTTGGCAACAGAAAAAGTACCGACAGCAGCCGTACCACTTAAAGCACACCTCTGTTGCCGACTCTCCGGATATTCTCCACGCCAAACTCAGTGGACAGATTACAAATGAAGTGAGATTTCATTTAAAGCTTTCTCCATTTTTCACGTTTTGATATGCTTTCTCATTCTGCTCTACAGACACAAAGACTATTAAATATAAGACTATGATTTGCATCTTGTCATTGTCTCACAGCGTTTGTACAAAGAGAAAGGTGTGAATGATCAGCACAGCTACACTATTACAACGGAGAGGCCAGAGATCACGCAAGCAAAGATCAATGCAGCCAACTTCAGTGAGGTACTGACAGCAATATGATCCCCTGTATAAATAAGATGTCTCTGTTTTATCTTTGATATTTTCCCTAAATGTTCTTTGCTCTGGTGCAGATAAAGTACAAAGAATCCTGGCACACTCTCAGGGCTCAGGGTTACAAACTCACTATGCAGGACATCCCCTTCCAGGCTGCTAAGAGCTCCACAGGCATCGCCAGTGATGTAAGCTCATACTTGATTGCTGATAAAACTCAATGTGTGATCTCAGAAACAAATGCATAAATCTATGTTAATATAAAAACCAGACTGTACTAACTAAGTCATTTTACAACAGTACCAGTATAAACACAACCACCTGTTGGACAAGGGGAAACACATTGGTGTTAAAAGCATCACAGACGACCCATATCTGCTGCACTGCCTACAGGCTGGTCGGCTGGCCAGCGACCAGGAGTATCGCAAGGATGCGCTGTCAATCAGCGGTCAGTACCACCTCACTCCGGATATGATTCATCTGGTTGCAGCCAAGAATGCCCAGGCTCTGGCCAGCGATCAGGATTACAGGAAGAGACTGCATAAGTACACGGTACTGCCTGATGACATGAAGGTCAAGTGGGCCAAAAAGGCTTATAACTTACAAAGTGAGGTGAGTGCAGGCTAAAGACTGGCTGGGGGGAAAGACTGAAGAATCATGCAACTTCTCTAACACATCTTATTCTCAATGTAAAGAAACTCTACAAGTCAGACCTCGGTTTTATGAAAGGAGTGGCTTGGGATGGGCTAGGGGCGCCTCAGCTGGAGTCTGCCAAGAAGGCTGGAGAGCTAATAAGTAATGTGAGTAAATATCAACAATGGTGTTTGTTAAAAGTCTGACCTTACTGTCATCACAATGTCAGTATTTTATGTGGATTTGTTACATTTTTTTTATATTTATTTGCTCTTCGTAAACATTTAAATTGAATAAAATGATAAATCTGGCTTTAGTTTTTACTCCTGGATAAGAATTCAGAAAGCATTTTCTATCCAACACTTTATCCAGTTAAATTCATTGTGATAAAAACTGAGTGGCACAGGGAGAACTTATCATTTTACAATCCAGCAACTCTATCTCTTGACTTCGATTTGAACTCAAATCTGAGGCATCTGTGCTAACGTGTACACATTCCTTCCTGCAGAAGAAGTACCGTCAGCTACCAGACAGCCTTAAATTTACCTCAGTGGCCGAGACTCCTGATATTCTCCATGCTAAGCAGAGCTATCAACACTGCAGCGAGGTAGGATGAAAAGCAAAGAGGACTGAGATATAAAAGAAAGGAATTTGTTCTTGCATATAACGTGGACACTTATTCTGTTTATGTTTTTGTACTACAGAGGCTGTACAAATCTGGAAAGAATGATGACATGCATAAATACACCTTACACTCAGACGACCCGGACTTTGTCAGAGCAAAGATCAACGCCCAGCAGATTAGTGATGTGAGGCACCTATGCACAGATTTTGCATTGCAACACAAACACCAGCTAGATTTCAAATACCTGTGAGGAGATGCTCATATCTTTTCTTTCTTGGTTCCATAGAAAATTTACAAGGCATCTGGGGAGCAAGTCAAAACATCAGGCCATGATCTGAGGCTGGATGCTATTCCCTTCCAAACCGCTAAAGCTTCAAGAGAAATTGCCAGTGATGTGAGCATCTCATAATATAATTCTGCTTCATTTTTTAATTCTATAAAAGTCTCAAATAAATGATTAATTTCAGTTTTGTATCCTCTGAAATCTGAAGCAGCCTTTTATTTAACTTCTACCTTAAAACTACAATAAATTCAGTAAAGTTATCTCTGCAAATACTGTCCTAATAGTTCCGTTATAAAGAGTCTCACCTGAAGGAGAAGGGCCACCAGGTGGGGCTGCGCTGCGTGGAGGATGACCCTAAGATGGTGCACTCTCTGGCAGCCAGCAAACTCCAGAGCAACCTGGAGTATACACGCCAGTCCAAGGAGGACCGTGCCCACTACAAAATCCACGCAGACCAGCCTGAGTTCCTCCAGGCCAAAAAGAGTCAAGCTCAGGCCAGTGACCTTACCTACCGACACAAGCTCCACGACTACACCTGCGACCCCGAGCAGCTCACAGTCAAGCATGCCAAGCAGGCTTACAAACTGCAGAGTGATGTGAGTGATGGTGTGTGGAGATGAATCAGGGTTCCTGGGTCATGTAGCTGATCTCTTATTAACGTAAATGGGTGTGTATCTCACAAAGACAGGGAAACAGTGATTGTTGTACTTTATTCCAGGTGAACTATAAGTCAGACCTGAACTGGATCAGAGGAGTGGGCTGGACACCTCCTGGCTCACACAAGGTTGAGTTGGCCCGGCGGGCTGCCGAACTGGGTCTAACTGAAGGACAAACAACTGATGAGGCTATAGCAGAGTATCAGCACATGATGATGGTAAGTGAAACTAGAAGATGGATTTTAGAGAAAAGCTACAAAGCCTGATAAAAGAATAAAGTAATGGGTTTTGGATTCTTTGAAATCATTCAACTTCCACCTGTTTCCATCTTTCAGCTTCACCACCAGCAGCAGGTGGAGCAGCAGCAACACCAACAACAAACTGCAGAGCAGGTGGAAACCAGAGAGGAGATTCAACAAGGTGTCAATATGGACGCCATGGAGGTTCTTCACGTCAAGAAAAAGAAAACTATCCAGACTGTCCAGAAAAAATCCACCACCACCACAACTTCCTTCAGATCCATGGAGAAAAAGACCAGTTCCACCTCTTCCTCATCAACAGCTGCACTCCAGAACACAATGAAGATGATAGAAAACGCATAGAGGAGAGATTTATATATGATGAGATATAAAGACAGACAGAAAATTACCAAAAATGGGGATTAAAACTCTGTTACAATGGAGGGGATTAAGCATGTTGAACCAGAGGTTGTTAAAGGAATGTGTTACATAAGAGGGAATTTCAGGTGTCTTTAATAATTTATCCAAATCTTTTAATGACAAAAATATCACAGTATTACATTAAAGTAGTACAGGACAAAAGTTAAACTAAAAGAAATACTGAAAGTTTTTTTTTTTTTACACTGTGTTGATAGAGAACAGGACCAGAGTTTGCAGCGCAGCCAGCAGTGCAAAGTGCAGACTTTTACTGTTTTATCTTCAGTAAATATGAGAAGCTGCAAGTGAACCCTTCATAAATAATCTCTATGCAGCCACTATGACTTTGCAGTGCACTTTGAGCAAAGCTCAGTTATGATGGAGAACAAGACCCACAGAGATAGCATGTGCTCTACGTTTGCCTGGCAGGTTCAGTTTGTGTTTGTGACAGTGGCTCTTTGAACTCAAAGCTGGGCTAGGAGTAAATGCTTGGTTTTATTGCTGATCAAATAAAAAATAAAAGCAAACAAAACTAACTTTCCTCCTTTCCTTACTAATAAATTAAGATAACTCAGGGTAGAGAAATAAAAAAATGGCTTTAATGTTCAGTTAATCTTGCTTTTGATCCAGTAGAGGAATATGTGAACATTGGTGTAGACACCAGGCTTGTTCCTCTGCCCGCAGCCTTGCCCCCAGCTTACCACACCGGTAATGTAGTGTGTGCTGTTCTGCTCACACACCAGTGGACCTCCTGAGTCACCCTGCAGTGTTGAAACAAGGAAGTTAAGACATTTACACAATACAAATGCAAACAAAGAGATATACAACTTGCAATCTTCATATTTAGCTGATTATTCATTACAAAGACATGCACCTGGCAGGAGTCGACGCCTCCCTGCAGGATCCCTGCACAAAGCATGCTGCTGTCCAATATATTTCCATAGACTTTAGGAGTTCTGCATCACTCTTGAGAGATCAGGAATGTGCTCAAAGAAAATACCAAATTAATATCAACACATCCTAATTTCTTCTTCACTAGCATAAATCAAATAATTGTTTTACAATTATCACATGAAGAATGATTATGGGTTTCAGTGGTTCCCCATCTGACGATCGCACACTCCTTTCCAGCTGGGAAAGCCTGGTCTGGCAGACACACCAACCTCACAAAGCGAGTTTCCTTAGCGCAGTATGGGCTGTCCGTCACTTTTAGCTTCAACAGAGCTGCAAAGAAATGAGCCCAGAAGAAGAGAGATTCCTCTGATTGCTAGATTCACAAACAAATCCGATCTTTTTTCCATTAACAAAGCTAAATCCATTCATATTTATAATGATTTAAGAATGAAACATATTGTAATGACTGTAACATTCAGAGTAAAGTAAGAATAGCTTAATTTTTCCTGTGTTGTGAGTTCTAATTCTATACTGGATTTTCTTTTTTTTTAATACATAAGATGATGTATTATTCTTTCCTATCAGCAGTATAAATCTGAAAACGGCATTACATTTAAAACAACGTGACAAACCGATGTCATTGTGAAGAGCCTGCAGAGTCTGCCTGTAGTTCTCATGGACAATTGTTTCTATCACTGAAATGGTCTGGTCACTTTCTTCCTGTTTGTCAATATTTACTCCTCCCAACACCACCTGGGACTCATATTTATTATCACTGGAAAAGAAAAATAAGGATCATATTATAGTGGAAATGGTAGGATGAACTGGAACCATAGAAATGTGATAAATTCCTCTATGCAGTGGGCTGCAGTCAGGACCCAGCAGGAACTGAGCAGGATCCCACCACATATGTGCTGAAACTTAAAGGATGAACTCCTGAGTCTGGCTTGCAGTGACGCTTGCCATGGATAAGCACCTGGAAAAGACTTGGTGCCACCAAAAATCCTGCTGGTGCGGGATGGCTGGGATTTTCCTCAGTGGGAGAACGGAGCAGGGACGGTTTGGGGTGTAGTTGGTGGGGATGGTGGAGTTGGGGTGGGATGGTGGTGTTGGGGCTAAGAGATATTGCAAAAGAAGAAGTTAAAATGATATCAGTAGTTGTATGTATTGTAATTTTAACATGTTTTGTGTCACCTCTTTGCAGTAACCCCAGTCTAGCTGCTTTTATTTTTTAACACCAGGGCTTCTTATCACCATCAGGGTTCCTGCAGTGAATTAATACAATGAATAAACTGCAACCTAATTACATAAATATGATATGGAAATTATACTGTCATGCAACCTTTCCAATACCTGCAGTGGTTGTTGTATTCCAGGTGAGTGAAGTCTGAGTATGTGGTAAAAGGATCCTCTACATGAACAACAATGAAATAAGAGTGCCAGTCCAGACATTGATCCCCTTCTTCTGTTACGCTGACCACACCTTTGTATGTATCTCCATTGCCCACATAGCAGTCATTTGGAGCTATAGAAAATTATGTATGTATTGTTTTTGCATTGTATTAATTTCATTTATAAACTCAAAAAAAGTTATTTGGACTTTAAACAAATAAACTTGAATAAATATTCAGAGGCATGAAAAATTCTGGCTGAGCAATTTAAATGTAGCAAAATGTGATCAGCAGACAAGGAAAAGACAGCATGTTTCTCCAAAGAAAGAAAAGATGATTTCTTAACTAGTTTGAACGAGATTGTTCCTAAATATTTTGCCTACAGCAACCCAAAAAGGCTACTTTGCTTCGGCTAACAGGAGCATCTCACATTTTTTCCACACGTCTCCATAAACTCCAGTGTTCCCATCAACTACTATTACCTCATTTTACTACAAAATAAGCAATAGCTGCCTTAAAAGGTTTCCTCTTTTATTTAGCCACATCCTGCTTTTTGCTATCGGCCGTCTGCATCTTAGGTCGCTCATCAGAACTCATGTCTGTGAGTGTGTGTGTTCATTCATTACCCATTTCACAGAGTTTTCCCGTGTATCCATCCGGACAGGCGCAGCGAAAGTGGCGTAGTCCTTTTAAGCAGGAGCCTCCATTCAGGCAGGGATTGGGCTCGCAAGGAGATGTCGGCACTGATGTAGTCATGGTAACACATCATAAGCATTAGGGTATAGGTTTCCATGCATCTCTTTTTATTTTGACATCATGTCATTTCAACTGATATTAATCTTTAAGGTTTGAATATTTTTGCTTAGCAAAAGATCAAACAGTTAGTGTAATGTTCCTTTGAAGCAAATACTTAGATGAAAATTGTGTTTTGAATGTTGTTTAGCATACTCACGTGTCTTGCAGTCTGGGCCTTGGTATGGTCTGCACTTGCACCCATAAAACAGGGGTTTCTTTAGGTTAGCAACAGTCACCATGATCGCATTTGATGCCTTTACAAACATTTCTAACTGAAGTAGAAGAAGAAGCAGTTGGTCATTAGAGATTATTAAATGGCCTCTTCATGTGTTTGCAGCCAAAATGACAATAATACAGCTCCTTATGATGAATAGAAGTAAAAAAAAAAAGTAAGCCACTTGTGTTTTTCTCACCTTTCTGGCACCGTTTTCCAATGTAAGGCTCAGGGCATGAGCATGTAAATTCTGAAGCCGATTTACTTTGACAGGAGCCCCTGTTAAAGTAAGGGTTTGGATCACAAGCACCTTTAAAAAAGTTATAAAACGCTTACTTCAGCAGGACAAAATTAGTTTATAACGTTATATGAAAGATAAAATAATGTGTTTTTTACTGGACAAATCCAGGAGGTCTATCAGCCAGTCGCCTACATCAAAATAAAACTGGGGGCATCAGTTGGATCATCATAATCTATATCAAAGGAGAGACGCAGAGCTTTTTTTTAATACAAACAGGAAAAATCAGTCATCAATACTGACAAGGTCCACCTCTGGGTCAATAGGTAAACAAACTTGTTTCAGATTATAAGAGTTTATATTCATATTTATTGAAAAAAAAAAAGTGAAATTTTTACAAAACTCTTTAAGGTAAGTCAATTCAATCATTTGTAGGATTTAATAATGATAATTGTGTCACAAAATCTGTAAAGGTCTTAACAAAAATAATAAGATTAACACGAGTCTACAACTAAATAACGTTTTCTTTAAAAAATAAAATCCACTTATTGCAAACTAATGAAAAGGAAAAAGACTCCGTCACCAAAGATCAACAGGAAATGTACTTACAGTAGTAATCCAGCTGAAATGACAAAACCATAGAAGAAGAGGACAAATTGATAAGAAAAACATTTCTTTTTGCAGATAAAAGGCCACTTTTCAGTGAAAACACTGATTTAGAAGGATTTTAAAACAACAGTATGGACTGTTAGCACACTGAGGAAGATGAGCAGGACCCTCGTAGTCACCATGGTGCCACTGTCTTTAAGTCCCAGCACTGTGCAGGGAGGGGGTCTGGGGACTTAAATACCCCACTCACTCATCAATCTTTAGCACGTTGCATTGATTTTGTGTGTTTGTATTCTTACTGGTTTTCTGTACGCCTACGCAGAGCTTTTACATTTTGACAAAGGTTTTTGCAGCTTCTTGTTTGTAATGAGCTTTTTGCATTCATTTCTTTATTTCATTAATAGCTTTTTTTTTTATTAGATTTTTAGGGATTGAAAATATTGTCCACTCATTCACAATGTGTTTATTTCTTTTTGTTATTTAACCTTTAGCCATTTACTGCATTTAGCCTGTTGCACAGATATTTTAAAGTTTATAGATTTAGTATCGGCACATATACAGCTCATAAATATAAACATTGCAGTTTGCTTAAATCTGATGTGTTTAAATTTATTTTTTTATTTTTATCTTGGCTGGAGTGATTCTTCCTGGGATTGAGTAAGCACAAATGGTTGTTTGTCTCCGTGTCGGACTTATGACCTTCCCCTTTAACACTTTTGGTTGGAATAAGCAGGTTTAGACAGTGAATGAATGGATAGATAAGCGTAGAGGGAGTAACGAATCAATGTCAGGTAGAACAGCACCTTACAGGTTTGGAATACATCAAATACATAATTTCACCTGAAACAATGCTATAATTTCTTTTACACACAGTTACATGCATACAAAGACAATAATAAAAATAAGTCAGGGTGAAATGTTGGAAGGGAAATTCACAGGAACCTTTAGAACCAGTGTATGAGTGTAATATATTAACGTAGCAACCCCATGTTTTTCCTGACAACACCAACAGACACTGTTCAGAAACTCTGACTAAATATTCATCAAATTAAAATGTTTGCATGATTACGAGTTGTGGACATAAAAGCTCGGCTTTTTGTTCGACACTCATCTTATATGCTTTAAATACATGTTCTTACACGTATAAAAGACTTAACCATCTTGCCTGCTTTGTAATGAAAGTATCTGTACTGCTCGTAGTCTATTTTCTTACCTTTTGTGGCAAGTTTACTTATTTCATTCAGGTTTTTTCTTTTCAAAATATGCTCATGTGATACTCCATCTTTCACAAAAGCAATGTGGATTAACCATTCAGAAGCATTTTCACATAATTTCACTGATTGCAGATAAAAAAAAAAAAAGGACTCATCTTTTTTCCCCTCTATTTTATTCAAACAGTGATCATTTTATAGTGAGGAAAATATCATTTTTCTCAATATTCAGCATCATATAGCCCTTAGTATACATAGGAACTATGTGGAATGGAGTTTAATCAGACCATAATCTCACCCCTTTGTCTCTCCTTAGGAGATTTTTACAGTCAGCCCAGTTAAAAAAAAAAAAAAAAAAAAAAAAAAAAACTCGGAAAACCAAAAAAGTTCAAAAGGAGTTTTTGTAACCCCCCCACGCGCAAAACC
>JBAMIG010000023.1:9040846-9061495 GCA_037177335.1 Kiunga ballochi | reverse complement strand
TACATAGGAACTATGTGGAATGGAGGTTAATCAGACAATAATCTCACCCCTTTTTCTTTCCTTAGGAGGTTTTTGCAGGCAGCCCATTTAAAAAAAAAAAAAAAAAAAAAAAAAGCAAGTCGGGCAGCTAACAAAGTTTAAAAGGAGTGCTTGTAAACCACATACATGCCAAATAATCCTCCTTAATCCGACAACACACCAAACACTTCTCCAGGGCACGACGGTCACTTCAAACCATCTACCACCGTTAAGTGCGTCAAACCTCGGTATCTGAACAGCATGGCATACATTTGCTTCATCTTCATGCATCATCACAGTGGTGTGCAAAAGAAACGCATGCAGAAAAAAGGTCAGTGTTTAGATCAGTCTGGTACTAGTTGATAAGAGCCAGTTGGAAGTCCAAACATTCACATTTCCATTGCAATCTCCCCATGTGCTAAATAAACCGTTTTCTTCAACGTGTCCTCAGATTATGGCAACTCGTGTATTTTGTCTTTTTTTGTTTGTTCATTTTTTCTGGAAACAGGAGGACAATAAGTAAAAATAGTATATATTTTCTTTTTCTTAAAAAAAAAGTCTATAAATATAGGCGTATAACTGTCAGGAGCAGAGAGTGTAGCTCTACTCATCCAATTCCCTGAAAACAATTCAGAAATAAGTCACATTGTGTCGAGATGCTCATTTGTTCTCTTGGTGCTCGAAGGTCCAAAAATCCTCATAGAGACACTTTTTTTTATGTATACTCTGATTTACGGATGTAGTTGGAAGGCACGTATCCTTGTCGACCCTCGGCCTCCCCCAGCCACCATTCACTGTTCCCGTTCATGTCCTGGAACTCCAGTATACGCAGCCGCTGATTGGCTGAGATGCTCAGTTCATTAGCACAGCGGGCGTTGAAGGCGTAAAGCGCGTAGTAAATCTGGGTAAATAAATAAAAGACACATTTTTATTAGTAATAGTTTGTATTTATCTTAATTCAGTTTTTTTTCTTCTCTTTATTATTCAAAACTGCCATTACTTTTATAGTTCTTACTATACATTGGTGTGTATATGGAGTTTCATGAATATATTTTAAGCAGAAAGAAACCTTTTAAAGTCTCACCTGATGGCCATTTAACTCATCATCATGTTCTGGTTCTGGCTCCGGTTCTATAAACTCTCTGGTGTAAGCAGGCTTCCTCTGGCTGCTACCATCTCCATTTCTCCACTCATGTGAGCTGTAGCTTTTGTCTGCGTGCCCATATCGTGTCGATCGGCTGTTTCTTTGAGAAGAACAAGAGTCCGTTTCAGAGAAGTCGGAGGTCTCCTTGTGCCCGCTTCCATAACGGGCATCATAGGAGTCCCTGTGATTGCTTGAGTGCCTGTAAGACGGCTCCGAGTCTCTGTGAGCTGCAACGTTTCTGTGAGTTTGATCTGAAAAGTCTCTGCGCTTTGTGGGATTTCGGGGAGAGGAGTTTATGGAGTTGCTCTGACTAACAGAGTCAGGGTTGGACATGTCTCTGTGATGACTTCTACGGGATGAGCCAGAGTCCAGCGACTGCTGTGGGGATGAATGGCTTTGGGTCTGCGCTGTCGAAAAGCTGACAGTAGCCGTCTCCTGGTTAAAGGTCAGAGTGCTGTTGCTGTTTTGTCGGGAGAAAACAGGGGAGGAGCCGCCGTAACCAGACTCATTGGATGACTGGCTCTCAATGGAAACGTCCGATTGGCTCCTGCGTGGGTTGTAGGGTTTGAGGAAGGAGCTGTACACAAATCCCTTAGTGACTGCAAAACAGCAAAGGAATAAAGGGAAGCACATTATGAAAATTCAAAGGTAGAAAAAAAAAAAGGGAGTTTCTTTTTTTCAGGGTCCAGTAGAAATGACGTACCTCCATTGTCAATCAGCCAGCGGTTGCAGCTTCCCATGGGGTCCTGTTGCTTGATTACACCCACAAGATCCCCCTCTTGTATAGAAACATCCAGGTCCTGGGCAGCATTGAAGTTTCTTTCAGCCTGGAAAAGTTTCTCCGGACCATAGCGCACCAGAAGTCCTGCACGGTGCTCATCGGTCTGCATGATGACGTTAGGCTGATAGGAGCACAAGGACAAGTCAGATTCAAGCTGAAACTCCATCCGAGTTATCGATCAGTGTAAGGAAGGCGGTTTGTTTAACTTACTGCTCCCTGCACTTGCTTTTTTGAGGTCTGCTTCTCCAGGGTTTTCCTCTCAAAGGGTTTTTTTGTGGTTGTGGCAGGAGGTAAGTTTTCTGGGCAGAAGCTGAAGCTCTGAAGCAGCTGGAGGCAGTGGTTGTATTCTTCATTAAACTGTGCAATCAAGTTTCCTTCTGTACCAATTTTCTTAGAAAGCTAAAGATAATTGGGAGGGGTAAAAAAAAAAAAAAAGTTCCAGTTAATAAAAGGTGTGTACAGGAATGACAACCAATAACAATTTGGGTCTATTTTTTTGGTTTGCTTGTCCAATCATATAATCACATTTCAGCTAACAGCCTTCAACAGAAACACACAACCTGCATGAGGGGCCTCAGCTCTCCAAGCGTCGTCTTCATGAAGTCCTTCTGGGCTTGAGCGAAGACCCTCACGCAGCCTGTGAACAGCTCCTCCGCTGCACTGTGGAACTTGGGAAGCTCATCTAGAAGCTGGGCGTTGAGCGCCTCGTAGTTGTTGCGTGCCACCTGCAGCTCGTCCTGAACGCGGCGATCCTTCAGCCTATCGGCGCGCTCCTTGCAGTTGTCGTAGTCCAGCAGCTTGTCGAAGCGTTTTTGGATGAGCTTGTGGGGCCCGGCGAACATGAGGAGCAGCTGGTTGAGTGGGTTGATGACGAGGGTCTCTGTGCGTTCCTTCTGCTCGGGACACGAGTGAAACACATCGTGTAATTCTTGCAACATTTCCTTAAATAAAGCAAGTGAGGCCGCAGAGGAGATAAAGACTTACAAACTGAGTGAACTGTTTGTCACTAATGGAGCGATGAGCTCTCTGGAAGCGTTCAGGATCGAGCACGCTGCGATCAGTGTAGATGTCACAAAAACTGATTGCTGCCAAGACCTTCA
The DNA here is from genome assembly GCA_037177335.1 of Kiunga ballochi. Classification (NCBI taxonomy): domain Eukaryota; kingdom Metazoa; phylum Chordata; class Actinopteri; order Atheriniformes; family Pseudomugilidae; genus Kiunga; species Kiunga ballochi. The sequence continues at coordinate 9,058,452 of JBAMIG010000023.1, read as the reverse complement.
CAGATGCTGATTCCTAAAGAGAAAATTACTTTAACTTTAAAGCAAATAATATAACTGAGTTATAATAAGCAAAGAAATCTTCAAAAAGTCTGAAAACGCTCGTCAGTTTTATATAAATGTTGGCAGGAAATATTGTCACAAATTCATTGTAACTCATAAAAAGGAAATGGAAATCCAGTCTGAACCCTGTCAGATGAACTTTCTGTCTTTTTCTGTGTCTTTGTCACAGCAAAATATTCTAGTTTAACCTATCAGGCTCTGTTTCAGGCTGAAATTCTGTAATTTTATATAAAAAAAAAAACTCACTTTCAAACCTGCTGTAGGTAATTTAAGCTCTTTTACCAATTTTTTTCTCTTGTACTTGACCAGTTTTCTAAAATATTTTAAAGACACTGCACAACATTGTGAGACAAACCAGTTTTGGTGATGGGAAATATACCAGTACTATAATTTACATTTGTTAAAATGTCTTTGAATATTTTCTTTAAGGATCTAATTAAACAGGATCCTCTTTGCAAAAGGCTTAAGATGAATTCTTTACTGTGCTGCAGTAGCCAATTGCTTATTTCATAGATCTTTTTAATGCTTGAATGATTTAAAGGAGAGTTCTGGGTGACTAAAACTAATGTGATAAGACAAAAAACTGTTTTAAAAAGCATCAAGAATAATTGTTTATAAGCACTTTAAATGATTACAAGACATCCAATTCTGTGAAAACTAAATATTAAAACATTCCCAACGCTTCTGATTCAGTAATTTAGTGAAAGTAAACAGGTTTTGTACTCTGGTATCCCAGTTCCTACCCTTATATGTTGCAGGTACAAAGAAATGTCTCGGATAAAAGACTTGATGAGTCTCTCCTGAAGCCGGAATCTCTTTTCCGCCTCATCAAACGCTTCATCTTTGATCTGAAAATAAACAAAATGTCAGAAAATTTCAAGCCCACTTAGTTTAGTAAAACTAAAATACCGCAGTAAACGAACCTGAGGTGAAATGCCTGTGAGGTGCTTGAGGTGGCTGCTAACACGGTTAGACTTTTTAATGATGGAGTGCATGCTCAGCTTGGAGATCTTCTCAATAAACGTGTCTTCATCTCCCTTCCTGTACTTCACCACTATGAACAGCAGAGGGACTGTTTTAGACGGCAAAGCTCAACCCAGATGTGAAACTAACCGGTTAGGATTATGGAGTAAAGCGACTCTGAAAGCATTTACCCAGATCTTTCCTGCGCTTGTACTCGTTGATGTTTACGTTGATCTCCTTGACAGCCTGCACAGCCTGAGTGAGCTGGAGTCGGTCATGGTGGCCCTCTGGCGTCGCCCCCAGAAGCTCCGTCAGCAGCAGCGGATAACGCATCACACGCTGCACCGGCTTAATCAAGAAAGAGCCGAGGTTGATGTAATTCGTTTTACCCCTGAAAAGATGACAGACACAGCCCAGTTGGTAAATAAGGGCGTGAAACGTGTAAACGTACAGCTTGTATCTAACAGTGAATCAAGCTACAGACTTCTGATGGCAAATGTTTTCTCCCTGTGATGCAGAAATGCCTCACTTATATGGATTTCATGGCCCAATGATATGCAATAATTATCACATGTTCACAACAAAGCTCAAGGGAAGAACAGACAGAAGATTTGCTTAAGTTTAATGCAATCTACAGGACAAACGGCTCTTATAAAGCTACAACCTTAGTGAATCAAACTGATCAAAAGCTATAAAATTAAAAACACACTTTCCAGTAACTTTATTAAATGAAACTTGTCTAAAACCATCGTAAAAAAACGTTTTCTCAAAAAAAATGAAGACCAGCTGATGTAAACAGTTGTTGCCGTTTTAGTCCAGTAGGTGGCATTGTTTCCCCAAGATCAGTGTCTGCTTTCCCCATACAGGTGGGAAGGAATTGGGTCATACACATTAAACCGAGCACCTTTCTGCCCCACAATGCACATGCAAACACAAACCACAAAATATTAGAAGCCCAATGCAATTCAGCACAGATGTTTCAGAGTTTGGCACACTCACACCACACTTTTATCTTAAGCTACCACATATAAGCACAAACACACTTTCAAGAGGGTTAGTGAGCAAAAAAAGGCATGCAGTCAGGGTGATTCTCAAACTGAAAATCATGCTGATGCTCTTTATGGAGACTTACCAGTCACGATATATGGCTCTGATAAAATGAAGAAATGGAAAGATAACAAAAACAAACAGGATTTATAAGACTAATAAGTACTTTAATAGTGAACAAACATTAAATTCAGGTGAACTTTAAAGGAGGCTGTTAATGTTTACATTCAAAATGGAGAAACAGAGTGCATGATCAATGAAAGAGTAAAGCCAGCCGGACTGGTCGTAGTTTCGTTTGGTAGCTTTGCTCTTAAGGCTGAATGATGGCCACGCTGGGCTTGCGTAAACGTCAACACTGATCATGTGACCTAGAAGAAGGCTACACGCCTGACCTTTTCTGCTCTCAGCACATTGCGAAACACATTTGAGAAATAAATCCTGGCTCTGATAAAAGATGTATCAGAAAAGTGAAAATGAAAACCAGATAAAACTTATTGTGAAGAAGGGATTAGCAGAGACTACAGTCTGAGCTGTTCATTGTTCCTTTTCACTTTGTTTTCTGAGCCACAGCCTCTTTTTTTTCCTCCCTACAGCATCCGGGCCAACAGAAGGCGTGTTTATCTTCAAACGCAGAGCGTAATTCACAGAAACACAGCCGTATTAACTTAAGTATCGGAGTCACAGATGGTGAAACTGGACAGGAGAAACTAGGTAGGGCGCATTCCTGAACTGCTCCACATTACTGAAGTCTACAGAAACACTGAAATGGTGCGCAGCCACATCAGCACTGACAAAAAGCTGAACTTCTCCTAAGAAAAGATTATTTAAAATTGCCAGCAAACATGTTTTAAATTACATAACCGTCTAGTTCCTTCAAACTAAATTTCTTAACATGGACAGATTGACCAGCAGCTTTTGGAAATGCACATTTTTTTTGTTTTTTTTACATCTACTGCAAAATTCTTACTGTATTGTTTTCATGTCATTACACACAATCGTGCACATTTTTTGTTATTCACATGCAAAGTTCAAACACACACACAAATATAATATTCAGCTAATTATTAAACTCCTTTTAAGCCGCTTTTGTGCCCTTTCTGTGATTTACCTCAGCCGCTCCAGACATTCCAGGACATGGCCCTGGATGTTTTCATCTTTCTCATAGGTCTCCAGAAGAGTGATGGCATCATCATGATTTTGGCAGTAAAGCTTGTAAACCTCCTCCAGCTCAACTTTAAAGTCTAAAAAGATTTTTCCTGAAAGGAAAAGGTAAAGAAATATGATACAATTAATTTTATGTAGGTTTATTTTGGTTAAATATATTACAAATTAATAGTGTACAAAGGAGAAGTCGGGTTAATGCTTCAACATATTCAACAGAAATCATACAGCCGTGACCCCGTTCACTTCCAGTGAAACGGTCTAAGCTCAAAGTGCGTTATACGCCATGAAAGTTCAAACATGACTGTTTAGAGCTGCAGCATAAGTACCCGGTGCAGCGTGTCAGGAAGGAAGCTTCTGATTGGTTCGTGCATTTTTTGAATGACTCCTTACCTATAGAATCTGTCTCCTGCAGTGCCTTAAACAGACGCTCAGACAGATCTATTACAGAACCGATGTTGCCAAAGAGACCATCAAAGTCCACATCCTTTTCCTTTAGGACACAAGACAGGACAAGTTAAATTATTAGAACTCACCTGTAGCAGCAGCACATTAGCATCAGGTAGGCTCTGCCTGTCAGTTTCTGTTTGAGTTAAATGTGTACATCTCATCTACTCTATGCAAACATATAAAAGTTCCCTTACAAATCCCCTCAGGTTTCTATATTAGTCTACTTCTTACTTGTTTCTTCTTTAGTGGCTCGATGATCTCCTCGACACACATTTGCAGGTCTTTGATGAAGTCCTTCTCAGTCTGCAGCAGCTCCTCGATGACCTTCGACCTCTTCTCCAGCATTCTGGACTCAGGATCCTCCGTGCCTGTGCCGATGATGGGGGTCGTGTCTGAAGCTGGGGTGGAGTCCAGGGGCTTGGGCTGAGATGACAAAAGCGTCATCTCTGGAAAGACCAGAAAAAAAAAGGATTAAATATAGAGATTCAGCATCAATCTCTGTGGAGAACAACATTGAAAAGCACTATTTTCAAATGTATTGTGCTTTAATGTTGTGCAACATAATTTAGTAAACACATAAGCTGGGTTACTGTAGAAATGACAATGGGAAGAGTCCACAGAAAGTTTCCCAGTCCACATCTCCGTTCATTTGAAGGCAAACACACTCATGCCCACCCACTCAGTCAGCTCTAAACCCTTCGTCTTGTCCAGCTAGCTTTTCATGCATATCCCTGCTATCGCTCACAGAGGGCTGATCTCTGGGGAAGCCTGGGACTGAAGGGAGAGCCTGGTTTACGCACTGCTGCTCTTCATGAATGGAGACCAAACTAGAGTGGACTTGGGTTCTTTGTGTGTGGTACAATGGCTTGTGACAGCAACCAGACATATGGGCTCTCAGGGACTGAGCGGGGACTTTAAAGAAGAGTTTGAGAGTGGTGAGTGGTGGTGGGGGGGTGGGGGGTAACGGGATTCATTGAGGGGCTTGAGCACGATGATGGGGGGGAATGACCACTGCTGAAGTGTCAGCATCCTGCTGGTAGGAGATAACTTGAATCTGTATGCCGCAGTGTGAAAGATGTACTGTCCTGCATAAAGATGATGGCTTTACAGGCTTCTTCAATGTTTTTAGAGCATCTCCAACTTGAAAAGGTCAAACTGTAAACACTGCACCGCATGGGTACACTGGGGCCGGATCCCGTTATGACATGACAACTCCTGCTCCCCCTCCTAAATAAAAGATTCACACCATCATCCTATTAGCAGGAAGAATGAAGGGATAGAGACTGTGCTGCTGCTTCATAAAAGGTTCACATTTCACCAGTAAAACCTGCCCCAATCTCAATGTTTTACCTTGTAAAATCTATTCGGTGGGTGTTTATGTTGACCTGCTTTTCACTCGAGTTGTAACTTTGCTTGCTTTTGCTTCTGGACACTTGAGGCAAGTTACAGCTGTGGAAAATCTTAGTATTTAAACTCTTAGCAGGTTATTTGAAATGGGATCCTGTTCGTATTAAGCTCGGATTTAAGATTAAAACTTTAAAAAGGCCTTTAATTTTTCTCACAGCTACATATGACGCGTTTTTCTAGAAGCCTACATCCACTTGTGATCACCCGGCTGAGGAAAGGACAGAATTTAATAAAAATTTAAATTGAAAGACTAAAAATGGACCAAGGCATTAAAGATATTTAATTAGCTGCCCGACAACTTTAATCCTTCCAAATAACATCCTGAGAGCATTTTCTGATTTTCACTTTGCTTGATTTTATTTGTTCCATTGTTTTATCTTCATCTTTATCTTTATCTTTTATCTTGTTTTTTTTTTCTCATTAGTGTTTAGCCCAATATTTTTCTGATGTTTGAATTACTGTACATTTGCATACACAACTAACTTATTTGTTACAAGATGTTTTCTATTTTTCTAGGAGTCCTGTCTTAAAAGTCTATTGTGAAAATTGACCCTTTTTACAGTATTAAAGCTCTTGTTGGTCAATTTTATCACATCTTCCTTCATGGCAAAAAAATAAATAAAATTAATCAATGCCTGTAAAAATCCTAATATCTGGCCATAGTGTAATCCTATACAATCCTCAAATAAATTAAGGTTAGGAAAAATAACTAAGGCAAAAAAAAGTGATAATACATATTAACAGAATTATTCTAAAACCATGTCAAACCTTAATGTAGCTTTGTTTTTTTTTATTGAATTTCAAACTTCATAGATCTGCCATATACTGAGGTAAAAAAAATGGCACCTAATGGAATAAATAAAAAGGTCAGTGCTGTATTTTAATGAATGGATATTTGTGTGAAGATCTTAGACGGGTTAGAAGACTCAGCAGGTGCAGCATGACGTCACCCTTCTTCCATGAACAGATGCTGTCAGAGGCTAATGAAGTTAACGCTGCTTACCCTCAATTAACCCCCTCTTCCTCCCTGCATACCCAACAAAGATACAATCCCATATTTCAGTAATCATATTCTGTGCAATAGGACCTTAAGAGATCCATCTGCAAAACGCTCTATTTGAAGGCGAGGTTCTCAAAATGCATTTTGTAAACGCTAGCGAGCGTCAGATCCGTAGATCACCTGCCTTTTGTCTCGCCCCATTTCTGACCTCATCCCTCTCCCCTTTCACGTGACTTGGCTAAAGCTCAACTCAAAGGAGCTTTTCTCATCGCTTGAACCATATCTCCCTGCAGCATCCGCCACTGCTGCTCTGCCAACTCTCGTGCATTTCCTCGCCAATGACAAAGTAGTTCACTAATGGGTTTTTAGAAGTCACACAGCAACACAATGAGGACGGAGTGAAAACAAAGCACGCAAAACTTAATTGGAATCGATTCCCACGTTTGATCTAACACTCACTCATACAATACCACATCATGTGCTCCACTTAACAAGCCTGAATATGCAGCCGCATCCATCAGCGCCAACCTGTGGAGCCTCATAACCACATTTTGACCCATTTCTATAGAACTCTGCTCTTCATTATCCTGGGAAGTTTTGCAAACAGGTCACCTTCCATGTACACTTATTTACAGAACAACATGTGTATAGTCACACATGCACTGCTCCATTTATACTCAGTCAAATACAAAAACTGGTTTGGAACGGTATGAGTTAGTGGCAATGTGACTGGATCTTTATGGAGGTGAAAACCTCCAAACATGGGGGAAAAACAGGGGTGTGTGGGTGGTATGCAGGTCATAAATGACTTGCATTCATTCACTGACCTAGATCCAGAAATTATAGAATCTGAACTGTGAAACAAATGTACCGTCTATATCCCAAACAGAATAGAGGTGGCACATAAGTATAGGTAATCTCATACCTTCATTCCTTTACCTGACTATATAAAAAAAAGGGAATAAAAGAAAACACATTGGCTTACTGAGCTCATGCAACATGGCTGTTATATTAGAAGCAAGACTAACTTTAGTCATGTGCATTTCAGCTCTGTATTTGTTTTACTGCATAAGATTCAACAGGTGGAATCAATAGAGCAGGTATGCGAGTCGTTCAAAAATACACATTGCTGCAGACCCAAACCTGCAGCAGGTCAGTTTTGCATCAGTGAAGCAGCTGGATGTGGGGAAGGTTCTGAGATATTTCAGTAAAACAGTCAATTTCATAAACAGTTTCTTACTAAAGGAGTGAATATTTCAGACTGGAGGGTTTTAATCAAACTGGTTATGACACAAGCTAAACATGGTAATGTCCCTGCTTATGGATGTTGGGTTGTTTCTAAAGCAGTCAGGGAAGGGTGTGTAGTCTTATTTAATGACACGGTAAAGTGACGCGAGACTGAAAAACACATCTTGCTACACCCTTATTGATCATCCTGATATGCAGGATGACTCAAGTCACAGTCACAAGTAAAAAAAAATAGCTGAAATATTTATCAGAAGTTAATTTGTGGTTGCCAGCTAAAACAGATTGCATGGCTTAAAGTTGCACAAGTGTGAGCGAGACTGGAGTGCTGCTCACAGGATCCATTACGGATTGTTTGCGTTGTCTTTCAGGAAAAAAAACTTGTTTGTAGGAATGTTTTAAAGCCATTTTGTTAAAGAGGTCAATTTGTATTCTTTTTACACAATAAATGCATACAATTTAATTTTATACTCCTGACAGTACATTTCTAACTTTTAGGCAAACATAAACTTTAAACTCCTAAAATCTCAACTATGAAAATTAATTATGAATAATATTGCATTCTCTAATAAGCAAAGTGTTTGCACTGCTGTTTAGTCCTACAAAAAGACAGCAAAGGAGAGAAAAAAGGGAGATTGTGAGGCGTCACCCACCTGCTGCTTGCAACTTTCTTCAAGCCGCTTAAAAAACCACAACACCCCTTCAAACTTAGAATAGGTAGCACTGTTTGTTCTGCTAAGACAGTCCATTGTCAATCTGAAGTCCAGCTCCAGAGCCTTGATGGTGCGTCCTGCTGCAAAAACTTCATTCCAGAGCTCCAATTACCATGAGAATGGCTGGGAACCCACCATCAGTACACACAAGCGCACACCAGGGAGGAGGACCACTCAGAAAACACTAAAACCTGGAGCTGGACTCACGCTGGATGCTGTAGACACACAGCTGAAAACGATCATTATCAAACTAAGTAGTCCTGTTACATGCACACCACGTTATCCTGTTAGTCTGTTACATTTACCAAATAGACAAAAACCTCATGTTAGTGTAACCAGTACCTTTATATCTTAACTGCGCATCGTGAATTTTACAATGCATCAAAGTAACGTTGCATTTTAATTGAAAGTTCATATTTTCAGGTATTTATTGGAACTACTCCAACCAATTTCTTAAAACTGGTTGGTCAACCTCATTCCCACATGGGAGTTGTGTATCCCAGAGGTGAGCAGCCTTGTCTTCCATGTTGCTTCAGCAACATTTTCTACAGCACATATTGGGTAAAATAGGTGGAGTCTGGTCCACCTGGGTGACTAATCTGTTCCATGTTTAACAATCTGCCGACACCTGTTTGTCCTCCTCTGACAAGCTGAACTCTATCAAAATAACGAAGCTGAGAGACTGATCTTTGGTAGACTTGCACTTAATACATTTAATTTCTTTTATATATCAAAGTGTTAGGAACCAGCAACCTCACTCACATTCTTTAAGACATTATTTATGACCGGTCACTTTTAGTTTTTAACAGTAGAAAACCAGTTATAATGAAGGAATTGATGTTTCGTGTTTCATATTGCAGTCACGCTTCATAGTCATCTTGCTACACTAATAGAACAAAGTCAAAAAGTTTGCCCCACACATAACAAGTCTGAGGTCAGGCACAATCGTTTCTGTGTGCGCTGCTCCAAAGTTCACCATAGAGTGCACAGTTGCTGTGGCAACAAGCATAGCGGGGGCCCTTTACTCATATCAAGTTCTGGAAAGCTGGGAGTGTCTTCAATCAGCAATCACACGGGACATGAGGCTGTCAGAGGATAAGTTGGTACAAGCTATCAGACTGAATACACCACCAGCACCGTTTACCAAGAAACCTGCGAGCCATGACATGCAATCGTCACTGAATGTTTAAGAAGAAAACAAAAAATCACGAGGCTGCAAAGTCATTTAGGCAATATCAGTAGAAGTAGAATAAAAAATCAACAAAACTTTTGTAAGAAAACTTTTCATGAACTAACTTCTAAGTGGATCCTTTTGTCCAGAAGGTCACATGAAAAGGGGAAGTTTATTCAGTGACATACCATCCTGTTTATCTATCTTAAGGTCAAATGTCAAAAGGTCACATTCCTACTGCTGGCATGAATTCACAGACACATCATGGACATTCATGTTAATTACAGCATTCTTCTTACAGCGAAACTTTATAAAGAAAGAGCACCGTGTAATGATGAACGCTGCATTCATCACATTTAAAGCAGGACCAGCCAATAGTTTAATTAACACGCTGAATAAAATAAACACAAAAAGGGACAAAGGATCAATGTAAATAATTTTGGTAACAAAGAAGTACTTCAAGAAACAGAATTTTTCATGTATACTGGGAGCTGTGGGAGAAAAACTAATATATAATAGTTGTAGGAAGCAAATATTTTGGAAGGTAGATGTAATATACTTTTAGTTGTAAATGGTTACTATTTTTTGTGTTTACAGTATTTGTATGGGAAAATACTCGCAGCATAACAAGTGAGAACAACAAGAGATGACTGAACTTGCAGGATTAGAACTACTGCCAATTTCTGAACAAGTAAAGACAGAAAACTAGCTTGATGCATTATGGGCATATTTTCCCACAACTAACAGTGATAGTGAATTTATACTGGTGTAGAAGTTCAAAAACAAATTAATACTCTACAACAAACTACTTTTACATTCAGCTAGTTGCATACCAGTCAGCAGACTGTGAGTATCAAGGCTCAGTAGTTGTATGACATCATCACCATGATCCCATAGGGGTTTAGCAAAAAACTATGAGAAAACGTTTAATTAAGAGTACTGCCCTTTTCCAAAGCTACCTACACTTAAATCACATTATCACATTCACTTATCAAGTCAGACGGTTGAAAATAGTTGCATATGCAGACTCTGATGCTACATTAAATACTGATATAGTTTTAAATGGACTTATGGAGCGAGGATTAGGGAATGTGGAATGAAGGGGCTTTTACCCCTTTTTAAAACAAACCAAACAACAAGTATATCCTAACAGGTTAAGTTACTAAGCAAATCTGATTATAGTCCATAGCAACACCTGTAACCTCTATGACACTTTGCCTATATTGAAAATCAACTGCAATAGCACAGGGGAAGATGGCTGCCTTGTATTCAGCTAAATACCTACAGTTCTGTGGTCTTATTGTTGTGGAAACTGCTTCCAAACCAAACTATTCACATTAGAAGAAGCTGTTCTATAAACAGACTGTACGAACTTGCCCTTATCAGGACTTAAAAAAGAAAAACCCACAAGCCAAATGTGCTGCGTTTTCTCACAGCTCTGAGAAACCACTGATAACATCTTTAGTTTTTCCTGTGGGAGACCACAGTGTCACATGACTGTGAAAGCGCACCAAGATGTGCATGTACCGCTGCTAATGTGGTCTGTAAATTTGACTTTGGATGTAAAATTTAACTATTTGATGCACTTCTAAGGTGCAATATGAGGTGAAAGTTGTCAGTTTTGTGAATTTAAAAAGGTGCTCATGAATAGATAACATGTGACTTTCATTAATGATTTCTTTTGTGTGTTTTCTGCAACATCTGCAGACCGGGTAAGCTGACTTTGTTGCTGCTGACTGACTTTATTTGTGCTTATAAGCAGTGAGATAATGTCGCCAGATGACTTGAGATTTTGTCCAAAGATCTCCTGTCTTAGCACCCAACTCCCACCAACCCCACCCCAATACTGCTGCCCACCAATGGCAGCAACAGCCCAAGGATTACAGTGGATAAGACTGCATGCGCTGCCAGATCATTGATGGATGACGACACATTACTCATAGACAGATGCTCCAACACTGACCACAGTAAAAGATATTTATTAGAGAGCATGAGGGCATGAATGTAGGTGAAATAAATAAAGTTTCTTAAACATTAAAAGTTGATAGTTGTTCCTCCAAAATAAGAAGACTGTATTTTTATCTTTGCCAGTAGTTATGCATAAACCCACAAGCAGAATTTTATGAGGTCTTGTGGATCGGGAACATTTTGGTGACAGTTGAAGATTTTGAGGCTGACCTTTGCAGAAAATGCCTATTACGTTCCTCTACATTACCATAGAGAAAATGTCCATTAAAAAAGTGGCACATGCACACAATAACACACATCTAAATCTCATAATATAATGTTAAAAAAAGATATCTATATTAGCTTTATGTGTGTCTCATAAAATGCTGATACTTTACAAATACCTCAGACCCAGAAGATAGTCTAGTATCTAATATTGAATTACAAAGGGAGAAAAGACCCTAAAAAATGTGTTGGACTACTTTTAAAAAGCTTCAGCTAATCACCTCAATGTCACTGAATCACAACATAAGCCTTGTAAGTCCTGCAACAATATGGTCTAATGTTTTTAGCCCTGCAGTCTAATGCTTCACCCATGGCAAACCCCTGACCGAGCTGAAACACTTTAACAAGATTAATGGATGACAACACACTGCAAACGTGCAGGCATCACAGTGTGTGGATATTTTGAAAGACGCAGCGAGTTCTCCAATGAGCTTCTAGGGTTTATCTACTACACGAATACACACCAAGTTTCAGTCTTGTGATGCAGCGAAGGAGTCAAGTCAGTGCTGGACACTGCCTGGCACCAGACAGACGCCCACTACCCCCCTTCACTATGCTGACGGTAGGGATTAATACTCAGACTCCTGAAGTGGATGTGTGCTGAGGCCCAATGTGGTCTGTGTTTCTAGGTAACTGGGGGAAGGGCGAAGGGGCACCACCTGCTTCTTTTCAGACACAATAAATTGATCCAAAGGAGTCTTACTTTAAATCTTCATGAAAAGGTCTCGCACAGCACCACTGTTATGAAATGAAACTGAAGTTTCTAAAATTTCCCAGGAAGGACAGGACAGACACTGGTTTCACACCTCTTCAAGAGTTAGTCAAGTGTTGCTTCTTCCATTTGGCAGAAATATACAACTTTGCCAGTAGACATCAATTAAAGTCTCCCATTTCACTGCAGTTATTTGGGGTATTTCAAACTCAGAAGTACACGGGAAGGGAATGACCACAAATCCATAGAAGACAAAGCATGTCCATTGAGTTGACAGTACATAAGCATGAGCGGGGTGAAGGAAGTGTAAGGGACAGGTTGGTCACTGAAATTGTAAATGTACATTTGGGGTCCAGGTTAACTGTTTTTATATATATATATATAAAAGATGTAACTTTAAGCACTTAGTGATTTAAATATCACAGATTAATACAGAAAATTAGACTATTTGAAGAGACCAAGTCAAAAACTCTGTAACCTTCATTATAGGGTAAAAAAAAAAAAGACAATTCAAGTGTAAATTCTGTGTCTATGAGAGTCATTTCATGGTATTCAGTCTGTGCCTGAAGAAATACAATAAGGGCATTTTAAAAAGCAAACTTTCAGTCAGATAAGATAAGTTAACATTACCGGTGACTCAGAATGACAGCAAACAAACTCACAGGAGAATGGAAGAGGAAAAAAAAAACTGAGAACCACCATAAACCTGTTCTGCAGGTTCTTACATCTACACATACCTGGCAGCTCACTTTCTTCCGAGACAGATGATACACACACACACACACACACACACACACACACTTTCTGAGGGCATAAAAGGGGAGTTGGCTAGTCAGCACTCTGAAGCCCCTAGCATTGATTAGAAGAGAACCTCTGGAGGTCACCTATGACAGAAGTGAGACAATAAGGGCTGTCATGGTCTCCCATTCTGTTTTATCAACAGGAACGGGGAACTCCTAAAACCACTGTACCCTTTTCCCAACACTTTACACTGAAATTTACCTGATGAACAGAAAATTAGCGTGAAACCTCAAACGCATATGCAAATCATTGAACAGATGAGGTCCCCAACATACAGTGCAAATTCAGGATCCTTGTGCCTACCTTTCTTTTGTTTCCTGGTGGTGGCAAACTGGGACTTTTGGATGGAGCTTGGGGCAGTCTTCCTGTAGAAGCTGTTCCTGTCTAGCGAGCCCACATATACAGGCTTACAACCCTTTTTTGAACTGATAGACCCAGCACTTGACTCGTATCCCTTTTCCTGCTCATCACTTTGTCGGTATATAACAGGATCCTCAAAAGAGTGCCTTTCTCTGAGTGCCAACTTCTGGTTCTGCTCCTCAACCCATTCCTCACAGTGTGTCATGCGATCTTTTTTAGGATATTCCTCATTTTGTGAATCTATGGACTCTGACCACAGATCTCTGTATTTGTCTCGTAGCCTGTAGTGAGAATGTTCTTCTTCTCTGGAATCATAGTTGCCTTCATATTTGTCATAATCATCCTCTGTCCTTCGCCTGTGCCGCTCTCTTGCTTTATTCTCCCTCCGGTAGTAACGGTCATAACTCCTGTCTTTTTCTGAATCCAGGCATCTGTTATTGCTTTCCCTCTCCTTATATTCCCAGCGCTCATCATATTCAGAGTCATATTGGTTTCGTGCCTTTCTGGTATACGTTTCCTCGCCCCTTCGGTCATATTCATTCCTTCGTTTGTAGTTTGTTTCCCGGCATTCATATTGATTCTCTGCACGACGGTCGTAGCGATGATCTTTACATTTTCGCTCATTGTGGTAGCGGTCCTCTTCTCTGTGTCGGTGTTGGTCTCTCTCTCTGGAACGACGTCCTTCTTTAGAGTCATAATAGTCCCGGTCATCACAGTGGTTTCTGTCCCGGTAATTGTCCCTGCGAGTGTAGGTGTCTTGATGATCATAGTAGTCTTCGTATTCACGATTGCAATTGTCATCTTCTCTGAGATCATACTTACGGGGTCTTCTGCTGTCAGAATACTTCTCCCTCTTGTCATTCCGGTCATTGTATTTCCTGTTATAATGATCCCTATGCCTGTATTTGTCATTGTAATCATAATCTTCTATCTCTCTCTGACTCCTGTGATCATATCGTCCAGAGTTATGTTCAATTTCTCTATCCCAACCATCCCTTTCCCTTCTATCCTCATCCACTTTACCATACCCATCCTGAGTTCTGTCTTTTTCTTGTGACCCTCTTTGGTAGTCCTGGTGGTCGTAATCCTCAGGACCCTCGTAAAAGCAATGTTTTCCCTTCCATTCAGATATCCTCAAGTTCAGGTGGCCATCCTCTGAACGAGGGTGAAAGTAAACATCATGGCCTTGAGGCTTGTGTTGTTCTTCATAGTCCCAGTAGGGCTGCTGGCAGACATTGGCCTGTCTGGCTTGGGTCTGGTTGTCCCACTGTACTGGCCATGAAGCTGGCTCATGCACTGGAGGAGCTGCAATACCACCCACAGGACCACCTACGGGAACCATCATACCACCATGTACTGGCATGGAGCATGCTGGAGCTGGACTTGCTACAAAAACTGGTCTCTGTGGCTGCCCAAGAGGAACGGCTCCATATCCAGGATATCCAACTTGTTGCTGCTGAAGCTGCAGTTGATGTATTTGATGCAACTGTTGCAGATGAGCTATCCTTTCTCTTTCTCTCGCCCACCCAGCATCCCCCAACTCCTCCACACTCTTCCCTTTCCTCATGGGAGGGCCAGCTCCGTAGTTCCAATCCACCGGACCAAACATGACTGGGTTGCCATAAGCTACCGGGCTCTTCATGGCTCCTACAGGTTAAAAATCAGCCTACAGAGAGTTTCCTCTTCAACACGGCTTATTCCCTCTTGCCAAAGTCCTGCATTCCATAACAAAGAACTGTACGAGACTCCACCTGCCAGGCATATTGTCACCAACTCTCCTGCTTGTTTTCCTCTGTCTCCTCTCCACTTGTGTCTGCAGGACTGCCAGCCCAAGCACCTCCCAGCCCTCAGTGACAGAGACATGCCCTCCCTACAGCAATCTCAGCGAATCATTGAAGACGGGGGTGTAATGTTATTGAAGGAGGGGCCTCCGTAGGTTAATGATTCAGGAGTCACATGGATGAAGGATTAGCCCAACAGCTCCTCCCATTGTTTCAACTCACTAATACTTGTGTTTGCAGAAAATATGTGTAGCTTCTTTGATGTTAGATTAAGAATAACACAAGAGTTGGCCTTTAATTTGCCATCAAACGCATCACATGTGAAGCACTCCATACTTTTTGTGGTCTTATTTTTTTTACTTTGTCCTGTATTAATGCTGACATACCATTTCTTTAATGCAACTCATTGTTGCAACCAGTTCCATTATCTTGTTCTGAACTTGAACTTTGTAATTTTACCTTTCCCGTCACACCCGGTACAGGCAATTACATATTAACAAATTCACATTTTTGTGTTTGTATCAAGCTTTTTTTTTTTCTTACAGACAACTGGTTCCAAATGGACACATGCATAGGTAACTAACGCAAGTCTAATTAAAGCTTGTGAATTATATTTAATTATTCAGATTGAGTCAATTAGTGTGGAGAGGAACGGGTTTTTGAGGACATGAAGCCTGATTAGGAGAGAGAGGCCACTGAAAAAGTAGCCGCCGTGCGCACAATGAGCTTTTGTTGACGACTGTCCCACTCTCAGAAGACACACAATCTTTCACTGTGAGAACAAAATTTAAGCCTATTCATAAAGCCAGAGTATAATATAGCCTGGCCCTTTTAACTGTGTGAAAGAGTTTAAAGGACACACACACAAGCAAGAGAGTGTACACACATTTAGAAATTTGTGAAAAAGAAAAATCAAACTAATGGCAATTACTCTATTAAATCAAACACTTTCACACTTAGTAAAAAGGTAGAATTATTTCTTTGTGTGTAAATGATAGTTTTTATTCAAAACATTATGTTTTCAAATTCACTTGTGGATTTTTAAATCAAAACCTAGGAGGGGAAAAAACAGGTTACTGAAAAATCTGAAGCACGCTCATCATTTAAACTAAATTTCAAACCTACTTTTATTTTTTAATAATGCAACAAAACAGTGAACAATAACTCTAGATTACAATGCATCTTTTACGCCTACACGGCAAAATTATGTTGCTTAACATCACTGGCAAGTATTCAAAGTTCACCACAATAAAGGATTTTCACAAGGGAAGGCTCAGCATGGAAAGCTACGTAGAAACTACTCTCTTCTTACATAAAAGTAAGTAATTAGCAGTGTTCAACATCTCAGCTTTCAGCACCGAAACTGTGTGTTTGTGAAAAATCAAATAAAGCGTTCCTATCAGCAGCCATGTTTGCTTGTGCACATGAAGCTTTTCAAGACCAAGTCAACACTTGACAAGACAGAAAATAAAGCAACATTACCCATTAGAAGGAGTGAAACTGTGTTTGTGTTTTCTTTTAACACATTATTCTTAAAGCTATGAGGACTTTATAGTACAGGGGGGAGCATCACATGCAGAGCTTGTAACAATAAGCTTCCATTGTCTCTTTGAGCATTACACACACAAAAACAGCCTGTTAAAGAACGGAAACACACTCCAGAGGCAGTGTTGGTGCATAGCAGCACTATGAGAACGTGTTTTTACAACAAAGATCCTGAGAATAGTTATGCAAAATACTCACTCTCAATCAGTCACTGCATAACAAAAACTAAAGAAAGATAAATAACTTGCAAATATGCTGCAAGATAAAAGCTTTTGTGTTGATAAATACCATCTCTGCAGGCAAAAATCATGCCTTCTTTGCCAATATCCACATGTATCTGTGTACAAATAACACAGGAAGGAAGAGACCAAATGTTTAATTCATTGCTGCGAGAATATGATGAGTAAATGTTATCTATGTAGTCGAGAGACACCTGAAACTACCAGAACCTGTTTCTGTTTTCAGCCTGGTTCTCTTTATGGATACTTATTAAAATTAATCTAGTTGGTCAACTGAATACAACAAAGATGGAAAAAAAATAAACATAATCATCAATAAACATCAATAGATTAGGTCAATTAAGATTTATAATTTAATTATTGAGATGAACTTGGAGGAAAAAACAAAGGACAAAGAAAGATTGTTGTAAATGTCTGAGTTCCTGATCACTAATCATTGAGGAATGTGTCGAGTAAAAACACTAAGTTAACACAGATGAAAATGTAACAATGCAAATAAACTCCACAAAAACTCTGTTAATCTTAATAGATTCTACTGGTTTCTTTGAGTGCAATGATGTAGATGTTTGTAAAGGAGGCCAACAGTGAGCTCTGCAGTCAGAACGTTAAAGTACAGCAAGCGGTAAGCACAAGGCTCATGAGACAAAACAGCAAAGTTCAAATATTAAAATGACACGACTGTTAAAGCCATTTTAAACTAAAAGAAGAAAACCACAATG
>JBAMIG010000023.1:9020666-9030770 GCA_037177335.1 Kiunga ballochi | reverse complement strand
AGGAAATAAAGAACTTTTTCACAATATTCTAATTTTCTGAGACAGTCCTGTAGTTTGTCTGATAAATTCTGTGTAATAAAGTTATTTTTTCAGAATAGCTCCTTTTGATAGTTTCCTCTAAAACTCTTGTATGGCAAATATTTTGAGCAACATTTATCTTGATTAGTACACGTAATAACTAACCACTAACAACATACCTGTGACGCCATCCTTGTTTCCAAGCAACCAGAACTCGTCAATAACACTGAGCACCTCAATGACATCACCCGGGAAGAGCGGGAGCTCCTCAGAAACGCTGGGGAGAAACTCAAACTCAGCGCGCACCACCGATCCCGCTTCCATTACTCATAACCTGCAGAGGTCCACAAAGAAAGGCACAACTTTACACACCCTGATATCCAAATGTGTGAAAAACTTTATGGAGCATATAAAGAATAACAAAAAGTTACACAAAAAAAAAAGTGTTTAACTCTTGTAAACAAGAAAGCTGGCACTGTTTAAAGTCTTTAATATGCAAATCAACAAATGCCTCACGGTGAGATGAAGCTTTGGAGAAATAAGACCAACTGAAAGAGGTCATGAGAGTGTGGGAAAGCTGCGAAAAGGAGCCGATAAAAAAAGAAGATGGACGATCTCTACTTAAGAGGGCTGGAGTACATTCCTCTGTACTCTTCCCTCCTGAGGACACAAGTACTAAGCAAGAAAAATAACTTTGGTTTTATTGAAAGCTCATTAAATAACTCCAGGAATTGTTGGCTTATTTAATTTCTAATCAAATATTCCTGTAAAACATTCAGCTCTGCTTCTTTGCTGTAACTTTTAATCAATCAATGTTAATAATGTTGATATTCATTAAACCTGTTCTGCGTTTGTCTCTGGTAGTATATGCAAGTCAGATTACAGATTAATCTGTGTAAGCCAAGATGGTTTGTGCTGAGGTACAGTAAGCCAATAAAACTACACAGCATTAGTGTTGCAAAGCATTTCCCTAGAAATAATACATTTTCCCCCAAAACTGCATCAGTGTTGTGATGATGATGATAAGCACACTAGTCCAATTACAGATATTTAATGTTTAAAAAGTGCTCTCTGCATCTCATTTATGTCTCCCCAACAGGTATGTAGAGGATCTAAACCCCGCCAAAAAAATGCATCAAGTCTCTGAATGACACATTTGAATTTAATTTTTTAAAAAAATTATATATATATATATATATATAAATTTCAACAAATATTGGGAAAAAATATTGTGACACTGTATAAGGTGATCTTAATGATGTTGATGCAAACAAAGTATAACTTTGGTTTAGCAAAATATAGGTATATATTATTATATATATTATAAGTATATAAAAATTCATAATTGAAAATGTGCAAACAGTAAATACAGTATTTAACCAGCTCTAATGTGTCATTTTCTGGGGCCTAACAAACCACAAAGTGTTGTTGGACACAGAAAGAGATGGGAAATGAGAAAAGAGGGTTGCAGTTTGCCACGTTCAATAGGACCTCTGTTAGGTGGACCACTGGAGCCAAGAGAGGGACACAAACAAGAGAGAGAGCCATTTCAGAAATAAGGTCTATAGAAAAATGCTGTTTAGGTTAATCTGGATGTGAATACAAATGAGTGAGGATGAACATAAAAAAAAGATCAAAGAGGAGTGCATTGAGTATTTATGTTTTATAGTCTGCTTCTGGGGGAGGTTGAGCACTTCTGTTATGCTTAACTGAAGTAGCTGCTGCTCACTGTGTGGTTTGTGGGGAAGTGTGTACCACACGGGAGTAAAACCGCAGTGTAACCTGAGCCAAGACTGCATGTAATGAGAGCCATGCTCTGCTCATGCAGCACAAAGCAGCTCACACAGGCTGCTTCTTAAACACCTTATTTCATACAATAACATGTTTCACAATGCAGATTAGAATATTGATCACTTTGACAATTAAATAGGTGTCATCTAGCTCCCTGAAACGCAGCTACAAAAAATGTTCAGTAAATTCTATATATAAAAAAAAAAGAGTTTTAAACGAGAAAATGTTTATTGTGATGCTGTTCAGCTCATAAGGTTGTGTAGGTTTAATCAAATGTGGCTGCTTTCATCAGAGCGTTTAATCATCTGCATTATGAAATGTGTCCAGACATGCATCAGGAGGCATTTCCAAGAAAGAGTGTGACTGAACAACTTCACAATGTCGCTCCTGTTAAAAGATGCATATTGACTGGTTTACATGGAAGTAACTCGAGTGCGTGTTTTACAACTTGAAAACAGACAAAACATACCCTTTTAAAAGACACTCTGAAGTGGTGTCACAATGGTGAAATCCTCAAAGTCTGAGGGAGACATCCACCCTTTAGATCAGGGGTGGGGAACACTTGTCCCTGAGGGTGGGAATCCTGCATGTTTTCTGCGTATCCCTGATCCAGCAGCTTTTCAAGATCTGCACAGTGATTAACTGGTGTGTTTTACTGGGAGAGATAGAAAACTTTCTGGGCGAGGCCCAGGGTTCCCCACCCCTGCTTTAGAAAATGTTTAGAAGAAAATAAAAACTCTCATATTTTCTACTTATAATTCTTAGAAAGCCCACAGGGCGAGAGCATATTTCCTATTCCCATAACTCTTATCAAGTGAGCCAAGATAGCCATAAACTACTGTTTTGACATATTTATGATACATTAATCCCAAAGACAATCTGGTCAGGGTATTTATTAGTTTTTGAATCGAGAATAAAATGTTATTTATCCTGAACTAACTCTTCAGACTCATTATCACACATCACAATCATTCCAGTTAAACTGCAGCTACAACCAGAAAGTACTACCATTTAAAAAAAATAGCATGGCAGGAAATACCACCACAGAAACACATGTGAAGCAAAATAATTCAACAAAACCCATAAATATAATAATTTTTGTTCCGCAATACACTTGTGTCCTGCACAGTATTAGGATGCATTTATCATTTCAGCTGTGAAAGTGAAAGTGTTCATCTATCTGAGTTTTGTTGGTGTGGCACTGCGATCCTATCACAAAGCTCAAACAAACCAAAAACTGTCCTAAATATGCAAACGAAGATGTGATATGCTTTAAGGTTTTACATTCTGCAGGACAGAATCAAACATCCTGCTCGTTTACATTTTCTTTGGATATCAGTGGAAATGTTTGCAGCACCAACCTCATCAGTGTTGGTAAGTGTCTCCCAAAATACAGTGGCTGCAGTGAGAGCTGCTAAAGGGAACCCAAACTTCTAATTAAAATATTATTATACATTTTTAAATGTGTTACTTGTGACACTTACAGAAGTCTCAGTGATGGGAAATGATGAAATATTTAGCAAAAGAAGTCTACTGTTTGCTAGATCATGTCTTTGTTCAGTTCAAAAGATAATCTATTAAAGTTTGTTTATTTCCCTTTTAAATGGTGCCACATGTTAGTAAAATGCTTTGATGGTTCTCTGCAAATGCTAAAAAGCTTATTCTGCAACTGACCTTTGTGTTTTTAACATCTGCAGGTCCTAATTATTGTGCATCAGATTAGCAGCATTTAGGATAGAAACTGATTGAATGCAGACTATTTCCAGATAAGGTTCCCATGCCTCCACAGTGGGGCCAAACTAGGCTCTAAAAGGAACTTTTCAGTACCTCGGCAGAATTGACAGATTCTGATGGGCCACAGATTTTGTTGTAACACCAGCTGGAAGTCAGGGCTGCTCGCTCTTTTCCGAACCCAGACGCAGAGGAACAAAACTATTTGCACCACAGTCAAGACACTCTGTGGTGAAGCGGGACATCAGGCCGATGAAGAGCAGGCAGAGAGGTACCTCAATGCCACAAGAAGAAGCACACACCTGCAAAGGTGTGCATAATAATGAGGGCATGTGCTACATAACGTGGCACAAAATGAGAAGATGCCGACCATCAAAAGGCAGCTGATGTGCCTGACCTCAAAGCCATTTCCTCATATTAGAGCCAAATGCTGCTACTTTACGCACCGTCTCTCTGATTTTTAATCACTCAGGACGTTTTTGCGTATCACATTTCCAATAGCCCATGAATGCACCACCTGTTATCATCTTTGCTCTACACAGTTTTATAAATGAGGTCCCAGATCAGGGATTTGTTGTCTACTCGTCTAAAATGTACAAGCAATCACAGAACAGCATTTGGTACCAAGTGACAATATTTGGCCCGTTTGAGTTTGACCTTTATGAAGGCGAACCGAACCAAGTGAGAAACAGCAACAATATTCGCTTTGGAGCGAATCAGAAAAGGGACTTTTTTGTGTGAACAGGAATTCAATCGTCAAATCCAATAAATGAACCAAAACAAAGCCGGTTTGATACTGGGGAAAACTTTTGACAAGTTTTTCATGGGTTCAACCTTCATACTCAACTCTGCTCCTCATCCCACAAATGGCATCTTTTAAAAAGGAAAATAATTTTAGTCTCTTTGATATAATAAGCTGTACTGCCAATAATCACTGTTATGTCACTGTTATTCTCCGATAAAAACTCATTTCATTATTTATTTTCTATGTTTATTATATAATGAAAAAGAGGCACAAGAGAAAAGGAGAGGAGAGGTAGAAAAGCTGTACTTTGCCATCATGACTTGACGTGCACAGCATCGGTTGACATAACTGTGCAAATTGTGTTTTCTGCAGCTCATCCACCACTGCAACCAATCACCTGACCAGCACCAGGACCCACAAGGAATTCCCGGGCCATTGATGCGTTCATGCAGTTAATTCAATCCTCAGATCTGTGTCCAGCCAGACAAGCTACTTCTGGTTATTTCTGGGTTCTGGGTTTGTCAGTGTGTCAGCAGCCTCTGTGCTCGCTGACTTTTTCACCGTGATCCAGCAGAGGACCGCACAGACTTCCAACAAGATGAGTGTATCATAGCGGTTTTTCATGAGAAAATCAGGGAAAAAATATTCATGAAATTTTACTTTGACAATAAAAATAAGGCTGATATAAATACATTAACTTTTTTAATCTTACTTTTGTTTTACAAGGAAAAAAAACAGGAATCTATTTAAACAATACGTCTCCAAGATGCCAACTTTAAAGAAGTGACTCCATCGATATTAAGATAAAGGCATTTTGTTTCTCCATCTGTCCAACTTGTTTTCTTCCTTCTATTCAGCAAAAGCCAATATCACTCAAATAAATAAAAGAGCAGCAATATTAAATCAGACTTATAAGACCATTTACATTGCAATAATACCATAATAAGGAGGTGCTGTCTGGTTACAAGTAAAAAGGGAACATGATTTACTGCTTCTATAAGACTCTGTTGAAGCATAAAATACACGTTCAAGCATGTCAGTGAGTGGTTTGGACTCAGCAACATCAGATGAGGGATTTATTTTGTTTGCATCTGAACAAGAATGAGCTTACGAGGTGTGGCAGAAAGAAACCTTCCTGTTACATTTTACTGCTTTACAGTCTGGTGGAAATAATATCAGACATGCTCTCAAACTTCATTGAATTTTTCTTTTTAAACTAAAATTACCTTCATAACTACTTAAACATCAATCCATAAGGCAAACAAAGGGCACTATGCTCACTGAAATGTCTTACCGACAGCTCTTATAGGTGTGCCCTTTCCATCATATCAGTTCTTCTCTAATAAGGCCCAGCGTGTGCCACTTGGCACTGCCATGGAGAAAGTAACAGCATTACGACAGACAGCTAAGTTAACAGCTGACAGTCGCTCCAAAACAAAACCTCAGCTGTCTGACTGGGGAAGTGACCCTGAGATATCATGTTTTAATACACTACCCTTGCATAGTTTAACATTAGCATGATAAGATTCACTCATAACTTTGTGCACATACAGAAACTTGTTTTGTTGAGGTTTACATTTACAGCAGAAGATTTGATGACATTTGAAATAGTACTGTTCATTGAAAAGAAGGATTTTGGACACAGCACAGCAGGAAAAGCTTGTTATTACCTCTGAATGGATTCTAACCAGCTCGCTGCAACATCGTACAAGCTTAATGCTATTTTAACGAGACACTTAAATGATGCCTGTGCCTCTTCTGAAATCAGAAGGTTTATAATTTGATGTTACTGCTCTGCAAAGCAAAAGGCCTCAAACTTTCAGTAGAAAAGCACATCTCACATTCACACGAGCTTCATACGAAGCCACATTTACATTTTCTTTAAAACCTTAAACGTGATCAGCTTTCACAGTACTAATCAGTCTATCCGCAGCTAAAAAGATATCTCAGATTTATTTTAAAAAAATTGTTTCAGAAAATTTTGCCGCCGTCTGATTAGATTTTTGGATGTTTTTTTTCTGCCGTTCTCTCAGGAGAACGGCCTTTATGTACAACTCCACTACTTTCTGAACTTAGGAAGCAAAGGAGCTGTCTTCCTGTCTTTTATTACTAGACAACCTGATTAATCCAGGTGTGTTTGGCCATTGCAGTCGTGGTTACAGAGGTTAGACACACCTGGAATAATCAGTTCATCCAGTAATAAAAGGAAACAAAGCAGCTGTCCTAAGTTCAGGAAGAACCACATGTGCATAAAAGCTATTAGTAGCTGAAACTTCTTATTTCAAAGAACCAACCCATAATATTCACATAGTGATTTAAGTGTGCATATTTTTTGCATTTCATTTGGCACATTTTCAGAATTAGATAAAAATTCAGCCATAATTACTTTATTTCTGTAATTCAGTAGATTTAATGTAAATAGATCACAAGTATGTTGTAAATATGATGCAACATGCAAATAAAGCTTTTGTAAAGCTAACTGGCTATACAAGAATAATTAAATATCATCCAGGAGCAACATATAAGACCATTTTACTCTTCTGAGTTGAACTAAATATGAAAATAATTTAATTACAAAACCTAAAAATTCAGAAAAGATAAAAGGAAGGAAAAGATGAAACAAGTTTCATATATGAAAATGAGTCATTACTGCTGATTTAAATTAAAAAGAGACGTACTGAGCTGTTTTCACTTATAATCTAACATTATGTACTTGTCCTACTTTATTACAGCTCAAGGGCATCTCAGCTTTTCATGGCCAAACAAGTAAAAGCAAAAGGATTACTGAAGTTACTGTGCGAAAGAGTGCAGGAAAAAGGGATCTGCTGACTGCATCTTCTATTGAACACAGCAAAATAAACAATAAAGCCACTGCCTCATTTTCTCTCTGCCTGCCAGGACGAGCCCAACGCCAAAGCAAAACCTCCGTGTCATTCAACCTATTGAAGTGGCATTTTGGCCCGTCTCTGTCCATGGACATCTACACAAACACACAGTGGCAGAATCCTCTGGAGTGAGCTGAATGTCAGCTGACATCTTTGGATAATGATTGTTTACAGAGTTCATGTTGTGCAGCAGTATGGGTCGCTTCCAAACAGAGTGCTGAGCCCACTGAAACATATTCACCTCGAAAAAGCACAACCAAAGCAGGTGGATAGCCGGCGGACAGTTCTGGATATTAAAAACTGAGGGACTTCTGTTTTATCCCTTTTGACCGTCTAGTCTTTCAGCGCATGTGGTGGGAGATGGAGAAGGCTGTGACAGCTGACAACACCAGTTATGTGTTATGACCACAAGTTAATGTGCTCTATGCCACAGAGACTACTAGACACATGACATAACCACTTCAGATATCCATAACATGTAATAGCAAACAAATATTAAACTTTGTAGCAACCAAATCTATCACGCACTGATTATACACAAACATAACTCCAGCAACCATTTAGTCAACTATATCCATTCTAAACTTTCATTCTCAATAATAAAACACCTAATTCAATATATCCATTCACAGTTCAGATGCAGCTTGAAGGAGTTTTTCATTGCAACGCAAAGCCTCTATCTGTCACTGTTGTATGTAACATGCACACATTTCATTCAGATGAGGCAGCCCTTCTTGGCCTCAGCAAACCGTATAAAAAGAACACATCTGGCAAGCTGAGACAAACATCTAAAGATGCCAAACTCTGCTGAAATATTTGATGTTGCTCTGTTGCAAACGTGAGAAGACCACACCGAGTACATACAGGCTTAGAGGGGACATGACGATGCTCTGTACCTCAAGCAAGCATACATCAACAATACATTCAATGCAAACCCTTCCTACAGACGAAACAACCAGAGGAACAGAAAGATCATCCTTGTAATTCTTCTTTTAGACGTTTTTTTCCCAGTTTCTCCAAGTTAGGGACACTGAGAGGCTAGAAATGATTCCAGCTGTTTTAAGGCAAACATCAGGGGGGGGGGATTTCCCTTCAAACTAGCATGAATATAAAAAGGAGCTACTATAGTAATAGTGGATTATGAGTTTTGAAATGTATCTGATTAAAACTTCCTTTACAGATCGAACTGTTCAGACCTGGAAACTCATATATACTGCTGCCCTTAAGGCATAAATCCTCCTTGACAATAGATATCATGAAAATGCATGTTGTTTTCTGTGAGTCAATTATTTAAGCACAGGACTGATTTTGTTGCCTTTACTACATCATGATAAAATGTTCTCACACTAAAAAGACTAAAACTGATTTCTAATATCCAATTCTTCTGTAATACATCCAATATTCACCCACATTTTCCTTAATGCAGTTTAGAAAATTAAGTTAGTTGCCTGTTAGCTTAGCATCAACACTGGAAACCTCTACTGAAAAAGGTAATAAAATCATTCTCTTCTGTAGTGTATCTCAGCAATAAACACAATGCACATCCAATAAATTCTTTGGTGAACTTTATAGATGATTATGAGCTTTTTTTTCCCCTGAAAACACCCAAAAAAAACTAAACGTACAACTTGTTGTCACTCCTCTGTGTACAGTTGTTATGCTAAGCTAAAGAGCCGCTTGATGCTTTCAAACTGAAGAAACAGATGTGAAATAGATATTAAAATTGGTATGAAAGAGCATATGCTTTTTGTTAAACTGTAATACGCTTTTAAATTCTCAAATGTGCTTTTTTGTCTCAGGAAAAATGCATCCATCACTTTTTATCGGCTTCAGGTGAGGAAACAAGAGGAGCTCGAGGATCACAGCGGGTTTTCCAAACTATTTCCATTTATAGTCGTGATCATATCTAGGGTTGATTTTGAACTATACTAATAAACAGATTATCTGTAAGAATCATTATTTGGTATATAGTGTTACGACCTGACTCAAAGACGGCAACAAAAAGAAGGCAAGCACAAGTAATAAACTATGAAAAACTTTTATTTTTTAAAAGAAAACCAAATCCAGAACCGTAGGCCACCCTCATATCTTTGCCTCCACCTTGAGATCCAACCATAATTTTTATTTTATTTTATTTCTGGAACAGATGTCTTCATATGATTCACCAAAAGACGCCACAGACACACTTTTATTTCATGAGCTGACATATATTTATGAGCTTCTTTTCACTGACCATGTTTGGTAGAAAGTGGGTGAGTAGGGGCGGGGATGTGAACCCAATTCACCTGCGCAACCTTTTCAGCATGTTTTTACATGTATAAAAGGAAATTGTGTGAATCTGTGCTTAAGCAGAGTTTTATAGACCAGACTGTTAACTTGGCGGAGCAACTTTTAGGTTTTTGTGCAGAAATACAATTCTAGTAGAGAAAGTTTTATAAATGAGGCCTCTGAACTGTTGATCCTTTTCTTAAAATCCTCCATCTTTGTAAAAAATCTCTTCTTCCTGTAGCTTCAGTGTTCCACTTGGTTCCTTCTCATTCACACACATGTATTCTGTCTTGCTTTGGCTAACTTTCATTCCTCTACTTTCCAGGGCATACCTTCACCTCTCCAGCTTTTCTTCTAGCTGCTTCCTGCTCTCACAGCGTGAAATGCAAACATCCATGCAGATTTCTGTCTAGCCTCTTCTTTCAGTCTGTGCATCACCATAACAGACAAGATGCTTCTTCTTCTTGATGCAGTCCCATCACCGTCCTAAACTCTGTCGTACCTACAGCACTCTTCACCACTGTTTTACAGCTCTCATACATATCTTGCACCACTCTAACATACTTCTCTATCACTCTAGACTTTCTCATGCAGCTCCACAATTCTCTCTGCATCCCGTCATATGTTTTCTCTAAATTCAGACACAATGCAGGTTTCTGTGCTTCT
>JBAMIG010000023.1:8997219-9014547 GCA_037177335.1 Kiunga ballochi | reverse complement strand
TGACTTTATGCAGGTCAAAGCCCCGGCATGTCAGGAGTAAAAATAAAAACAAGGTATATGTTTTCATAGCTGTCACAAACTATCATTCAGAGCCAATTAAACCAGATTCAGGAAAAACATAATCCTAGCTGTTACACCAGGGATTATATGTTTGGAAAACAATTTTCTAAGCTGTGCTTATTGTGTGTATGGTGTGAAACAAAATCCATTTTTTTGCTGTGTCTGCAGAAATGATGGCTTCCTCATGTGATTTTGTATGTGCAGAACAAAAGCAGGAAACAAAGGTTGTCGGATGCTTCGCCTTCAAGAGGAAAGGAAAAGGAAAAGATACAGAAGTCACACAAACACATAAAAACCAGCTAGCATACAAAAACACACTGTTACTGGAATACAGATTCAAATACAGCACAGTGTAACTGTTGCTGTACAGAAGTGAAGAATAAACACAAACAAAGGCTTGCTATGGTCATTTATAAAATAATCTATTGAACTTCCCTTTGTTAGTGAACAGTTATTAAACCCAATTTGTTTGTGTTTATTTATAAGACAATCAGGAAAAGGCATTCTGTCCATGCTTTATTTTAGGTAGGATTAAATTATTACTGTTAGCAGGCCTGAATTCATGCTTTGAAATGAATTAATGCCATTTGCGATGTCAGAAAATTCAACATTATGCATCAGTAAATTAGATCTTACATGAAATGTTGCAAAGAGTTAAATAGTTTGTATTTAGTATGGTAAAAATAAGGGTGTGACAGTGAGTCTGCACGAGGAAGCTATAATGATACATAAAAAATGTTTTCTTGTGTTTTTAGAAGCGTACTGAAAGTGACAGGGTATCCCCACTGTTTATTTTAAATAATATCATTTTCATCTCTATTGTTGTCATCTGTTCATGAGATACATATCTGAATGTGAGCTTCAGCTTTGTGATTCTGCATTGTCTCAATAATTTACATTCTGCAACTTCCTGTTAGCCTGAACTTTCAAACAGAACTTCACCATCAACTGTGAGTCAGTGAGTGGGTACAAGCGTAGCACTGTCAGACTACTGGAGGTTTCATTGATGCAACATTTTGCCAAGTATACATAGCTGCAAGTGCATCTCTTGTGAACACATTCACTTTCATGCGCGCACACACACACACACACACACTGCAAACATACTAAAGCAGGGAATGCTTCAGATCTGTGTGAAATGCCAGCCTTGTCTCCTTTTACAGTGGCCACTTTCATCTGAGGGCAGTATGGGTTTATTGTTGTCTTACAATATTGCTACCCATTGAGCGTCACCATAATGCTCTCCCACATAAGTATCCCATTGTTTTCCCCTTGAGAGGCATCAGCTATGACAAAGTGGTCAAAAGATGTGTTCAATTATTGTAGTTATCAGATGTTCATTCATACATTATTCATAACAGTAATTCCAATTCAAGGTCTCGGGTAGCTGGAGCCCTTCCCAGCAATCATTGGGTGAGAGGCGGGGTACACACTGAACAGGTCACCGGGCCCATCACAGGGCCAACACAAAGACTAACAACCAGTCACACTCACATTCTTGTTACTGGATAGATAATGAACGTCAGTAACTGAGTGACTTAAAGATCATTAATTTTGATCATTGTGAGTCTGTTTTATCATAATAGGCTTCAAGTCAATATGCTAATATATTGTTTGTTGATTTTGCGAATATTCTATTATGATTTTCACAGCTTTTTAAAAAAAATGTTCATATAATATTCTGCTATTTATAAATGTGGCATTTATTTATATGCATCCTTTTACTTCAACACATTAAAATTTTCCAAACGTAAAACTTTGCAGTGGCTACTATAGGGACAGGTATAGCTCCTAAATGAACTTGTGTGCCTGGCTTCTTGCTTGACGTTTGAGTGCTCTTCGATGTGCTTTTTTTCCTCTTTCCTGTGCGTCAAACAAGAGCTATTCTTGTCCTGCACTGGTTGAGAATACTCAGGAAAAACAGAAGCTCTTGTTTGGGCTTTAATTTGTTGGATCATTCTCTTGATAACAAGCAAAATGCCTAAAAATCTTCTAACACCAAAAGACTCATGGTGTTCAAATATTCTGTTATTCATTATCAGTTTTCAAAGTCACTTGACTGAACAGTAGTGTTTTTGTGTGGTGTTTGCATGTTTTCCCAGCCTATGCATAGATTCTCTCCAGGGACTCGGGTTAAAGCGGCCGAAATGAGTTTCCTCTGCAGGGTGGCCGGTTTCTCCCTTAGAAATAGGGTGAAAAGCTCGGCCATCCAGGAGGGACTCAGAGTAGAGCCGCAACTCCTCCCCTTCGAAAGGAGACAGATTGGGTGGCTCGGGCATCTGGTTAGGATGCCTCCTGGACACCGGTGAGGTGTTCCGGGTACGTCCCTGTGGGAGGAGACCTGGGGGGAGACCCAGGACACGCTGGACTGATTACATCTGGCTGCTGGCCTGGGAACGCCTCGGGGTCCCCCCGAATGAGCTGGTGACTGTGGCTGGGGGATGGAAATCTGGGCTTTCCTGCTTAGGCTGCTGCCCCCGCAACCCAACCTTGGATAACTGGTGGAAAATGTATGGATGGATGGTTAAGGTGTTAACTGGTTAATCCAAATGGTCCCTCAGATGGATTGTGAGTGGTTGTCTTTCTCTGTTTTGGCCCTGTTATGGACCTGTTCAGGTTTAACCCTGTCATCCTAGTTGCTGGGAGATACTCCTGCTTCCTTGCATCCCTGAATTGGATTAAGCAGTATGGAAAAAGATTAATAAATTGAACTAGAAGCCCTCTATCGAAGCACAAATGTGATTAAGACCAAATCCTCTCACATGGCATTTGTTCTGAAATGATGATACATAAGTATATGTATTTTTTTATATTTATCTTTCTATCAACTCTTAGTGATGTCATACTGAGCAACTGACACTTCCAGGAAGCTGATGCTCAGTCTTGTGACTTCAGCCTAGCTAGAATGAATCATGGGCACAAAGAAGAGCAGTACATTACATCGTAGTGACAGTCTGTCTTGAATCTTCACATGCTGTGTTTATGTTATTAAATTCTTAGGTTTTAAGGTTTTAATTCTCGTGTTAACTCCACCGAGTGAAAGAAATATCTTCTGCTCAGATAATGTAAGTGTTTGTGCATTTGTGAGGGTGAATTAATAGAACATGCACTTGTTAAACCTTGTTAAAATGGGTAATTTTCTGTTCTAAAGAGACAAACACTGAGCAAAAGAGACAAAAAAATTGGTAAGCTTGATGAAAAGGGAAAATTTAGTATTGTATTGCCATTTAAAGTACTGAAATAAATTGTTTCTGCTTTTTTTCATGTACAACAGTGACATCTTCTGCATGAACCTGGAAAGTTCAGAATTTGACATTGGTTCCTAATTTGTGGGGCATAACAGGTTGGTGAAAAAGCAAAAAAATGTATAATAACGATGGATCCATTGTGGAGTAAATTTTGGTACCTTTGAGGAAATTTGTCCCTTTAGAGAAAAGTCTTACAGCAAACACAATACATCAGCAATACATTATTCTGATAGACCAAAACATTTCTACCAAATCAGTCTCTTCCAATTGTATAATTACTATAATTTAATATAGTAATTATTAAAATTTTCAGCTTTAGTTGAATTATGCTACTTCACAACAATGTCATTTCAGAACAATTTGCAGACACATCTATTTCAAGCTAATTAATAATGAATGTACAAGTTAAGGAAAACCAACAGATTGCATTAAATCTGGACTTTGAGCCAATCCCCCACTCTGAGCATGCATGTGATGACAGAAGAAAGGAAAACTTCCTTTCAACAGGAAAGGAAAAACCTCTTGGAGAACCTTTCTTGCCTCGGCAAAGCATTCCCAGGCCAGCCAAGAGATATAATCCTCCCAGCATGTCCTTGGTCTTCCCTGGGGTCTCCTCCTGGATGGACATTCCCAAAACACCTCACCATGCCCGGGTAACCTCATCCGGCTTCTCTTGATTAGGAGAAGCAGTAGCTGCACGGTGGCTCAGTTGGTTAGCAGTAGCCTCACAGCAAGAACGTTGCCGGTATGGGGCAGGGGTCCAACCTGTGTGGAGTTTGCATGTTCTCCCTGTGTTAGCGTGGGTTCTCTCCCAGTACTCCGGCTTCCTCCCACAGTCCAAAGACATGCACCTTGGGTATAGACTGATTGGAGACTCTAACCCACTTAGGGAAAAATCAGTAGAAAATGGATTGATGTATGTATGTATGGATGGATAGTTTCAGTGGGCTTCATGGTTGAATAAATCTGAGTATCATCTACATAGCAATCAAAGTTTATACCATGTTTCTGATATTACCTAAAGGAAGCATGTATAACGTGAAAAGTTATACAAGTACAAAACTCTGAGGAACTTAATTGCTCTGAAGTGGTAATACCTGGTGTCCAAAACATCGATAAGACCTTTTTTGCCCTTACAAACTTACCAAAAATAGTCAAAACCATAAAATCAGCTTCTTTTCTGATCAAAAGGAGGGTGAGTGCGTTCGTGTTTTGTGTGTTGTCTAAAATCACTGTCCATGCCTCATCTTGGGCCGAGCTTCGATGGGGCCTTGTGGGATGAGAGGCTCTTTTTGCAATGGTGAAGCTTCCCTTTCAGGTTTTGTTTTGGGAAAATCTTATATTTACTTACTGTATTATAGTAACTCCCTAGTTGAGCCCAACCAGACCCCATGGGCAAAGGTAATGGTCACCAGACACTCGCCCTTGTGGCCCACCTCCAGGCATGGCTCCAAAAGGGGGCCCCCAGTGACCCGCATCTGTAGCCTTTTTTGTCAGGTTTTTTGTCATCCAAGTCTTTGACCTGCTCCTGGTCAAGTCCCTCCCAAGAACCCCTGTTCACCTTGGGTGACTCTACCACAGGTATAGACCCCCCCCCCAACAACATAGCTGCTGGGAGCTTCAGGATACACAAACCCCTCCAGGCACACAAAAGAAAATGAAAAGAGGAAACTTTATGTATAAAAGAAATTAGCAAAATACACATAAATGTGCAAAAGTGCAAGTCAGGATTAAACTTTGTGTTTCATTTGAGTGGATCTGCCTCGTTTTGTTTCAAATAAGAACATTTTAGATTGAAAACGCCTAATAAAAAAAATATTCCTATAGGAGCAGGGAGATCATAACAACTGTATGAATTACTGTGGACCCAGAAGATCAGCCACACATAGGAGGTGTGCACAAAAAAGGAGTTTATTTGTGGATGGGGGAATGAAATATTGCAGCGGATCAGTCTAGGTGAAGGCACAGCTCATGAAAGTCCAGTAATCTGAGACAGGGTCAGGAGGGAGACAGGAAAACAGGTACTCAACCAAGAGGCTAGGCAAGGCTCAGGGGTCCAAAAACGAGGCAAGGGTCAGTAACCAGAAAATCCACGAAGGTGTCCGTCGAGGGCGAGGGCAAGGCAAGGCAAGGCAAGGCAAGGCAAGGCAAGGCAAGGCAGGGGAGGAGGGGAACCCAGAGACGTGAAGCAAAAGGTCTGCAACAAGGGTCAATCCTTAGACCGCTGGAAAACAACAAGACATTAATCTGCTGATAATCTGGCAGAGGGGAAGAGACTGGAGAGTGTTTATGTAGGCATCCAAGAGATGCAACAGAAAGAAATCATGACAACCAACAAAGCAGTTTGACTGTGCAGTTGTTGTAAACATCAATAATGAAAACATTCCTTTTATTCTCTTTTTATTCATTTGTCATAAAATTGTTGCAATCACAGTTTTTAAAAAAAAAAGTTTTCACATACAAGTGACCTATATTCATACGTATCAACACTGTTACATAAATACACAGAGCTTGCAACATTTATTTAATACAGACACACGGTTTGTAATAAAAAAAACAAAAACAAATGTAAGCATTTAACACACACATTATCGTACTACTACATGATACATCATATACTGTACATTTATCAATGATGTAATTGGTATGTTTGTGTATGTTTCACGTGGGACTTTGTGTGTTTGTGTGTGTGTTCATGTTTGTGTGTTGTCTAAATCACTGTCCATGCCTCATCTTGGGCCGAGCTTTGATGGGGCCTTGTGGGATGAGAGGCTCTTTTTGCCATGGTGAAGCTTCCCTTTCAGGTTTTGTTTTGGAGCTGTTTTTAAGTAAAAATGAAGCTATAGGGGAGGAAACAGAGAGAGGAAAGGTATGAGAGAAGGTGAGAACACACAAAGCGTATGAGCACAGACTTTCTCACTCTCTGGTTATGACTTCTTGGGTTTTTTCATTTACAAAAAAAAAAAAATACAGTTATTCCTGCTATTTTTTCTGCTACATAGGCCTGAGACATATGGAGACAGACCTGTATGGCCTCAGCTGGCCCCACTGTGACGGTGCTGGTTGAAGGAAGGTAACCCAGAGCAGAGGCTGTTACTGTGTAGGTTCCTGGCAACAGAAGTCTAAAATAGTCGCCATCCACCCCTTGGAGGAGCACACACAACAAAGTTAATTAATTGCATATTATTTTACTGAGTCCATTCCTAATAAATAATAATTTACATGAAAACATACTCCCTTAATTTTTTCTATGTATTTAAAGGAAGGGTGTGGGTGTAGTTCCCTTTTTAACCAGTAGAGGGAGACTTGTTCTATTTAAACATGTGGACTAAAGGCACTTACATTTTGAAAAACAAAAGGTTTGATTGTTCCTCCCAAAGCAAAAATCTGTTCCAAATGATGATAATGTAGGTAAATGTCAGTTTTATTCCCAAAACCTCCTGTTTTGTATGCCTTTAAGATAAATTTGATCCCATTCTACATGAATATGTTGGCTTTAACTTTCCTATGAAAGAGTGTATGCATCCTGACACCATTCACTGTTTAGTTTCCAGACACAGAATGTATTGACATGCAAAAGTGGTCTTTTTAAGGAGAATTAAAAGTTGGATGTTCAGAAAATTACAGCATTATTTTGCTTTTCAACTCAAGAAGGACTGTACCAGGAAGTATATATGTAGGAAAATGACTCTTACCAGTGGTCACATCATGGTTGATGCCGGCCACGGAAATCTCAGCGTTGCTGATAGGGTTATTGTTCTCATCATACACCATGCCTTTTACCCCATGGTGTACCTGAAAAGGGAGAAATGTTACTTTAGACGTGCAAGTTGTAATTGAGTTATTTTCTTTTAGGGGCCATTATGGTCATTAAAAGTGATGATTGTGTGTATTATCTGAAGTTTAATGGAAAATGTGTTCTTATGTTGGCATACAGGTAGCCGTGGATTGCAGTGGAGCAATACAAATCTAATCATATCAAGGTAAAGATTACATTTCAGAGCCAACTTTCCAAGGCATTAGACCTTGTTAACCTCCCACAGACTGTAGCTCATTCCAGTTTGGGTTGTTTACTCAGCTCTGTGGAAAAATGTATTTCTGATTCCTGTTTTTTTGGCTTAAGTTCCAGTGGGTTAAAAGCACATTTTAGCTATTAAATTAGCCAAGGTCACTTTTTTGTACCTAATGGGAAGTAAAAGTCAGTTTTTTTGCACTTCATAGAAAGTCAGGCTGCTTATTTTTTTTAACACTTTGTTCAGGAAACTCAGAACCATAATCATCTTTATTCTGCAGCACAGCCTGAAAGCTCTGTGACAAGCAGACTACAATATTATATTGCCTTCAGGAATAGTTCCCCAGGCTTCTTGAGGGACATTTTAAAGCTTTTCTATGGATTTTGACTGTCTTGATTGAAGTCTGAATTCTGGGGAGCATGATTCATCATCCTATAAAGAGCCATTTCCCCTGATCTCCAGTTCTATTTGACATAAGTCATTCATGTTTAAGTCCCCCTTTGTACTGGTTTTGTAGCTTGTATAAGAACCAAATAATGTCAGCCTGTTCTCCCTGTTTCCTTTCTAAGGGTGGTTTCTTAACAACTGGTAGTTTCTTAACAGCCATTTCTCCGGTCCTCGAGGGTCGGTATCCAGCACGCATTGGTGTTTACCTGCCCTTACACACCTGATGCAAATAAAATAGATCCAACTGCTTCTTGTCTGCCTATTAAGTTATTCCAGTCAGCTGTGCTGCTGAATACCGGCCCTTCAGGGACTGAGTTTGACACCCCTGCTTTAGCAAATAGTAGATCATCATTTTTTAACTCTGGGTGTTTTGTTAAGTTTTCTGATTCATGATTCATAGGTGAGCCTTTAGTGGCTTAACAACCATTACAAATGTATTTCTGGTCAGGGGAAAGAACAGAAAATCAATCCAAAAAAAGTCAATGTACAATAATAATATAAAAAAAAAAAAAACATCTCAAAGAGCTCCAAAAATCTTTGAGAACCCAAACTCCCACAACTTCAAATATTACAAGATAGCACAGCTCCCTAAAGGGGCAGTCCAGACTTTTGCACAGTACTTTTTTGTGTCTGCATGCACACCAAGCTGCTAAATCCTTTATTGAGATATCTGTGTGTTCTGACCTGTTCCAGGTATGAAACCAATGCTTCTCTGTTGCCCAGCCATTCTCTGGGCAGTGCTGATTCTGGAGGAAACTTGTCACAACTCAGCTCCAGAGTGATCTCAAAGCAGTTGGTGTATAAGTAGTTGAAGTCTTGCATGCCTAAAAAGAGACATTTATGAGGAAATTAACCCATTTGCGTGTTTAATGGGTCACGTTTGATTTTTGCTGGATAATTTTTACAAGACGATTTTTTATTTTAAACTGGCCAAATTCTTTAACTAATCTGAATATCATTTACTGGGGACTTCTTTTAATATCCTTTCAATGCAATTAAAGACTGACTTTTCAAAGTCCTTAATTATTATACTAGCAATGCAGCTTTGCAAACTTTTACAATAAGGTCCAACTTTTCATCAAGAGATAACGCATATGAAGCCAGTATCAGGAGGGTAGGATCAAATGTAGCCTTGTTAACCATGACACAACATTTAGAGCAAAAAGGACTTGTCAGAGCAAACACAACATGTTTCTGCAAACTGAGACTGTGGTCTTTTTCATCCAATTAAAAAGCTTGCATGACTCAACTGAGAAGCTCTTAAGATTCACATTCCAGTGAAAAATCCAGAAAAAGCTCAGGCCAGGACTTACACATCAAAGAAATGGCTATTGTAATTGTTTCTACCAAAGACTCACTGAGCTGAACATGTGCCCTGACAGCCTGATGACCTTGCAGATTCCAAGAATTCAACATGTCGAGATGAGGTTTCCCACATACTAACCAAACAAAAGATGATGAGGAGTTTCACTTTTCTGCCCGGGCCAAAGATTACATTAACTCCTAAACTGCCTGTGTAGGCGATTTCAATCAAATCAATGTAATTTACAGGCACCCAAAACAGAAGTTACAGCAAGAGAAAATAAATATTGTCTGTTTAATTTATTAAACTGCTAATTTAAATAAATTATTTTTACATTTGATGCCTTACTGACTTATTTGCTATCACCAGTTCCAAAAAAATGTAAATGACTTCTCACACGGTAAAAACATTTTGGGCCTCATTAAGGTGGTTCCAGACACATTTAGTCCCATCTCTGGGGTAAACTGGCACTTCTAATAGTTGGGTTGAATACCTCAGTGGCTAAACTTAAAGGTGAGTGGGTGTTTAGCTGTGTGTGTGCAGGGGGGAAGAGGTTAAAGGCCAAGAGAAGAGTGTAAAGAGTCAGTGAGTTCATGATGATGGGGGGGGGGACCAGACTTGTCAAGGCATTTCATTCATACTTAAGTGCTGTCCACGATGCAGGCAGGTGGCCTTGTGTTTGTTGGAACAGGAATGATAATGGCTGTCCAACTAAACGCAGGAATCCTACATGTAAACAGGGCAAAATCTGTTTTCTGCATGGAAGCAAGGATTATGGCACTGGAAGAAAATACAGTTTTTTCCCAGTGGATGTTAAATGAGACTCATCTTCTTCAAAGCGAACATCATTTTCAGTTTCAGCTCTGTGTTTGTGTTCAGGGACTCCTTCAAATACTACACAGTGAATATTAATCTAGATCTTTTTGTTGCTTCTGAGTTCATTCATTGCTCTAAATGAGCTCCTTGGGCTCCAGTCTGTGGCCATTCAATTATAAAGAAATCTGGTTGCTTTGTATTCTGAGATACTGAGAATCAGCATTTGTATTTTTTAATGTTTCAAAGCTACACAGTGGAGCAGCGGTTTGCACTGGGTCCTCATGGCCTCATTGGTTCTCTTCAAGTAACTCGTCTTCCTCCCACTGTCCAAAGACATGCATGTTAGGTAACTGGTGACTAAATTATCCCTAGGAGTGAGTGTGAGTGGTTGTTTGATGGACTGAAGACCTGTCCACAGGGTAGCCTGCTAAAAGCTGGAATAGGCTCCAACCTCCCTGCGACCCTCATCTGGATGAAGTGATATAGAAAATGGATTGAGGGACATTTGCATTTAAGATTAATATATTAATTTTGAAAGAAAGTAAAAAAATTATTCAACATTATGGGCAATAAACTAACTTAGACGTGCAAATAGTTTGAAGAGTTTTCTCTAATATATTAATATTAGCTACCAGCTTTATAATACTCTACCTGTAAAGCTTTAAAGCTGAATTATTAATACAAATAAATACATTTCTCTTATTTTAATTGAACAACTTTAAAGATGAGAACACGACTTTTCCCTATTTGAGTTAAGGTTTAGTTGTACTTACAGATATCATTTCATGGAACAGAGGTTCTGCTTACCTTTGGACAGAGAGTACCAGCTGGCCCCGTTAGTGATCCCCTCATCAAAGAAGTCTCCACAGTTCCAGCCCTTGTGCATCCAGCTGTGAGCGTACGAGTAGGCCCTTGCCAACTGTCATCACACACAAATACATATGGGCCCAGTCAGCCACATGTATAGACCCACAGACAGACAGGGATGGGATGTGTATAACATCTGGAGAGAGTCTTTAATCTGCAGCACACCTTCCTGAAGATCTTGTCATCTGGAGTTGCTGAATATGTGTTCCTTCCTCGAATGCGAGGGTCTCTTGACTTGTCAAAGGGGTAATTGGCAACTACAGCTCCCCCGTGGAGATTAGCTGACAGGATGAAATTGTAGCTTTGCATCCATTTTATGACTGCGAGGGTCTCTGGTTCAACCTGTGAAGTATATGTAATAAAAGCTTAGGAAGAATGTAACTTTCTATTAATGTGAATATCATATTCATCAATATGTGAACGATGAATGTCTTAAGTTCACAGTGTTTTTCATACTACTGCAACTTAAACCATTTTAATGTCTATGATTTCAGGGTTTTTAGTTGTCGTTATTTTGTCTTTATGTTGTTAACATAATCATTTGGGTTTGCACGTTCTGTAGCTAATTAGTCCTCAACAGCTTTCTATTTCTTAGGCACTCTGTTTTGTTTTGGTGTGTATCAAGCAGTGTCCTGAGTTCTGTTAGCGATGTGTGTAGCGATTGCTACACACATCCACTGCATTGAGGTAATTTATTTTGTTTATTTTGTTGTCTTTCTCTCTATCTATTAGAAATAGATTTAGAATATATTTTCAGAAAATCTTAGAAAGAGACTGAGGAACAAGTGGAGGTCATCAGGTTCAGCACCTGAATCCTGGGTTTTTAAAAGGATTTTTGCTACTAAGTGGTAAGGTAAGTGGTAAGTGGTAAGTGATAATTTTGCCATTAGACCTTCAAACCCATCCAGGTTTCTGCTCTTCCTCTCTGGCCTGCTTCTGGTTTTGCACACTGCTCTTCATGGACTGTGCTAGTTTAGCAATGTTTGCATCTCTTTGCTTTCTTGCTCTTTGTCTTTTTAATTGCTTGTATTCCTGTGAAACCTGGAGTTGGATCATATTTGCTTGCTTATGCACATTTACAAAAAAAATGGGGGGGAGGGGTAATACAACAATAAGAAATGAATCTAAAACAATCACTGTGCAGAATATGCCTTTCAACCCTCAAACAAAAAAAACACAAAAAAAATGCAAAAAAATATTTTTCTGGGGAAGAAGAAAAGTATTTCTTTGCTTATTCATATACCGCATATACAGATATAACCTTCCAGGATAAAAACAAAGCAAAAATGTCTACAGAAAGCATCAAATGTCTATTATAGTAACTTTTTCATTGATTTATTCTTCTGAACCAAACAAATTAGATTTGTTTTTGCCAGATGACATCACCACTGCAGACTTAAACCTTGACACAAAGCATTCATAGACTCCGCCAGTGTTAACAATCCCCACACACACTGAGCTGTATATCATGTTTTCAGACAAAAAGGAATACATCTCCTTGAGCATAGCCTGTGGGACAATAAACACAGGCTGCTGATCAGTGGCCACTGACCTTGAAAACAGCAGCTGTTGTTCTTAAGGATCTGTGAATAGTTAGACTGGTACATTCTTTTAAGTGGGACCTGTCACCGTGGTATCAAGTTATGCTGAAAAGAAGCACGCAGTCACAACCTAAAGAGCACCCTCTTGTCTAAACATATTGCAAATCCACACATGGAAAATCACTTAGTGGTTCAAGACAACTTTGAGTTGTTTTTTCTGCAGAGTAATGACTTCTGCAGGCTCGTCCGTGGACACATTTATCAAAATGCAAGGTCATACCTTGATGCGCTTTTTTTTTTTTTTTTCCTGAATATACGTAAGAAAAACTCAACTAGAAAGACAAATACAGACAGGTAAAAATAAATAAATGGATTCAGAATCTCCCCTTTTTTTCTTTTTAAGATTTATATATGGAGGAAAAAAAGTTCCTAATAATGAAGAAACAACCAAACCTTTTTCATCTCAGTCAGTCCTCAGAATAATATATCATCACTTGGCTGAATGACAAATGTAGCATGACTGAACCTGTAGGCTAGCATACAGCTTCTGCCTTCATGTTGTCAACAAGACTGTTATCCTGACCAGCATGAATGAAACAGTTGCACTGTTTTTTCAGCAGCCGTCGTGTGGCTGCAATAAAAGCAAATTCTGTTTTTTTTTCCAACACGTATTCAACTGAAAAAGCGATAACTTGGAAAACAGAGAGAACAAAGCTACCGCCATGCCTTAGAATAAAAAAAGAAAACGCCTTAAAAAACAAAGAAGAAATTACTTCTGAGTTAAAACCACTTTTAAAAAATCTGATTGACTTTTTTTGTTCAAAGTACTCCTGTCTGGTGCAGTATTGTGCTTTTCTAAGATTAAATCAAAATATATAGATTTATATATATAATTATATATCAAATTTCTTGTATCTAGAGCTTCTTTGGGTTTTTAAACGGCCTAACATGGATAAAATACAGAGTTCACCTTTGCTGTTCTTTGTTAAACTTTTTTAAAAGTTCATTTTTAAGATAACGAAAAAACAAATAACAATTATTAGAATAAAACTACAAAAAAGTTATACATCAGAAGAGTATATTTACATGAGAAGAAAAAGAAGAAAGCAAAGCAAATGGATAATATAGCAACATGTCTTTTAATACTGTCTCCAGCAGCCTTTGTGCCACCGCCTGCCCAATCATTTCACAGC
Organism: Kiunga ballochi; assembly: GCA_037177335.1. Taxonomy (NCBI): domain Eukaryota; kingdom Metazoa; phylum Chordata; class Actinopteri; order Atheriniformes; family Pseudomugilidae; genus Kiunga; species Kiunga ballochi. The sequence goes on along the minus strand of JBAMIG010000023.1, from coordinate 9,001,059 downwards.
ATGTCTCGTGCATTTGCCATAAATACAGAATTCATCTTTGTGTTATTCATTATTTATATGACTTGAAAAGACATAAAACTTGTGAATAATCATCATGCCAAATGAAGGCCTGTGGCTGCAGTATTGCATGAGCATAAGAATAGACGCATACGCCCATGCACCCAGTGTATCGCCATCATTTAAGACAAACAACTGCATTTAAAGTCTCCCCTAATGTGTCTCATGGCTCTGATTGGTGTCAAATAGTCAACGGCCTCCAGATTGTCATCAGCTCATAATAAATTATAACTGAACACTCAGTCACTGCTTGAAAAGTTTATTTCTCCTATAACTTAGACTTAAACTGAACTTATTGATCTCTTTGAGATGATTTACTCAGGAAAATTATATTTCCTGCAGCTTATGAAAAAAAAAGACTTCTCAATACAAGAAATATGAATTCCTAACTTACCATACTTATTACCTTTACTGTTATCTATGAATCTATTTACTGTAAAAGTGAAACAAATTTTAGGATGTAAGCATCTGCTGCATTGTATTTGTGAATATATGACACAATGCAGAGCAATGTGAGGGAAAACTTCAAGGAAAACAGCAGCCCTTTTCAGAATATGTCGATGATAAAATGAATACGGTCGAGACAGCCCTAAGGATCTGACCTTAATACACTCAAAATGTGCTTTCTGGCAGACTGTTAGCAATAGTTTGAGAACACATACTATTATATTTCACTCCTCTGTTCATTTCACACTTCACTGACCTAAAATAAGTACATGGTGAATTATAGAGGCAACTCAATCCCCAAAAAGCGAAACCATGTGTTTCTGACAATCTGAACAATGCTTACTCCTCAAAATCAAGCTGCAGTTCATGCTCTGGATGAGGGCTTCACTACTGCCTCAGTGCAAGAAAACGAGTTGGACTCAGAGGGAAAGCACTTTAAGCGCACAGAGTGCTTTTGATGAAACAGATTTGGAAAAGTACGGATAACTTTGAGTGAAATCGCAGCTTTGTTAGCTATGCAGAGAGCCTGCCAGTAATTCAGAGTAGCAGTTCTGACGTCAAAGAGCTGCACCGCTCAACTTCACATGGAGGTGATAAAAAGGCAAGAATGTTTAATGGAAACTGAATATATCTTCATACAGACAGCGCACACCCAATGAAAGAGGCTCTACTCTAATAGTAACCTGACTTTTATAGAGAAAATACTCATATTTATATGTTAGAAGACACTTTTGTTCCAGATTATCCCGTTTGGGAAGTGAAAGCGCAGTTTGACCCTTCTGTTTCATGTTATTCAAATGGTCCTACAGAAAGACAAGCAAACGAACCGATCCAAAAGAGTCAGACTGTTTAAGCATACCATAAACATTCATAACACGAAGCAGAAAGCCTGTCAGGGAGATTTTCTCACTGTTTGAATTTATGGAAAGTCTCTTTTTATTCGGCTAAAGCGCAGCTGGCACTGGAACACAATTGTGTGTAAATCCCCCCAATTTGTTTATGGCAACTAAGTTAAAGCCAAGATAACTAAGCTGTGCTACAGTTACTCATTATTCAGTGCACACTCACACAAGCACGACGAACACACCCATCCATCTTCCTCACTCCATCTTTCTCTCTCAGCCATGTATGATCTGAGCCACATGTGTTTGCACTCACATGAATATACATTTCCCTGTAAGAGCTGAGACCCAGATATATAAAGTAGCACTGACTTGCTTCTCCCAGTTGTCCGGCAGAGGAAGGTGATGGTTTCGTCCATTCGTTTTTTCATAATAGTACATGAGTGCATTCAGGTCCGGAAAGTTCCGGTTCAGATCCATGTCTCTGGCGTTCCCCCGACCCACCAGATAGCCATTTAACTCTGGACCCTGTTGACACACAAACACAAATGGAAACTACTAGGTAACCTTAGCCTTTCCCAATAGTGACATATTGATTGGATTTGGCTTTTGAGGTTAGGATGAAATATTTTCAAGTTTCACATTGCCTGGAAGCTGCGTAGGAAAAACAATTTCATGATTACCAAACCTACAGAGAGTGATTCAGTAAAATATTTTCCAGTATTTTATTTATTTCTTTTACAGACATGACTTTTTGGTTCACTATGAATAATCAGACCCTTTCCAAAGACTTTTACACACAATTCATACAAAAAGCATCAGACTGAGTGAGTTTCTTGCAACAAAAAGCTTTTCAAATGTCATCATTAGACACCTTTTAAAGGTTTCTTTTACTACTTATTTTTCTTTTGCGTGAATTAGCAGCAACTATTAGAAGTATTAGAAGGGGAAGGTCTGAACAGCAGCCTTTCTGTGTAGAGTTTGTATGACTGATCATTAGAACATGATCAGTAATATTGAATTCCTTTTCCAGATAATCTTGTTTATTTGGCAATATCAGCAGAAAATGTAACTCTTGTGATAAGCTGCAGAACCTTTTACCGTCCATTAACCTCAGCTTAAAATTTAACAATGATAATGTTTAATCTGTTGAACATGTTAAACAGCACATATCCACTAAAAGGGGCTGCACAGTGGTGCAGTTGCTTAGCACTGTGGCCTCACAGCAAGAAGGTTGCTGGTTTGAGCCTCGGCTAGGGGAGGTCTGGCTTTTGAGTAGTTTGCATGTTCTCCCCGTGTTAGCGTTGTTTCTCTCTGGGTACTCCGTTTTCCTCCCACAGTCCAAAGACATGCACCTTGGGGATAGGCTGATTGGAGACTCTAAAGTGCCCATAGGAGTGAGTGTCAGTGTGTATGGATGGTCCATATGTGTTGCACTGTGACCTGTCCGGAGTGTACCCCGCCTCTCACCTGATGTCAGCTTATAGAAACATGCAGATTTAGACTTAAAATAAATGTTAAAAACTTTAATAAAACTATTGAAATGTTGTTTTTTTTAACTGGATATAAATAAACTGAGTGTTTAATCTAATTTGAGACTTTCTTCTTTGATAACTTAAAGTTGCAAGTTAATCACCCAACAACATGGTCTGTAATGACTGACTCCTGTCTGTTTTTCTTTTCGTTTTTCCTCTCTCTCTTTCACACAAACACACACACACACACACATTGCAGAGATTTTGTCTGGTTAACAAACTGTTCAAAGAAGGTTCTGTTTTCTGTCAGAAATGATTGGCAATACTGTTTGCACATCTGCAACTAATTATCATCTACAACAGTTGCCGTGGTGTCCGTGTATGTGCTGCACTTTGTCCTTTGTGTGGAGGAGAGGATGCAGGAGCAGGAACTGATTGAAAAAACAGAACTGATTCTGCTGAAATGTCTCCCCTCTTTTTAGACAGCTCGTTTCACAACTCTGCCAACAGTCACAGCGTCAGTTCATCTGCTCCTGCTTTTTCCCCCATCTTACAGACACAGGGAAGAGTCCTCGGTTAAAATATGCCAGAATGACCTTTTATTTGAAAAAAAAGGTCATATCAAGCCATCCTAGAACATGTTTTTCTTTTAGTTTTGGCTCAAAAAACAAACAAAGAATCATATTTTTTATAATGCATTCTTAGGAGTTTGCAAACCAGCATGTTTATCATGGATTCTCTGTCCCTAAAAGCCTCTGATTAGTTGCAAAGCTGCAACAACATTTACTCATCATTGTTTAAAGCTACAGCATAATGCCACTGGTATGAAAAAATATTCTGCTTCACTCTCTTTTAGTCTCTAAAGCATCATTTTAAGCTAGAGTCAATAACATCCCAGCAAGAAAACTGGAAAAGAAAACAGCTTTGCCATTGTTGTCCAGATGTTGATGCACCTAAACATCTGCTTCAAATAAATTATACTGCAATTTACATTCATGCTCCAAGTGGCAAAGAGGTAT
>JBAMIG010000023.1:8972303-8991045 GCA_037177335.1 Kiunga ballochi | reverse complement strand
GGGGGTGGTTTTTTGATTGTGGTGGAGGGGGACCTTGAAAAGAAAAAGGGTGGGGCGAAGAGAAAGGCACCCCCCCCCCCCCCCCCCCCCCACACACACACACACACACACAAACAAACACACACTCACATAGTGCAGGGTGTGCAAAGGGCGCTGTCAATCAAACTTGCTGGCAAAAAGAGGAGCTTTTTACCTCACAGAATGTTGCGCAACTGCAAGTGGATGTAAAAAAACTTGGAGGGAAAGGCAAATGTGCTGCAACAGAAAGGATAATTGAGTAGCAGGAGGTTTGAGAGGAAAAGAAACAAAGAGAGGAACTGACAAGGATGTAGAGAATGCAGGAGAAAATGGACGAGAAAGAGATTTAGTTGATAGAAGTTTAGACTGAGTCAATTTTCATGACAACTTTGGATATTTTTCTCAAACTGTAAATGATCTTATTTCAGCACACAGGATCTGTTTCCACCATGGTTGCTTTCATTTGGGAAAGCTTACCAGTCATTTCTCCAGTTAATAATCCCCTTCAAATCTCATTTAACTGAATCAGATGTAAATATTAAACAACTGGCAAGTAAAAAATTATAATGTTCAGCTAAATGGAAATAGGGGAATTTTCATCCCCGTCACTTAAATTCTTAAAAACATTGGATAAATTAATTCTAACTCGTGATATTAAATTATTATCATTTGTTTGGCAGGAAGAAGTTATCTCTTCAAGGTTCAGTCTAACCAAAGTGGAGGTCAAAGCAGCACAAATGAAATGTTCCTTCATTAGTAGCTTATATCTAATTCAATGTGACAACACACAGTTTAAGAGAGCACAGAGCTGAAGGTGTGCTGTTGGTAGCAAGAGATGTTCCCTGGTTAACGTCCTCTTCTTTGCTGATGGCTCCAGGTTTAAAGAGAGAAAATACAAACAGGGATTATTACTATGGAAATGTTCAGAGAGACATGGAGATGAGAATGAGACGAAGGTTAAGGCAACAGGCTTAGGTGGTTTGTGTCATCAGACATCAAACTCTACAGCACCCCCTGCCTCCTTCTTCCTTAGACTACAGTTATCAATCACACTTACACCAGTCCTGAAATCCTTTCATGTGAACATTTTTTTATTGCCTTAAATATTAATGCAGTTAAGCAAAATTATATTATATTATATTATATTATATTATATTATATTATATTATATTATATTATATTTATGAAGAAAACTAAACTGTAAATTAAATTAACAACCATCTTTGTCAATATTTGGTTCATATTTCCTTTCACATTGAGATAAGTTGTTTCTTCAAAATGTTTTAGTCATGGACTTTTTGATAGCATCTTTGATTTATAAATAAAGAACTAAACTACCTTCAATTTTTAACTTTTAAAAATGTTTTTATTGACTTCAGGGATGTACATTTTTAAGATGTCCAATTTTCATTGGGGTGAAAATTTGAAACTTTAAAACTAGTGACAACTTGGTTCAGAGTACATTGAAGCACATTTTCTTAATTCACTATATGAAGACCTTTTTGTGATAAGTTGTGCCATAGATATGAATATTTCTTTATATTTATAAATGTAAAAGGTTCATTTTCATAATTACAGGTATTGAAAATATAAAATTGCATTGAAGGGTGCAAGATTTACAGATTAAATTAAAAAAAATAATAAATTAAATGTAATCCAGTACCTTGATAATAGTCTCAATAAAAAAAAAACATTTTCCAGTAAAACAGATCAAACAGTATCAAAAAGCCAGACATTTATTATTATTACTTTATTTTATTAGTAGCCTATCTTGTGTTTTTTGTTATTGTTTAACCCTGTAAGGCACTTTGTGTTGCCTCGCAGCATTAAAATTGCTTTATAAATAAATACATTTGAATTAGACATTTATATGACATTATTCTGCAGTGAAACTGAAAATCAATGAACAAGCACTAGATTAGGATAATATCTGCTGTGCTAGTAATTCATACGAAATGCACCTGATAGTGTATGCTCACCCCTGATCAAGCTAAATTATTCATTTAAGATTTGGTCAGAATTTAGACATTTTTAACATAAAAAAAAGGTAAAATAAGGTAATCTCTCTCTTTTGTTTTTCTGGTGTCCTTACAGCACTTGCACACTAGAGGGCAGTGTCGCGCTACTAACAAAACGCTTTATGTTTAACTAAACTAATCTTGTTGTGTATACAAAATATTTTTGTATACTAAAAATAATATGGACGAAACGATTACGCGTTGCAAACTTTTATGTTCTTTGGTCTAAATATTGCTTCTTCTTTTTTCTTTTTTTTTTTTTTTTTTACAAAAAAATCTTTCGCATTAGGCCTACAAACAGCCTTATGAGCTGAACTTTTATTTTCCAGTGCTAGGAAATTAAATGGTACATTAACGTAACAACAATGCTTAACTTTGCTCTGTTTTTGCGCAGCTGTGCTGCTTTCCAGCATCCACAGCTTTGAATGCTGCCTTTTCTCCGCCCACAACACTAATGCTATGAATAAAGGAGCCCTGGAATGGGAGGAGAGGGGCGGCTTTGGGACATATGAGTATTTGGAGCTGGCTGAATTACAGATGAGTTTGTTCCTGTTGTTAACTGGTGCTACTCACACTGCAGCTTACTGGTGGGCTGCGTCCTCACAGACAGCCCTCTCCAGGATGGGTGCTCCCCCGACGCAGAGGCTGTTGTGGATGTGTGTTTTATTTATTACTGGGATCACTGCAGTCAGAGGTGAGCGCGCCTTTTTGTGTAATGCATGAAAACATAACAGTTAGAATAAAGAGATGGCATGTTATGTCAACAAGGAACTCTTCAATTCTTCATGTTTCCATGTCTGGTGTTTTTTCCTACTCAGTTAGGAGGTCAGTTCCTTTGGGTTATTTGTCTTTTCTTTCTTTTTTGTGCTTTATTAACTTTTGGAAAGTCATGTGAGGAAAGGAAAGTTGCAGGTCTTAACCTACATGTCCTGTTGATGCAACATTTAGGATCCAACACACTAATGAGAAAGCTCATGCCTGCAGTTTAAAATGTGATTAAAGTTGGATATTTAGCTTGTGATTTGTATTTAGCTTTATTTGTGTGTAACTGATGCTGCATAATTAATTCACTCAGCCTTCATACAGCCAGGTTTCTTCTGAACAATTAAAGCATATATCAGGATGGACGTCAAACAGAAAAGTAGAAACAAGTTTATTTACACACATCTATTAAATTGAGATCCTGTTTAACCTAAAATGCAATTAAATATTGAAACAAAATGACAATATTCCCATGCTTTGTCTCTTTTATATCCCTTTCCTACAATCTGTCAGAATATTGAGCTTTTTATATTGGACACCAGGGATGTCCAATATTGACTTCTTTTTTTTTTCCAGTATCTGATATACTAATTTTGTCCAACTCTTAATTTATGCTGCTTTTTTGTTTTATTAAATGGTTTGAACTTGTGAACTATGTTTTGTACAGTCTTGTATAAAACTGTAATATGATCTGCCCCCTAAATGCTGCATAATAAAGCAACATTTACTGCAGAAAAAGTGTCATTTATGTGGAAGTTTAACTTATGTTCTTGCACAGAGAATTGTTCTCTCCTGTCTTGAAATTAAATTAAAAAAAAGTTAAATTGTGATTCCTAACTTCCATTACCAAGTTAAATAATTTTAAAAGCAATCGCTGTGGTTTGCTAAATGAAAATGACCAATAATAACAAAATGTTTCTTCTTCTCTTGTTATCCAGGCTCAAACGTGTGCACCTCCAGAGGAGCCAGCACATGCAAGCAATGTCTGGCCGTGCACCCGAGTTGTGCATGGTGTTTCCAAGAGGTGGGTTTCTTTTACTGTTTCACTTCATTAAGGCAGTCGTTTTTCGGCAAGCCAAGCTTGTGCCTGTTAGTACAGCCTGGACTCCTTATCAGCCAGAGATTATCTGGTGAGGAAGAACTGTCTCTGATTTGTGAAAAGAAAAGGCTTCACTTTTAGAGAAACTTTTGCATTTTTTTTTTTTTGCCACTGCTTCTTATTTGAGTCTTCAGACAGTAAAACCATGTAGTCATTGAAGCCGTGTTAATATAGTAAAACTTTCTTTTGTTCAAATGAAAAGTCACTGTGGATAACTTCCGCCTGAGGCACTGATTGAATTAGGAACATTGTCATTTAAACGTCGGTAAGTTGCTTAAGACAGTTTTTCTATGTAAAATGTCCCACCTGTTCACCCATCAGAGCTTTGGCCATGGAGTCGCCAGCTCATCTCGTTGTGATCTGAGGACAAACCTGTTGGCAGCAGGCTGTGCTCCATCAGCTCTGGAGTCTCCATCCAGCAAATTAGAAGTGATTGAAGACCGAAAGCTCAGCAACAAAGCAGCAGGAGCAACGCAGGATGTTACCCAGATAAAGCCCCAAAAACTACATATCACACTCAGGCCAGGTAAGATCTTCTTGCCCTTCTATCATTAACATCAAGAACATCAATTAATAAAACAGTGTATGGGATTTCCTAGATGATGCTAAACGCTTCACGGTGAAGGTCCGTCAGGTGGAGGACTACCCCGTGGATCTCTACTACCTCATGGATCTTTCTTACTCCATGAACGATGACCTCTTCCGCCTGAGAACTCTGGGCAAAGGCCTGGCTGAAGCTATGAACCGTACCACCAGCAACCTGCGCATGGGCTTTGGCGCTTTTGTGGACAAGCCACTCTCCCCCTACATGTACATCTCACCTGAAGAGGCTGTGAAGAACCCATGCTACAGGTAAAGCTGTGGACATGCTTTCCACCCCCACTTCGGTCAACATCAGGTCTGTTTTATGATGCTAAATTGGATTTTTTGCTGGTCATAAAGAAGCAACTCCAGCATTGAGCAAAATATATAAAAATGTGTAAAATTAATAATCATATGTGTTACAGCCAGTTTAAGGCATATTTTACATTTTGATAAATAGGATCTATCGCTTAATTGGCAGTAATTGTGCTTCACAAAATGGTGTAATATTCCTTTTTATATAATGAAAATGTGCTGATGTTGTTTTATTAACTACATGTGTTTCTAATGAGTCCACATTAGGATTTGTTCATTCCTGATACGCTCGCTTTTATGTCAGCATGTGGGAAGTTGCCTCATTATGCTGATGATGTCATTTATGTGTCGACATCTTTATACACAGCACTTTTTAGTTATAAGGCAGGTCGAGTCACAACACTTGTTAAAGGCTCATTCTGGCTCCAGGATGTGCTCAGTCAGCTGCTCTGAATCGCCCGCAGGTAACTAACTCAGAACATGAGTGTTTACATGCAAGGTGGTGTTCAGTAACTCCACCCCACAGCTTTCTTAGATTGATTTGGTGGTTTAATGTCTCTTGGGAACTCCTACTTTTGGGTTTACAGATTCAGCCTCCGGGAATGTTTAGATAAAAGATAAGACAAGTGTAGAATTTCACTTTGCTAGTCTGCAGAATTTACATTCATATCAGACGACTATATTTAATGGTACTATGTTGAAACTGTAAAGTTATAACACATGAATCTTTACACTTGTGGTGGAAGGTTAGGAGTTCAATCCCCAGCATATTGACGGATAAGACGTTGAATCGCACGTTGCCTGGATGTGTGATTGTAGATAAAAAGCACATACATAGCTATAATTGATAAGAGCCAGGGCAAGAGTATCAATGGCAATGAGAAACACACACATGAAGCTCTTTGTGGAACACAGAAAAATCAATTTAATTCCATTTTATTTACATAGCCCGGTATCACAACACAGTTGTCTCAAAGGGCTTCACACAGTTAATCACACAACGTCAGACAGACAACACACAATAAACACAAGTAAAGACTACACAAATCTAAGTAGACCCTGGATATCCCTGTCCTTTGACCCTCCTTCTCGGTAAGAAAAAAATCTTAAAAAAATCCCATTTATGGGGATAAAAATTGAAGAAACCTCATGGAGCCCACATTGAAGTAGAGATCCTCTCCTAGGATGGACAGGAAAATGTGCCTAGGACTGTTATCAAATTGTAAATAGGAGCTCCAAAAGTGGGAACGATATGCAGGTCAAAGCAAAAAGATTAAGCATTTAGTCACAAAATTATACAGAAATAATAATAACTGTTACCAAAGACTGTAACAGAGTCTGCTGAGAGGAGCTGGATTATAAAGTAGCATAATGAATGTGGACTACACACCCACTGTTTTACCATTCCTGCAGAATAGCTTGCTTACCTGAGGGATAGCAATATGCTAATGCTACAAAGTCTTAAGCTAAATGTTCACCAACAAGCTTGGTCTTCCTGAACTTTTCTACTAAAATCCTCTTTGGTGTTGGTAAAACATATGTGCCGAAGATAAGAATTGGGATTGTGAGTGTGTTAGCATGATGTTAGCATTTAGATTAACCAAATGATTTTTAAAATCTGAAAGCGGCATTGGCTTCTTTTTCAACTTGTTTTCACATTTTACTGGAAATGTGATGAAATCTCATGATACATATGACACACTGGATTCTGCTGTGTGAATGTACCAAAAGTAGCACTATATACTGTTGAGATATAAAAAGAACGATGTGTTACCTTGTTTTGTGAAACTCTTGCAACAGCTGTTGTATAACACATGTGCACTAGAAATGGGACTAAGTTTTGTTTTTGCAGATTGTTTAATGTGATTATATTTAAAGATGGGTTGGATGGTACGCAATGTTCATGTTTAGCACCTATCATCTAAAAAAGTCAGCATGTTATAGTTTACCAATCTTTGAGTTTTAGGTTCTGGCTCGCCCAAAATGCTGACAGCCGTTTGGATGAATCCTGATATTAGACTTTAACCTGGTAATTTCTGTTAATTTGACAGCATTAATACCACCTGTCTGCCCCAGTTTGGCTACAAACATGTTCTGTCTCTGACGGAGGAAGTGAATCGCTTCACAGAGGAGGTGAAGAAGCAGATGGTGTCCAGGAACCGAGATGCCCCGGAGGGAGGCTTTGATGCAATCATCCAGGCTGCTGTGTGCAAGGTGGAGAAACACATGCTGCATAAACACAAATCTCCACTATCTTAAACACAGTTGTTTTTATATATATACACTGTATATATATATATATATATATATATATATATATAATATATATATATATTATATATTTTTTATATATTGTTTTATTATATTATTATATTTAGTAAATCATTTTTTGTATTTATTTTAAAATATTTTTGCCTTATATGGAAACCAGGAGCAGATCGGTTGGCGTCCAGGTGCCTCTCATCTCCTGATCTTTACCTCGGATGCCAAGACTCATATGGCTCTTGATGGTCGACTGGCTGGCATTGTGCAGCCTAATGACGGACGGTGCCACCTCAACTCAGACAATATTTATAGCATGTCCACTACCATGGTCAGTGCATACACTGTAGAACACTGCAAAACACTTTTCTTATACATAAAACCCTGTAAAAATAGCTCAATTGTGCTTGAGCTAACTCCAGTATTTGGTTTGGTCTGCAGGATTATCCATCTCTTGCTTTGATCACAGAGAAGATGTCAGAGAATAACATCAATCTCATCTTTGCAGTAACCAATCCCGTGGTTTCTCTTTACCAGGTGAGGTTTACGACTTTGCAAGCAAAGCACAAAGGAAAACTTGATGTTACACAGCACAGTAGTGATTCTGCACTACGGTAATGCACATGAATATACTGCACTAATCATTTTGAAGTGAAGCTGAGAGGAGGACACCTATAATCAGCTTATTTAGAAACTACAGCAGTATTCTTAAAAACACTTCTCCAAACCTCACTGGTTTAAAAAAAAATCTTTGTGGCTCTGCAGCAGGAATGGAAACTGAAACATCATCAGGTTTACACACTGAAAAATACACACTTACTGCCTCATAAATCGGTAATACTGTTAAACCTAACATTTTGCCATGTAATCACATGAACCAGTGTAAAGAAACACTGCACAAACCCATTTCCTTAAAAGTACAAAAAATAAATATACTGTACCCGATGTAGCCTCCAGCCCTCCACCCCCCAACCCCCACCCCACATCAATGGGTGGATGGGTGATCTACATGCTTTAAAGCAATATATGTCTGAACACAGTCATAAGCAGAGACATCCCAACATATTTGTAATGTGTTGCCATCAAAATAAAAATAATATACATATAAATGTACATATATGAAAAACAAATAGAAAGTAGGTATGTTATATTTACTTTCATTATTCCACCCTTATTTTTGTGAACACTGGTTGGTCTTTCTCTTGTGATCCAACTCTGAGGCTAAGAGAAACCATAGAAACTGACCAGCATATCTTCTCATCACAAGTGACTGACATCAGTGTTTATTTTTGTTTTTGTTCTTATCCATTAATCTATATCCATCCATAATCCATTTAAACTGCAGTATTAAAAATGTCAACTCATTAAAAATGGATTTGTTTTATTTTTGTATATTTTACCGGCTTTATATTTGGCAGGTAAGATATATATTACATATTTCAAGTCTCCAATGACAATAATCTCCCAGTCTGACTGTCTCCATGTTTTGCAGAATTACAGTGAGCTTATTCCTGGCACCACAGTCGGAACGCTGTCCAATGACTCAGGAAACGTTATTCAGCTCATACTGAAGGCCTACGCTGTAAGCATGTCAGACACACATACACACACACATATACTTGACCAGACAATAATTTAGGGGATGACATGTGCTTGCTGACACACACACCCACAGTGACTGAGTCAAGTGTGTTGTCGAGCCAGAGTCTTAGCAGATAATCCGCAATGAGGTGTGAAGTTGGACAAATGTGGGCGACTCCCGGCTGTTTTTATTACTTATGTTTCATCTGAGCTGCAAAATGCAGAAAACAGGTGAATCACCTGCAAAATGCTTCTAGATTAACTTAGCACTTGATTTTTTTAGCACATTTACAAACCCGGACACCTGCTAAAAACCGTAAATAATCATTGCACATAGAAAATGACCAGTTTTCAAATGATCTCCTATTTGAAGAGTTTTTTTTTGTTTGTTTTCTTTTGTTGATGCTGACAGAAAATCCGTTCCAAAGTGGAGCTGGAGCTCCAAGGTGTCCCAGAGGAGTTGTCCTTGTCCTTCAATGCCACCTGTCTGAATGGAGAGGTCATCCCAGGCCTTAAATCCTGCTCTGGCCTCAAAATTGGAGATACGGTTAGTTCTGCATCTTTATTTTTTTAAACAAAATTATGTATTGCAACATATCAGACAATGTGTTGCCAACTCGTTCGTGTTGTTTAACCTTTAGAACAAGCCTAAACTGTATTTGTATGTTAGTTCCTTAAGTTATTTTCATTGTGTTCTCGGACAGCATGCCTGTTTAATGTTTCCATTTCCCTTCCTGTTGCTTTCATGTCTCCTAAAGTAGATTTTTCCTTTTCCTCGTTGTGGTGTCCAAAAGCAGATAGTGGAAAAAGCAGATAAACATTAATGCTTCCTGTCCTGTTTCCTTTATTCTTCTCTTCATGCCAACTTTATTTCTGCAAGTTTTTGTTTCCCTTTATCTTTTGAGGCTTTTTGTTGGTATAGATTCAATCCGGGTGACATTTTCTGGCTTCAACGCTTTGCTTTCTTTTTGACCCAGCTCCTCTTATTATGTCCATATATGGATGTCTGGCCAGATGTTGTGACTGCACATTTTAGGATATATATGCCAGATATGCATGTAATGCTGACTGAACAATTACTTTGACTAAGTGTATTTGGAGTCGTTAGTTGTGTTCCCTCAGTGATTTGAAAGGATGAAAAAATGAGTAGTTATTTAATGAACATCAATCAAACTGCTGAATCTCTGAGCAAAACATGTACTGCACAGCTTTGATCCAAATCTCTCCCATCCAGGTCTCATTCAGTGTGGAGGCACGGGCTCGTGGTTGCCCTAAACAAAAGAAGAAAACATTCATCATCAAGCCTGTGGGCTTTAAGGACTCCCTCTCTATCACTGTGACCTTTGAGTGTGACTGTAAGTGCCAGGCCAAAGCTCAGACGAACAGCCCCAAATGCAGCCACGGAAATGGAACCTACGAGTGTGGCATGTGTTTGTGCCACCCAGGCCGCTTGGGGCCATACTGCGAGTGTGCAGAGGGCGACTATAACCCCACGGAGCAGGATCGCTGCAGCGGTCCTACAGGATCTGGGGCGTCACGGTCGGCCATCTGCAGCGGCCGTGGCGACTGTGTGTGTGGTCAGTGTGTGTGTCACAGCAGTGACTTTGGAAAAGTCTGGGGGAAGCTGTGTGAGTGTGATGACTTCAACTGCCTGCGTTACAAAGGAGAGCTATGCTCAGGTAAGGTTTCACGCTGTAGAGGTTTACATTTCTTCAGCTTGTTAGCTTTTTATCAGCCTAAGAACCATATTTGTTTACTGTATTTGACTCTGCGTGCTAGTCAATGAAATCAGAGAACCACACTGAGTTCTCCACATCAGTCAGCAAAGATCCGGCTGCATTTATCGAGATCAGTCTCCAGTATAAAAATGTGAAAAAAAAACTCTTAGTACCAACCGTTTACTACTGTATAAGTTTTGTTTTTTCAGAAAAAGTATCCTACTTTATAGGATACTACTGATAGTATCCTATCCTTAAAAGTAAAACACAATCAATCAAGGTAAACAGTCAACAAGTCAGTCTAAATACATAAAATAAAGCTTTCCTGGGTTTATCATCACTCTATAGAGTATAGCGAATGGCTTAACAATATGAGCCTTGAAGTAAATAAGTCAGGGATAATTTCATAAACAGTCCACAATATTAGGTTAACTTTAAGAGAAAAGGCTGAAAAGGAATATTAAATGGTTTTTAGCACCACAGTAGTAAAAAGAGACATGCAGATTGCATCTTTTTATTGTTTAAAGCAATTTAACACACAGGGTAGAGTTAACTCACATCTGTGAAATGTCTTTAGCTCCATGTTGTTTTATTTCAGTCAGACAAATATGACTTTATTGTAAAGTATCCAGGTGCTAAAACAGTCTGACTGCTGAGCAGTCACAGGGTGGTAGCTTTTTTAAAAGCTTAAAAATGTCTAAAAACAAAAGAGAAAATAGGTAAAAGAGTACGCTTGAAAAGGGGAAGAAGGTTAAAATGACCCTCTGACCACTGTGATTATTTGTAGTGCTTTGGTAGGGTTTCTGTGTTGTGCACACTTTTGTGTTGAGGCTGGCAGTTCTCTTAACCATGCTGACTCGCCACCCACCTCATCTGGGAAGAATTACATATAATAACAATTCTCCCTCCTGCCCAGGACAGGGCTTCGTTCACAATAAACATATGGTGTGGCATGTCCACCGTGTGTGAGTGTAGGCTCTCAGGTTGTGTGTGTGTATGTGTGTGTGTCAGCTGCAATCAAAAGCCCTCAAAAGTCTCTGACAGTAACTTTCTGCAGGAGTTGTTCCAAAAGTTTTTGTTATGGAAAATAGTTTTACAGTACAGTTTGCATAATAGCATCATAGTGTGAGGAATTATAGTTTTCATTGTTGGATGTTGGAAGTCCAGTCGAAACAACACGTTTTTTATGCCTTCAAACACAACCAAATGCTTTTGGGGATTTTGGTTGGTTGTATAGTTGTAGAAGTGCAAAACTCACAAGTGTCAGTAATTAGGAAATTCACACCTGGTCAAAATTAAATCAAAATATCCGGCATGCCAGGTAGTAGTGGCCCTTTCTCTGCTTTGTGACATCATTGGCAGCAAGTGCCAACTTAACAATAAGAAGACTTGTTTTTTCATGCAAATAATCATGAAGTGTCTACAAGCAGCAACCAGTTTTTTATTTGTACCTAATGTGTGTGTAATTTTCTCAAATGTTTCCAACTTTTTTTGAGGAGTCCAGCTCCAATGATGAAGTCATACCAAAGTAATGCTTCTCAAATAGAATAATAATGTTAGGATAGAATAATGGTGTGTGCAATATGTACCCAAAAGATGTATTTTCATAGTTCTCAGTTGGGGATACAAGAATGCATCTTTAAGATGGAAAGTTGCCACAAACACATCAATCCTGACTTCTATTAAAGATGGCTGCTCACAAATCAGCACAACGCATAACAGTAATAACGATTGAATTTTATTGAACATGAATGCGTTATTATGTACAATTCAAAGTTTAAAAAAATACTTTCCAATTTTTACATGTAGATCAAATGTGTACATTATGCTTATATTTTAAAAACTAAAATGCAAATCTTTGCTGGTTGTCCTAACAGGAACAATGGCTAATGTAGTTAGCTTGTTTATCCCACTGTTTTTTAATTTTGTCCCATTCGAGTGTGAAATTTCCTTTTGGTCTATATAATTTTTTAACAATTTCTTTTCTTCAGTAAATCTTATCATTTAATCAAAACACAAATACATTGCAAAAGATAAAGCAGACTTTTATGAAAATGTACAGCAAGGAAAGAGCCAGAGCCCCACCTGGACATGAAAGAACGGGCTTTACTGTGACATGATGTCTTTCTCAGGTCTGACTTCTGACCTCAGTGTCCAAATATGGCTGCCAAAGTTTTAATCCTTTCATGCTAGCTAATTAGCATGCTAGCTGTAGTAAATATTTTTACAAAGCAAAAATATCTTTGTCGCTGCTGTTTTATTGTACTTTCTTGATAAGTTGGTTTATTTTTAATTGTTTATACAAACAATAATGGAAAGAGGTTTTATTCGTCCTATTTTTATCACTCTGGAAGAAGCTAGGTCACCTTTGTTGAAAAGGATATATAGCTATGTTTTGTTCTTTCCAGAAAGATTTCAACTACAGCTTAAAAAATAAAGTTCACATGTTAATGTTCAACCTGAAAGGTGCACCACTGCTTCAAATTACAAAATGCAGCTCGTATGTTTTTCCAACTTTCCAACATGTTTGGTAAAAGAAGAAATAATAAGATGAGAAATGTAAAGACACAAAGGGAAACAAAGGATAAATCCAAAGTTCTGGCACAGTTGTCTGCCTTATGCTTCATTACATCATCACATCATAAACATAACTCAACACCCCCCCTGTGCTATCACGGAGAAATGTTTAGCTGTGCTCCCCAAAGTCCATAAAATAACATGAAAATACCTTTCTGCTTACTCATTGGTTAGTGTGGTGTAATGAGGCTAAAAATAAACCCATGTTTGGTCAGAAAGGGCGATGTGGGAGAGTACTGGAAATGTTCAAAGACTGTGTCTGGGCAGACCTTGGTTTGCTTTTGTCTTCAAATCCCTTTTTCGGTGTGAGGACCATTATTTGTCTTCCACAGAATGATATAATTAAAAGCTGCCACTGCTGTGGTCATGTGGTAATGATAGTTTGTTCATGGATCATCTTTTATTCAGTCAGTCTGTCCAAAGCAACTTCCTGTCTCATTGTTACCAGCATTGTTTTCTGTGGCGATAGGCCACAATGTTTTCTGCATTGTTACTTATACTGACACGCACTGGAATTTGGTAAGGATTTGCTTACCATGCGCTGAAAAAGATAGCCAAAAATAAATGATGCAGACACGGCAGTCATACAATGAAACAACTGTTTTACACACATCTAATTATGCTTTTTAATGCTTTTGATCACAAGTCAGGAGCCTCAGAACTACAAAGTTTTAACCTATCAAACTTCTCAGAAAGTTTATTTGTTGATTTTAAAAGGGCTAAAACGATTACACTATTAAAAACTAGAAAAGCTCTCTGAGAGTGCAGACCTCCGCCAAGTAGCAGCATAATGTTACTAAAGATTTCAGTGATCCAGAATCCAGGATCTTTTCCGGATCTCCACCAAGAGTTAATTATTTGTTTCCAGTGACACTCTTAACATATCCTGAAAATTTAATCAAAATCCATCAATAACCTTTTGAGTAATGTTGCTAACAGGCAAACAAACAAACAGACAAACTTTGGTGAAAACATAACCTTCTGGGTGGAAGTAATGATAGAGGGCTGGTGAATTAAAATAATAAAAACTCAAAACAGCCCAAATATTGTTTCAGTTCCACATGACTCATATTTATTTTATAGTTAATCCCAAGAAATAGAATTTTTTTCATATATATATATATATATATACATGTATATATTTCATATTAAAATTAGGTGCATGTTGGTTAGTATTGTGGCCTCACAGTGAGAAGGTTTCTGCGTTGAGCCTTAGTTGGGGAAGGTCTGAGCAGTGATCTTTCTGTGTGGAGTTTGCATGTTCTCCCCGTGTTAGCGTGGGTAGCGTGGGTTCCCTCCTGGTGGTCCAGGCTTCCTCTCACAGTCCAAAGACATGCACCTTGGGGATAGGCTGATTGGAGACTCTAAATTACCCATAGGAGTGAGTGTGAGTGTGCATGGTTGTATGTCTATGTGTGTTTGTCCTGTAATGGACTGGCGACCTGTCCAGAGTGTACCCCGCCTCTCACCTGATGACAGCTTACAGAAACATGCAGATTTAGACTTAAGATAAATGTCAAAAAACCTTAATTAAAAGATATTGAAATGTACAACACAGGAGTTAATTATCCACTGGTGAGGGTTAAAATTAAGTAATAATAGCAACAAGGACATAAGGCTGTTGTCGTAGCAGTGGTATCTTAAGTAGATAGAACATAACCTTGTTCATTTAATAAACAAGTCATTATGATAAAAAAAAGCGTTCTGAATAATGGCAGGTCTTTTCCCCAGTAGAACTCTATATCTACCAATGCCTCTATTCTAATATTATATAACATCCATCCATTTCCTATACTGCTCAGTTGTGGGGGGACCTATTCTAGTAATTTTATAAAATGTCTGTTTAAGTTAACAGAAAGTTTTATATTTTTTACAAGTCAGTAGTGGGCCAGTTCAACTATTTGTCAAATTATCACATTATATTTATATTTTATCTGCAAGTAGAGGAATGAATGTGGAATAGCCGAATTACATGAACACAAACAGGTTGACGGAGAAAGATTTCAACAGCAAAGCTCACAATTTCTTATAATATTCTTGATGATAAATGGGAACTTGAAAGAAACAACATAATATGTTTCAAACAGACGACACTCACAAATATAGATCATAATAATCTCAGCCATCATTACTAAATTCACACATCAACTTCCATGTTTTCACACAGAACTTCGCCTGTTTCTGTCTCATCTTTATTATTCTGTCTGTATTTGTTTACGTCACTGCTGCATACCAGTAACCAGATGTATACATGTTGGTTAGAGAGTATTTACGTTGTGTTCCTTCCCTCCCAGGTCATGGTGTGTGTAACTGTGGCTTCTGTCAGTGCGCACCAGACTGGCAGGGCGACAACTGCAACTGCTCCAGGCGCACTGACACCTGTATGTCCAACCTGGGTCTGCTGTGCAGCGGGAGAGGTCAGTGTGTTTGTGGAGTTTGTGAGTGCACACAGCCGGGTGCGTACGGTGTCACATGTGACAAGTGCCCCACCTGCCCAGATGCTTGCACCATGAAGAAGTGAGTTTGCACATAGATAGGCTCGCATGCTGAGTTGCTGAATTTGCATTCTAGATGGATTTCTTTAAATGAGTTGATGCTGTGAATAATCTTTTTTTTTATCCTATCAGGGAGTGTGTAGAGTGTAAACACTTTATGAGGGGCAAGCTGTTCGATGACAATACGTGCAGCCGAATATGCAAAGATGAGATTGTGCTTGTGGATGATCTAGGTAAAACACAGCTAAGCAAAATTCCACACTGAAAAAATGTCAAAACATGTGACATTGAGAGAGCTTTGAGCTATCCTGTAGTGGAAAATAACTGTTTGCATTATGATATTTTGATTATGGTCAGTTAAGACAAAGGGGGTAATAAACTGGTAGAAACAAAAATGTTCTGTGAGCTAACACAAAAGATAGGAAAGTATAAATAAAGATAACTGAGATAATGGATAAAGATAACTAAATACAGATAAAGAGCAACAAGCAGACACAGTAAAAAGACTGAAACACCCTAAGGGGCAAGTTGTTTTCCAAATAAACCAGGAAATATGACAGCAAAAACAAAACCAAAAGCAAAATTTAGACTTGTTGGAGACTTCTGTTAGCTTCTTACACGTAGGATAAAATGTGTTTTATTCTTAATACAAGTATAAAGACATTTCCTTCAAGTCTTAGAAAACTGATTTTTCTGCAGTGCTCCATGACACAAATGCTGTGAACTGCACTTACAAAGATGAAGATGACTGTGTGGAACGCTTCCAGTACTACGAGGATGCCAGTGGCAAATCTATTCTGTTTGTCATCAAAGAGCCAGGTAAGTCAGCACCATCCCTAACAGAGCGGCGGGTTAACAATGTTTAATAAAGTCAAAAGCTGTAAAAACAAAAAGAAAAAGTTAACTGGAAACTGTTTGCTCCAAATTATTAACACTTACATTTAATGTAGAAATCTTTGTTCATTAAATTACAGTATTTATACACATTATATTTTATTCTTTTAAAAAAAAACATCAACCTGCTGAACTTTCAATCTGTTAAATATTTAACTCTTTTTCTTTTTACTTGATTGCACCTACAATATTTTTGTGACTGCTTGAAATACTATTTAGTGACATCTGAAATGCACCTTTGCTTTTCCTGTCTTTATAAAGCCAGAACAACAAAGTTTTCATGTTTAAAAAAAAAACACTCAGACCCACCAAACATACCCGACTGAGGTTTTAGGGGTTTTGTTCTCACAGTGTAATAACATAATCATACAACACAAGTAGATAAAAATTACTTATTGTAATTCAGTTGCTAAAAGGAGAACAGCACATGGTAAATCCCTACACATAAATGGACAGTTGCGTTTTGCAATATAACACAACCCGTTAGTTTTATAGGCTGTGTACTGCCCTCAAGTGACCAGAAATATTTCAATACAATGGCAACACTGTGCTTATTCTCCATTGTATTAAACATATTAATACTGAACTGAACCACCAACAAGGTACGTCCCCTCAAATGCAAACAAAAGTGCCAGGTTTCCTCATCTTGCTTTGTTTATTCTGCACAAAAACTGCATGTCACTTCTCTGCTGTCTGCTTTGAATCTGCTTGTTAGGTGGCCAAACACAGAGAGCATGGGGTTCAACGGGCTTTAATGACCACCACTGCCTGCGGAGAAAGGCTGTCCTTTTGCACTATACCTTTAATGAATGTGTGTGTTTAATTTAAGCCCAACTGGGGATCAGAGAAGTGCCCCTCATTTTCCCTTTAAGAGAGGCGCGCCCCGCCGTGTCAAAGATGGTTGTAAACAGCAGCACTGCTCAGGAAGCAGGATCCTGCTGACTCTAAGTGTCCTCAAGAGGAAAACTGATTAGGTAGCAAAAGAAAACCTAGTGAGCCAAAGAATGAACGCAAATGAATGAAAGTAATATGATTAATGGAGCAAAAGCTACTAATGTAAAGCTATGAGTATAAGCTGTAAGGGTAGTTGTAAGAATCAAAGGGGTCAACCGAAGAGGAAGTATTAGAGCTAAGTAAGAATGAGAAAGCGAGGAAGAGGAAGGGGGCTTTGATGTTGGCTGTAAAAATCCTCTGTAGGTTACTTCACAGTGCTGCCCACGTATGCTGTACACACATGACACCACGCTGAAATACAGTGATTAGATGTTTCTAAAATATTCCCAGCCAGAGAAACAAATGAGTGCACGCTCACAACATCCCTTTTTACATCGGTTTGAAACCCACAAAAGACTCTTTAACATGTGGGACTCCTGTTCATTGTGAAAAAGTTTTTGTTTTAATTAAGTCCTGCATCAAATGACTCTGGAGTAGATTCAGTTAATCATTTTGGCTTTGGCTAAGAGGATACACTCATGTAGTGAGAGCAACAAAAACAAAATGACAATTCAGCTCTAACCACATTAAAAAAATATACCAAAATAAAAGACATCACATGTTTATGCGAGCATCTGCTCAAAGAGACTCATCAGTGACACGTTATCACCTTAATGCCCTTCTTCACAGATCTGGAGTGGCTTTTTTTCCCCCAAAACTTTAACATACTTTGTTCTCTCTTATTGTAAATCCTGTCTATTCAAACTGCTAATATATATTTGTGACCAAAGATACTAAAGTCAGAGAAGTAAGTACTGTTTTGCTGGGTGGGTACATGAATTTGCTCAGAAATGTACAATAAGGCTATCAGTTATGACTATATGTAGCATAAAGAAAATACCATTCTCAGTGTTGGTATTTGGTTTGTTTGTGAAAGCAAAATTATTTAATACCGTTGTGCGTATACTAAATGCCCTTTTGGGAATAGTTTGTGTGATGTGATGGGGAACATACATGGTGTCAAACCTGTACAGAATCTAGGATGAAATTAGAGAATATATAGTATGAGTTATTGCCACGTTGTTCAGATTGTGTCTTTTCCTAGTGATGATGATCACAAGATATCACCCTAAGTTAATCATATAATTAAATCAAATGAATCCATTGGTACAAAGCTTGTTTAGATCCAAACTTAAGAGATTGTGGCTACAGGTAATTGACATTCATCCATCCATTATCTGTTCCGCCTATTTCTATTAAGGGTCGTGAGTAGCTGGAGCTCACCCCAGCAATCATTGAGCAGGAGGTGGTATACCCTGGACAGGTCACATGTTTCTAATGGACATATTTCCACACAAAACGTACTTCTGTTCATGACATAACTCTTCCATTTGCTTTAATCAGAATCAGAAATCAGAATAAGATTTATTGCCAAGTGATTATCATCAGTAGGAATTTGTCTTGGTTCTCAGTGCAACATATATAGTG
>JBAMIG010000023.1:8904825-8919145 GCA_037177335.1 Kiunga ballochi | reverse complement strand
AAAAAAATAAATAAGTCTTCCTTTGTATGGGCAGAGGGCACATATATTTT
Organism: Kiunga ballochi; assembly: GCA_037177335.1. Taxonomy (NCBI): domain Eukaryota; kingdom Metazoa; phylum Chordata; class Actinopteri; order Atheriniformes; family Pseudomugilidae; genus Kiunga; species Kiunga ballochi. The sequence goes on along the minus strand of JBAMIG010000023.1, from coordinate 8,919,095 downwards.
TTATCTGCTCAATTTTGCATACAGTTTATATGGCTCCTACATTAATAGTAATGCACTCGTTCCCACCGACATTGTAACAGTTATCTGGAAATTACAATTCTGTCTGTAGTATTTTTAACCAGATGCTTGTTTCCACACTTGTGGTAGTTGAATTCTCCGTCCTTGTGATAATAAAAGAGGGGATCTAAATAAAACTATGCTGATGAAGGAGCAGTGTTGTCAACCATCATCCACCCTTAAAGCATTAGGGTGCATTTTTATGGCTACTGACATTGTGCAAGCAGGAAGGGCATTAAAGATGCAGAAGGGTTGTGCCTCAGTGGTCACTGATCAGTGCTACTTTACAGCAGAATTAAAAAGAAAAATAGACCCCAGCAGAATCGGTTTGTAAAAAGATAATGGTGCATATAATGACAATGCGGTACGTGTAATTCATCTGGGACCATTCATGTCTCATTCATCACTGTTTGAACAAACTTCCCAGTGAAAAAGTACTGAATTAGAAGAAGTATCAATAAGACTCTTTAACCACTGTCCTTTTCTCTTCCGGGTGGATGGCTTGTTTCACACCTTGCAATTCATGCAGATTTTTTAGTATTCATCCTCACTGGGTGGTTAAATCTTAGAATAGCACAGCTCTGGATCTAACAGGACTGAGAACTTCTCATCCTACCTGTGAGCAGTAATTCAATCCTGTTGAGGGCAGAAAGGCTAAGCATCCTTTAGAAAGTTTACTTCTTTTCAATGCAGGAAATGTTTGGCTGCTCAACCAAAGACTGAGGAACACATTTCTTTGCTTGGGCAGTAAGACATAAATCAGCTGGTGCATTCAAGTTCCTTCATTTTACAAAGGATTCAGGAAATGTCATGCACGGGTTTTCAAGGCAGTTCCTGTTTGTGTAAAGACTTTGTCAGAACTCATAACCCTAAAACATGATGTGCTTTTGCATCACCTCAAGACAAAAAGACTACGGTTTAGTTATCTTTTATCATCACTATCTTACATGTGGTGTGGGTGTTACCTCCACCAAGGAGATTATTTGCCCTCTCTTATCTGTTTGTTTGTTAGCAACTTAAAAACTGAGCAGATACATTTTTATTGTTCTCAGACTGGGCCATTGCACTTTTGGAGTGATCTGCAAGGAATTGTGCATGCAGTCATTTTCAAAAGGATTTTTCATATTATGGGTGGAAATAATACTTTTAAGATCCACTTGGGCTAATATGGTTTGATTTATTTGGTTTATAAATAAATAAATACTTAGAAATCCAATCCAGACTGATGTCTTTTATTCATGTTATTTATATACGATATTTCCAGCTGGTCTTCCATCTATGCACCATGCAGGCCCAAACATGTTTGGCTCAGGTGCTTTCAGAGTGGTGAGGCTGGTGGGGAAGTTATAGACCATAACATTTGATCTGATTATTGTTTAAATACTCATTGTAATTGCTCTTGTTGTATCTTTAGCTAAACATGCCAAACATAACCTATGTCATCTTATTTCATCTTCTGCAATGCTGTTCAAATGTATGCAGTCTCTGGATCCGTTACCCGAATGCTGACGTGTTCCTTAAACTTAGTGAATGATAAAATTGATGTTGAGCCGAGCGCATTTTCTTTGCTCTGACAATGCAAAAAGAAACGGGAGATATTTTAAAGTAGCATCCCTATGAGAGCTTAATGCTTTTTCATTCTTTGGGTTCTTACATCCTAACCCTGCTTTGTCTTCATTTTTCATAAACCAACTTATTTTGGCTGCTTTCCCCACACAAATCCCTTTGCTTACCTAATGGCAAGTATCTGACATGAGCTGAGAAATTGTTGCCATTAGCTACAATATACTCTGCAAGGTAGCAATGCTTTCATTGCCAGGCGAGGCTGCAAAGACAAGAGGGATGAGAGTTTGCTAAATATGTGACATCTTTAACATCATTCACATTCTCTGTAGCGTCAACAAACAGCAGAGGCCAACTCGGTGGACATGATGCCTGAGGCTGAGCTCGTTTCAGCCTGCAAGTTTATTTCCTCTAACAGAATTTGACTGTTCCTTAAAAAAGGATGCAGATGGTGCAGTTTCAGCGCTCTATGTTGGACACTCACATGTAATTATGTCCTATTATGTCATGGTGCAGATAGCTAGCAGTCTGTTTTTCCTGTAGAAGAGAAGACATCATTTTGGAGACATATACTAAATTAGTTTAGTGCTAAAGCAGAATTCTACAGTCATCCATGCTTTAGAATAAATTACATTATTGGGAATTATTCTCCATGCTTAGGTTAATATGTTATTTTTTGTCATAAGATGTATATATGCATGGTATGCTCTCCCCCCTGACTGGGGTTTGGCCCTGATTTGGCCTCTGGCATGTGGAGTGACCTCCATGCATTGGAATATGGCAGAGATGTTGTGAAATGTCACTTTATCGTTGCTCAAAAAGGCAGCGAATTGCTGTGGGGTCTTGTTCATTGGAAACAAGCTGAAGCAAAGTTACAGTTAAAGGTCAAACTAGAAGAAGCATTCACTTTTATAAAAGGAGTACACACATATAATTTGGATTGTATGTGCAGGTTAAAGGAACGACCTAAAACCCATGTGCTCCTTTTGATTATTTATTATTTATTTTCATGTGAGGCACAGTCATTCATTGTATTTCACTTCTGAGCAGACTGGTGAGCTTCCTCTCCAACATCTTCATCGTGATAAGCATTAGATGCATTATCATGCGCTGGAAAAATCAGCAAGTATATAAAATGGAGGATTTTGAATGAGATCACTTTTGATCAGATGAAGCTTCCAGACTCAGTTACTTTTAATTTCACTCTTTCTTTGTTCCCAGCCAATTTATTTTCTGTAATTGGATCAATATGCTAATTCTTCTGCTATTTCAGTGTTTTTGTTGTTGTTTTTGTTAAAGAGATGAGAAATAAATTGGCATTTAATTGTCTGCTGAATGCATCTTATAGACAGCTGCCACTAAACACTTTCAATTTACGCTCACTTATTTGCAGCTCAGTGCTTATTCATCACCCCTGCTTTTCTCAAGGAACCGCACACAGTATTACATCACATTTGACCTCCACATGTCTGATTAACAAAGGTTAGGAAAAGTATCAGCATCCAAGTTTGCTACGTTACTAAAATATGAAAACATGCTGTGAACCAAAGCAAATGATCTGAAGTTGTACAGCGATTTAATATCAGTTGTCACTGATAACACTGATCCCCCGAGATAATGAATGACTATAGTTTAATAATATAATAAGTATAATAAATTAATCATTTATAAGTTAGTTTTTTTTTCTGTGGAGTTTATTCAGCTACTTTAGAGTCCGGAAATGAAGCTCACTGATAACTGTTGGTGCTGGAAAAGACTTTACGTTGTGGTCTGATTCTCCTGTCATTTAAAGGTTTCATCTGAATATTATTGCAACTCTGGACCAAATAGAATATAGATAGAATATAAACCTGTGTCATAATAAGACAAAATGTCAAATTCAGTATTTACTTAAGTTTTAATATAAACTATGCAATTTTTGAATACTAAAAGCTGAGACCATTTAAGATGTAGACGTCAAGATATGACTCGGAGCAGGATGGATGGACATGCACTTTTGCCTTAAAGAACATGGTATTTTATTGAAATTATGTTTTTTTGTTATGTTTATTTATTGCTATAGGCATATTCCCTTTAAAATTAACATTACAATAATCTTAAAAACTGCCACTATTGCCAACATAGAAACATTCAGCAACTTTTAAAGCCACATTAATAACCACTTTAGTACCACTGGGATCTGGGATCACTGGTGACACTGTAATGCATGTGTGCTATAATTCCTCACCACTTCATGCAATTTTTATAAGTCAAACTGCTCCTGTTTTAATAAAAAACACCTATTTTTATGGTCCTAAAAGGGTTAAGACACATATATAAATGGTTAGTGGCATTCACTTATATAGCGCTTTTTTCTCATCTCTGGATGACCAAAGCGCTTTACAGATCATGCTACCCACCCATTCACACACACATTCACACACTGATCACGGCAGAGCGGCCGCACACTGGTGCTAGCCTGGCCAACAGGAGGTTCAGTGTCTTGCCCAAAGACACTTCAGCATGCAGTTAGTGGAAGCCTGGAATTGAACTCCCAACCTTCCAGTTGAAAGATAACTGCTCTTCCACTTGAGCTACAGTAAATAAATCAATAATAAAAAATGTATTAATAGTTCAGTAAGTAAGTAAATGAATAAATAAATAAATAAATAAAGGTCTTTTCCTGAATGTTACTAAGCAGTTTTTTATTTTTTATTAGTTTTTTTTTTTGCCTGAATCAAACCAAACCGCATAAATGAAAGCATAAAAAAAAATTAAATTAAATAAATAAATAAAAGCAGTCCAGAACAAAACTATCATCTTCTAGGGAAACTTTATATTAGTGATGTCTTATGCTGAAATATGGTGTCAGAAAAAAGCAGCAGCAATTAGATGCTTCTACAGTATGTGTTGAGACAGCGCGGCACATAAAAAGTCCTGCCAACGCAGTGAAAGAGACTGCAGGTTGACTCAGGGTGTTAAAGACCTGCTTTGAAAGTCTGAAGCAGAAAGATAAGGAGCAACTTTATTGTATTTTTACAATGTGATTATACGGTATGTGAACAGAGCAAGTTGGTCAGCAAACAAACAGAAGAGGCCGACATGGAACCCGATGTGTAGAAAATGCAAACCATTGTTAACTACAACAAAGATTAAGTTTTAACTCATTGTTGTCAAAGTGCAGCATATGTTTCTACAACATGACTACATCATTATTACTTTGAAAGAGGAACTACAACAAAGTGTGAGGTCCTAATCCCACAAAGCTCCTGCTTAAGACTGCTAAATGTTTTCTGCAGCACAACTATGTTTCCACTTCCCTTCCTATTCCTTACATTGTTGTGCTGACGTTAGTGCTTCAACGTAAATGGGTATGGCTTTCACATTTTATTATTCATGGACTTAGATCAGAGTTGTGTCATATGAATACTGCCTGACACAAAGCATCCTGGAGATATGATGCCATGTCATTATTTTTAGCCATTGATTGCGATGTGAACTACATAATGGTTATCTGAAAGAAATGTTCATGTTACATGTTTAGTGGTTTGCTTGGGAATGCGTTGCATTGCGACCTGTCCAGGGTGTGCTTCCTATCTCCCCCAATCATTGCAGGGAAATGGCTCCGGCTGCCCACAACCCCAAATTGGAATAAGTGGTTCAGAGAGTGGATGGATGGATGGATGGATGGAGGGATGTTTTGGATTGGTGACTGAAAACATTATTACAACAACAACTCTGTGAATTACATAGAAACAAATTGCAACAATTTAGTATCATCTGTACTGTCTGTGTAAAACTAAGATGGCAAAGGTTGCTTGCCTGCTTAATAGAAGTATAATAACAGCAGAGAAACCCCTTTAAGTGGTAATGTTAAAACCTAGCTGAGCTTCCCCCCAAGCTGCTTTTGTGAGTGGTAGAATATACAGTAGTGTTGTAAGTATCTGGCCTAAACCAGGACATGTAGTACAACCCAGCTGTTACCACTCCATACCCACACATTTATTATCTCCAGTTCTCATGTTTGATGCATTTAACCCCTTATGGCCTGACGTTTGATACCTACTGTTTCTGAGACATGTTGCATCACTTTAAGGTAAAAACTTTTCTCAAAACCCTTTTGTTCCCCACATGATACCGGTCTCCTGCCTCCTGGTGAATACCAGAAAGCAGAGGATTACATTATAATTGTTTTAACCTATTACATTGTTATAATGATAAATATACAGAAAAAACTGTTTTTGTTGAAAGATCAAATGAAGTTTTCAGATTTTAATAATTGGATGTTTCTTCCCAGTTCTTCTTAATTAAGAGGTTCAGGGGTTAAGCTTAGGTTACTCTTTATTAGGCAAACTGGGAGTTGTATTATATCATATTTTATATTAAATAATTCCCGTTGTGTGTGTGTGTGTGTGTGTGTGTGTATAGACAGACAGACAGATGGATATAAGTTTTTTTTTGTTAAAAAAAAAAGAACAAGGTGCAGATAAGTTGGTCTAATCAAATGATCTGTCTATTGGGAATGTTCTACCTTTGTTGAGTGTATCAGAGTTTATATCTCTCACATATATAAACACATTGTACAAACCCTTTTTGCTAGCAGTATAAAGAGAAAGAGAGAGAGATATTATCATTATTCTTAGTAATAATTGTATCCAGTTGAAGCAATGTATTTGTGTGCGATTGTCAGAATGCAGGTCAAGTAAAAATACAGGTAAAAAAAAATCAGAATAGTAACACCGAAAAAAGTAAATAATAAACAAGGAAAAACATTCATTTATCCACAATTTAGTTTTACAAATATATTTGTATGCAAATGTATTTATTTATACTAAACTTGTATCAGAAACTAAGGTTACAATATGTTTCTTTTATCTTTTAAATCTATTCTTCTTTGCCGTGACTCAACATTTATTCATTTATTTGCAGTATTTGTTTTTTATACTGCTCATCACAAGTCAGAGTGATAGAGCTGAAGCCTCTCCCAGCAGGCAAGAGGCAGGCAGACCCAGGTCACAACCTCCTGCATGACACTCAGTAAATTAATAACTTATATAAGATTTAATGATTTAGCCAAAGACTTCATAAAAAGTATCTGCTATTATTTTACAAAGGTGGTAATGAAATTGTACCAAATATAAAATAACTGATATTCTGTCCTGGATGCTTAAACCATTGATCCTAGAAACGCCCGACTTCTAGGTAAGTTAGAAATTCCAGGTTAAGTCACTTTAGCTTCCATATTTACTGTAATTCCCATCAAATGAGTATGCTCCATTTTTTTACTTTAGCTGCACAACAGCACAAAAACAAAGGCTTTGTTTGAAAACGTGCAGTAGTAAGACATATTAAAGACAGTTCAACACTTAGTAGATCAAGTTTTGTTTTTATTATTTCATTATCACTTATACAACATCATATTCATCATCTCAATGCTCTCTGGGGACTTTCCTTTATAATATGGATCATTAGAACAATATTAATAACACAACACTTCAGTATTATATGGTGAGTGGTTACTTTTTTATTAAATGCACTTATGGTTTAAGAAAAATTGTGTAATCTCAGCAAACAAAAGGCTTTTGTTCGTTTCTTTGCCAGTTCAGATTTTTTCAATTTATTGTGTAAAACAGCAGCGCTTACTCTTATTTACAGAATACAACTCTTTCTGTGCATCTTTTGTGCTTTATTTTTCTGAACACAGGAAGACAGAGAAGCATTTCAGACAGGAAACAACACAGAGGTAAAAACCAGCACTGATGCCATCTTTCCTCCTCTGATCGCCATACTCACTAGTTTTCTGTTCTGTATTTTGTTTGCAAAGTCTGTCTTTGTCTTTTTGTTCATGTAAAAGCTTGAAAAATAAATAGTAATAGCGACTACAATGGCCTCCCCTGATGAGAACACAGCCACAAAGAAACATAACAAGCTGAGCTTTACTTAAAAAATGAACAAACAATCCCTCAAAGAGCTCCACGGGATGGCATTCATTCTTCTTTTTACCGTATTGTCCTTTATGTTGTGCAACGATCTGACAAGAATTCACCAATAAATTAAGTTCATGTGCAGAACAGTTCATAACACACAGGTCAGGTCGTCACTGAACTCTGGTCCTACATGAGCACGCAGCTTTTGGCTCGGTCCTTTCTGATGGCGGGCGGGTGCTCATGAATCTCAGTCCGTGGAGGCTGCTGCGAGATCCGCTTGAGGCCACGACGTGAACCAGCACGTTTGATTTGAGGCCGATGAATATTGGTGACAGAAGCCAAGGTAGTGACATGGAATACATCACGGACGCTGTTCTCCGAGTATTTGGAGGTGCACTCTGTGTAGGCCACGGCACCAATCTGTCGGGCCAAACTAGTACCCTAAAATAAATAAACAAATAAAACAAAAACATTACATTAAGATTCAATTAACAAGCTACTCGAGGGTAGCACAAATATCTGCAAGCAAAATGCTAACTTTAACTGCTTTATGCTTATAAGCGTTTTATTAACATTGTTGACACAAACTGCTTGTGTATCACAATTTAAGTCATCCACATTTAAATTAATTTAATCTGCACATTTTCCCCCAAAATTTGTCTGATTTATCTAATTTATAAAACACTTTTAGTAACTTTTGCTCCGTATATGTCACACATCAACTTTCATACACTTCTCACATGTCTGGTATTATCTATTTAGTCCTCTTGTTCTTTACTTGCTTGTATGTTAATTACTCTGAATATCAGATGTGAAACCAGGAAGTTGGTATGGATGAATGGCTTTATTTCATAATGCTCACAGAACCCTATTCGACAGTGTTTGGCTGCATAGGTTTGTTTTGCAACCTAAAAGGTTATGGATGGACTTTAATTATATTTTTATGAAATCTCAGAAATGGAAAAAGGAACTTGTGATTAGATTTTGGAGGGATCTGGACCATTGCCTGGATGCATGCATTTTTTACAGGATGTTTTACTAGAAGAAGATAGGGATCATTTTGCTATCAAAGCTTCTACAATAAAAATAATACTCACACAAAAAAAATGAATAAAAAAATTAATGGCTTAGTGGAGCTTTCCACTTTTATATGTTGCTATAAAAACAATTGTTTATTTCATCTTTAAAATGTAAACATTCCTTTGTGCATATTTCTGCTTTGTGTTTCACAGAGATGAAGCTATTAAAAAATATACTATAAATGTGTGTTACTTTGTGTGTGTCTGTGTGTGAGTTATAGTGCGAGACCAAATTCATAAAGTGGAAATTATTCTTTACTTTATGAATATTTAAATTTCATTTAATCCCGTTTAATTCTTTCTGTAATTTAATGGGAAATTCAGAGTCAAATAAAGCTGTTGCACATCGTGACACATCCTTGGGTATTGATGAATTCTTGGTTTACCAGTAATTTTTAAAAGCCACTATGAATGCAAAGAGGCATTCATACTATGTGAATTTTGCTTTATGACAGTATATTAGTTCATACTTTGTGGACTGTTATACATACTTAGTAAAAACCTTCAAAAGTAGAAGCCTAATAATTTATCAGGAATAACAGAAAATGTCCTCCACATATCCATGAAATCTTTCAGGCCTAGCTTTGCAAGGGTAAAACTTGTGAAAAGCTCAACAACTAATATTTAATTAGCTAAAGTAGTACATAGCACTTGCTTACCTTTTCCTGGCTTTGTGTTCTTATCAGTTCAGAGATTTTGTTAATTCTCATAAGTTTTATAAATGCCACTTCAACTTCGTCACCATGAGTCCGAATCATAATTATTATTTTTATTGATGGAATTCATCAGGAATAAACATCTATACTTGTTAATAACTGTTTTTTATTTATCAGCATTTGAGCAAAACAACAAAAAAGAAATATCTACCTGCTCATGTCTAAAAGGCATATTAAAGCTTCAGATTCACCAGCAGGGACACTGTTAGCAGTGCATCATTGGAAATGCTAAAACCTTTCAAGTGTTTATCTGGATAGACTCACAAAGCAATGACACACAGCTCATATATTGTCAATGCACCCCTAACCTTGTCACAGCAGTTGGGAGAGTAAAAAAAACATCTACTGACAGCAAATAATACATATTATCTGCTTTAATTTCCACTGGATGATCATACTGTGATGTTTCCCAACTCCATGCACTGCCTGCCTTTATGCTCTAATTTGGTGTCATTACCTCCTAGACAGCAAAGGTCATTACTTTTGTTTTGTCTAAGATATGAGAAAATAGTCAGTTGTTGACAAAAGGCTGCCAAGAAGTGGGAATTCACATTTACATGGAAATGGGCTGTTAAAATTCATGTATTCTGCTGTTCATTGCTCCAAGACGTTATCACACAACTGTTTTGTCTTTGCTCTGTTCCAGCTTATTTATACTCCTACTTTTTCCATATTTGTGGAGACGATCATGTCGTTTTTAAAATGAATTTACAGAAGGTTTGTTTACATGCAAAGAGAGAAAAGAAACAGATGTTTGGACTGATACCAACATGTCTGTAAGTAAATTCTGGTTATCCTCAAAGATGATGCGTTTAATGTCATGGAAAACAACGGAAATCTACTCACCTGTTCGTGGGTGACAGGAATGAGTCTGTGTTTGGAAAGCTCTCTCATGACACTGAGGTCTGTCCTCATGTCCAACTTGCAGCCAACCAGCACCACTTTGGCATTTGGGCAGAACTCCTGTGTCTCACCTTGCCACTGTAGGAGTCAAATAGACAAATATACATGATATACATGATAATGTGTGGTATTTAATCATACAAATACACACATTTAACATTGAAAACTTGCTTTATTTTTATGCTAAAACCAGGAATATCAATGGGATTATTCATAAGATTTTAAAACCTTATTAAAGGGGCTTGCTCATATCCAGACACACTAGTGAAATTGGGGAATATAAAGGCTTTTTATGTTATGTGGGGAGGTCGATTCACTAGTGCTGATATACCACTAAATCAGCAAGGATGTTGGTAACACATATGTAGTGGGACTGCCTGATGGGTCCATGCTTTTACATCAAGCTAAAATCCCAGGGTGGTGCTTAACTGGTGGTGCTGCAATGCCAGTTGGATGCATGTGATGCACAGTGCTGCAGGACAGAACCACCTCTGTCTGACATGTGTGAATTAGATAAGAGAAGCAGTGTCAACTTCACCAGGAGGGTCCTTTCTCACCCACAAGATGCAATCAAATGTGATATGGTGACAAGTGAGGGTTTATTTTTTACCATTTTAAAATAATCTTTTAAAACTACAAGACAAATTATTCTAATAGAAGCACATTTTCCTTCAAATTAGATTCCAAATATTTTACCAAAAATTATGGTAATACATACATATTCTTTAAAACGTTTTATTTAATTATGTTTTTTAAATAAGGGAGCATGCATGTTCAATAAACTTACTACAATAGTATTGATTAAATTAATATTGATTATGTGAATATTTATTTAATTAACATTTTCCTTTTATGTGTAACTTAGCACTCTATGAAAATCTTGTGACCTTAAGTACCTTAAATTATGAAAAGAAGACAGTAAAAACTGTATTTTATTAACCAAATATGCATGTCCAAATATAAAGAGTAATAAGAAGATGCGGTGTATAATATAAAGACCAGAGAACCTACTACTCTAAAAATATTGTTCATATTGAACAGGTTTTAAATTATACTTATATCACTATTTCATTTAGGCAAAGTGTTATGAATAAAAACATCCGAACAACATGGCAAGCCATGTTATTACTTTTTTTGCATGTTGTTTGATACTAGGTAAGGATGTAGTGATGTTAGAATACAACCATTCATCCATTGTCCAAACCTTTTTATTCCAAATAAGGGTAGTATTTAATTGGCCTACTTTTAACCTGCTGCGAGATACTCACACTAACAAAGCCACCATAATTGTACTGACCATGCTATTGTTATGTGGTTTAATTTATAATGCATTAAATCTCATTTGAAAATTATGCAACTAAAAAAGTGGTCTAAAAATACAAAAACAAGACCATTACAACTGTTTTGTCATAACAACAGGCTTGTGCTGATAAATCATGATAAATGCAGGATGAAGACAGCAAAAAGGCAATGCTTATTACAGACAAGAGACAGACTCAAGCTATTAAACTTTTTCTCTGAGACTTCTTACATTATCTCCTCACACAATGGCAGAAGCAACACTTTGCAGACTGTTGCTCCATTTGTTCTGTCTTACAAAGACATCTTTTCTCCTGGATGCCTCTGTGTTACTGCTGTTATGGGTGCCAGCCTGGCTTTTTGCAGTGAGCTGTCGCCTTTCAACAGACGTCTCTGCATAACTGTGTGCAACTGGTGAACAGAAGCAGTTTACATGAGTCATAAAGGGCCCATGGGATGAGCGACTTTTGTCTGCATTACTGTTAAGAACTGGTGCATAAAGGAGCAAAATGATGCGAGCTGTTGGAGCAGAGTCAGTTTAATCAAAGGTACAAAATGAAGTTTTGTTTTTTCAATAGTTTCAGCTGATAAATCAGTCAAAGAATACACGTGACCCACCAAATCAGTCAGAAATACACGTGACCCAGGCTGAACCTGTACAAACAAATCAGATAAAGGTGTAGTGAATACTGAATTAAACTTGGTAGACAACGAAGGGTTCGATTGTTTGTTGATGACACTTGGATTTTAGTGACTAATCAAATCAGTCTTATAGTTGGAAATTATTTCTATCATTAGCTGCATTTCTATTGCTGTTTTTCACTAAATAAAAGTGATGTTTGTAAAGTTTTAAAAGACCTACAATTTTGGTTTGCAGGTGTTTTCATTGAACAATGTTTAGCATGCAAGCCACAGATCACACAATTACGATTAGGAGAATTGTGATGCACACAATGTTACCATTTTGTGTTTTTCTTTTTTTTTTTTTTTACTTGTGGAAAATTTGCAACAGCTTTTAGAAGCTTATTTTGCTTTTTAAAAATGATTAAAATCTGCATTTCCTGGTTGTTTACTCTGTACCGCGCCATCTTAACCAGTCACATACCCTACTACATCATGTCTGGGGTCACGTAAATGTGAAAAAAGTGTTTTCTTTACACTTTTGTGACAAACCATTAAAGAAAACATCTTAAACCAAAAATGAAAAAGATTTTTTGCGTTTTTTTAAAATGTAAGCATTTTTATTTTTATTGCAATATTTGGGTTTTGTACAAATCTAGGGGTAATGGAAACACACCAATTGATTTGTTAGGTCTAAAAAGCTTCACAATAATGCCTGTATGGTCAAAAGGACCACCAGCTCACAAACAGTGACTTTAACCACTTGCAACATAATGATGGAAAAAGAATAAAAGTGCAGACTATTTAGTTGCCTTTTGGATGTTTGACAATCTGGAAGACGTTTTAATAAGATGCATATGTATCCTTGTTGTTGTATTTCCTCTTATTATACTTAGCTTTTGATATAAAATGTAAAAACTCACTGATTACATGCTGTAGCAGTTTTATAGTTTTATATATAACATTTCAATATTTTTGTTTTCTTGTTTTGTTTTCTGTTTGTATATGTTGCTTCAAATCCTACACTAGTTTTGTTCAGTTTCTTGCCTTTACAGTTATGTGTGAGACTGAATGAGGTGCATGAGAATACAAATGAGAGTGCAAGGAGTAGTAGGGCATTTCTGTAGTTAGCCAGAGAATAATTGGAAAGAAAAATTGGATGGTGCAAACATTATAAGGCAGAAGGCAGTCAGAAAAGGTTGAACATAACAGCTTTTGAGCAAGGGTGTAATTTGAAGATGGAAGCTTGCATAAGGAATAAAAGTCTAAAACAAACCATACAGGCTATAATGCCACACTGAATAATAAAATTAGACACTTGGAAGCTTATCAGAGGGTGCATTCTCTTCACTTTGCATCTAAACTTTGAATAAAGAAACCCTTCAAAATGTCACTTTGGTATTTTGTGCATTCATTATCAGATCCACATATTTAACATGCTTAAAAAGGTCATTTACAAAAGTCAAGGTTCAAGGTAGCTTTTAAAAGAAGATGTGGAGAATTTGCCCTCTGTGGAAGGCAAGTATTTTACTTTGTCTTGATGATGTCAGTGATGGATGAAGGAACAGGCTGAAGGAATTTCCACAGTCCGAAAGCTCAGTAACCCAACACGTTTGATGTTTGACATTCATGCATATTCAGTGATGAAAAGCCAACTTTAGCAAAGCTTTTCTGTGACAAATGACAATAATTAATAATTGATTGCCACTGAAATTATTTAATAAAAAAATCGAACATTTTCCAACTACAATCCCTTAATTTGTGTAAAAATGCTCTTTTTTCACTTTTTTCATTTAATTATCAATTATATCTACGGATGTAATAATCTGCTATTGATTTATAACTGCAGATAAGTATCTATTTTCCTTGTATTTATTCATATAAACATATTGATGTAAGTTTTTGTTGTGGTTTTATTTGAAATCATCATGATTCTTCAAATATAGGATGTATTAGTGTCTCAAATATGACTCTTCCCTACGTATCTCACAAAATGTATTTATGTCCATTTATGTGTTCACTTTTAATTCATTAAACAAATGACCGATGCTCTCTATCTATCTATCTATCTATCTATCTATCTATCTATCTATCTATCTATCTATCTATCTATCTATCTATCTATC
>JBAMIG010000023.1:8849734-8863778 GCA_037177335.1 Kiunga ballochi | reverse complement strand
CCTTTATGCTTGTACTAACCAGTCTGTGATTAAAGTGTTTTTGGCTGCTCTAAACTTGAGAAATATTTATTATTATTGTTGTTGTTGTTGTTGTTGTTTATATATATGAAAATAGAAACAACTTAAGGTTTTTTTAATTTTCTGGCACCTGCGACCCAATGAGAGGCTTGAATAAGCCTGGATCAGCTGCTGAAACAACACTGAAACAATTAGCTGGGAAATTATTTTAAATTTAAACAACTTAACAGCATCTGATTGTGCAAAGAGGCTTAAGTACCAGAAAAAACAGTTTATGCTGCTATGCGTTCCTATAAAGAGCACTCAATAATGTGTTAAGTATAAAGCTCATGTGATTTAAAGATTAGATCAATCATTTATTACGCTCTAAAAATTGTGATTAAATATAATTTAACAAGAATTATGTTTTGCTCCAAATGTCACTTTTTTCCCAACTAGTCGTATGAAAGCAAAACAAATGTTGTCGCTATGGAAACGGTTTACTTGTGAGTATTGAGATGATCTTTAATATCAAGAAAAGCAAGGTAGATCTTAAAACATCAAATTTTATTTCCACCCGGGTAAACAGAGTGCCTCTTAAAAATGTAAAGTTATCAAAATTGATAGTGTTGCTTCTTTATCAAACATTAAAAGTCTGATCTGTCATACAAAATCACAAGAAGTATTTCTCCAGTAGCCTAGTAGACTAATGGAAATGTATTAAAATGTTCAAAACCATTCATAAAGCAATTATTATCCTTATTTGTCGTATGTTCGCAAAAAGCGAATTGGATTAAAAATGAAGTTTTTCTTTATTAAAGGAAACACCAGTGAATATAGATACAGACTCATTATTAAACTTATATGCTGGTGTTTATGTTTTATACACAATATGTTTACATAAAACTGCACTGGATTGCTAAACATGTATTTCTGCTCATTGTGACCCTTCATGAACAAACGGCAAAAACACCTTAAAGAATAGCGACTCCACCTTCACTAATGTGACTCATAATCTGCATCATGAAGCATTTATTTAATAAGAAAACTGAGAAAAAGACTAAACACAGGATTATATTATTCATTAGACAACAAAATTGGACCTGTAACAATCGTTACTTCCAGCAGGGGTCCTCCTACACAAATGATATTCGTTCATTCATTTTCTTTCAAGGGTTGATGGAGTCTATCCTCAGGCAAGAGGCAGGGTGCATTCTGGGTAGGTCACCAGCCCATCACACAGATAATACCTAAATGAAAAAACTATTTAACTTTCCTAACACTTCAGCTTCAGATGTTACACGTCAGATAGTTTACGCTGGAAAACGTTCTGGATTGTGGAAAGACACAAATAAGTAGGTTGTGCACGTGAGTTGTGTATTTCTGTGTTGCACAGATGAAGCGGGTCATTGTGGCCCTTCTGAGGTTAAGAGTCGCATCCCACTCACACATGTCTGCACATCTTTAGCTCCCTCAGCTCTGATTCATCCTCCTGTCCAGACTACAAAACAAATGCTTGTCATGAAATCCACACACCCACTTTATGATTGTCAGAGAGTAATGTGGAATATGTGTTTGGTACTGACCAGCTAAAAACACACATTGTCACTGACCTGGAAGAGGATGCTGAATGGAACTGTACGCTTTCAATATTGATGTTTATTTTTATTATTCTAAAAAGACATAATGAGTAAATCCTTAGATACACGAAACAGTTGATTGACTGAGAATATTTCCCGCTTAAATTAAACTCTTTGTCAGACATCATGTGACTTCTGAAGAGATCATTGGGGACTAAGATAGTGTCAAGTTACAAAACAGTCAAGATATTAATAATACATTCATGTTAACACAAATTTGGATCAAATAAGAACCTGTTGTAATGCACTGTTTGACACAAAGCATCACATCCAAACAGAAGCTTCAAATTTACACAGTCAGTGAATTTCTTTTGGCACCATAATAATGAAACTTGCACAGGTTCATAAGAGCAAACAGACATTGAACTTCAGTCATTCCTGAAATGACTTGGCAGTTGGTTAAATGATTAACTACTTATTGATACACTTGGCTGCTTTCCAAGCTACCCTGCTAACACCATGATGTGACTGGAAGACACTGCAGTGGTGGGTCTTCTTGCACATAGAAGTGATGAGGCAACACATAAGAATGAAGCACTGAAACTGATTCTGTAGTGTTATGAAAATAATCTGCTTCCCAACATCAGTAAAACTTAGGAGATTCAGTAGAAACGGAGAAGAACCTGCCTCCACCTTCACTTCGATGGGGTCAGGGTAGAGGGTGTCAACCTTCAAAATATGGTGGTGCACATCTCCCAAGGCCAATATTGGATAAAAAACACATAACTGGTTTTATAGAACATACAGTACTGACTACTATACCATACTATATCAAACAAGATCACCTTAGGAAAACATGGCCGACCAAAGAGCTATAGAATAAAAAACAATAAAAACATACACATACACTTCCTCAGCGCTACAGGGGAACAGACTGAACCAGCAGCTACTGGTGTCTCACTTTGGATCAGCAGTTGAAAGTTCTGGCTCTTTTTGGTGTGGCATGTACTGATAAACACAGACACGCTTTGCAGAGGATGATAAAGAGTGAAAAAAAACAACTGTTGACCGCACTTTGCCCTCTTTACAAGACAGCTCTTGCTCAAGATGTCTCAACGAAACAGGGAACATTTCAAAAGACGACACACACTTTGGCCATCCTGGGTTTTCATGAAGTCAAAGACTAATAGTTACAGCTGGTCCATAAGGGAGCACAGCAACTGAGAATAATTATCCATCAGCTGCATACAGCATTTTCATTTTTGTTTAAATTATATGCATTATCTTAATCTCAATAGTACTTGTAGGTGAAATAAAAAAAAGTGTACATAAATCGATTAAAAGTTTGTTTTTCAAGTATTTGATGATAAATACTACACATAAACTGCAGTGTGTTTATGAAAGATTAAGAGGTCCTGTTGTTCCGAGGGAGTTAATACATTTTTTTATCCTCTCTATGAGCAAAAAAAATGTATTTTGTTCTATCACTGTGAGTTTGACCAGTCATTTGCACAGCAGATTCCTCTTATGCTCTTTGTTTAGTCGTCAGCTACAGCAGATCACAGTCTCCTATTTGTAGCTGCTGCTTGCTCATGCTGACAGAGATGCCTCCATTTATTTTTAGATTTCCACCACAAGGCGAGGAAACATCTTTCCCTTTTTGTTTTTCCAGAACTGTAACGTGTATCACTTCCACTGTAAAATAGCTGTCCCAGTTAGTGTTGTCGTCAGACTATAATTTGAATACATATTTATTTATTATATGTCCAACCGGCATTATAGGTTGTGGCATGCTTGTAGTACATGACTTTTACTGAATGATGGTGTCAAATTACAGGTGCAGGGTTACAAACTAAAACACTACTTCACTGGTTGTACAGTAAATTTAAGTTGAGGACTTGTTGAATTTATCATCTTTTACGTGTAAAAAGTATGTCAACATAATTAAACTTTTTAATATAATAAGTCCAATGTATAAATATGTGAATACAGTTTCAATCCAATCAAATCAAAGGCAAAATGGTATCATATCTTATTTTGTTCTTAAATTTCTCCTGTTTATTCACACCTTGTACACAAACTAAATTGCATATAGTAAAGTATTGTATGGGTATTCATGATATGTCATCAATTTATTTATATCCTTTATAATCTGTTATTTCAATGTGATAATTTCATTATAAAAGTGCCAATTGATGGTTTTTAGGTGAGCTTTTCCGAATAGCAATGGTTTATCAGCGATTAATTAATACAGGCATCCTAAAAATGAATACAGATGGGGATAAACGTTTCATATTTCTTTTCTTTTTTATTGCAGTTTACTCAGATATAGTCTCAAGTGTATTTGTTCAACAGTTAGAACAATTTTTTGAGGTCCAGATGCTCCCAGGTACCAAACATAAATAGGCTTTCTGTTACTCATCCTTTTGGCCGTTTGTTTTCAGCTTTTGTTTTTCTTCTTTCTTTCCATCTTTTGTTTTGTTTATTTAGAGTAATGCTCAGGGGATACTTTGTTTAAGACACTGGATCTTACAATGAGCCCCTGCAGTTGATATATTATTTTAAAAGACTTAATCTAAGTATGACCGTTCAAAAATGTCGGTGATGTAATGAAACGTCAGCACATAGTGACGGAATTTAAAATGTGTAAATTATTTTGTTTTAAAAAGCTGAAATATTAGTAACTTTATTACATTTAGGCCTACTTCAAAGTAAAACAAAGGCCTTCAAAACAGCACACACGCAACGAGCTGTTTGTGTGTTTTAGTATGTGAGTAAGTTACCTGAAAATTTCCATGGTTAAATTTACTTATGTATTTTACAGGGACCGATAAAAGCGTAGTTTTTTTCCCGGCTTTGTTACGCGGTTGGAAAAGGGATTCTTTTATTTTGAATGCAACTACCGGAAGTGTTACATGTGCGACAGCTAACTTGACGGCAGCTTTAAACGGGAATACCCACCGCGCTGCTCTGAGTCTCCTTTAACAAATCTTACCGCGTCACTGGGATGCGGCTGGAGCCGGACACCTTGCCGATACAGTCCCTGCTCCTCTGCCCACCACCGCCGGTAGGCCTACTTGTTTAAAAAAAAAAAAAACATTTATTACTTTAATCATATGCTTACTTTACTATTTGCCTTTGTTTTGTTATTTTTATTTTGCGCAATTCGGACATTTCTACTGTACCAGTTTGACTGATTACCAATTGGCGGAGGCGTGCTAATGACTTTCAATGGTAACCTCTCATGCAGGAATAGCGCACTTGGTTTAAAATTAGATAGCTTAGTGTGTGAATATTCCTTGTTAATGATGCAGTGGATGCTTCTTAAGGAAACACTCATGCGCTCACTTGGCACACACTGTACCGGAGCAGCAGCAGCCCACTGCAGGTTGCATGGCAGGTTATTAAGCAGATCTGATGTCGTTACGTTGAGCTGACGCTGTCAATAATGCGTTAGTAGATAAGATAACCATTAAACGACGGGCTTGGCCGTTGTGCCACATGACCTACATAAATCCTAATCTTTTGCAGGGCATGAAGCCCATATTCCCTCCCTGTAATGTGTTATGTTGCACTGTATTATTCAGAGTAGTGCAAACTTAACCTTGAGCATCCACTAAGGAGATTTGGTGGCTCTATTGAGAATTTTTAATCAATTCAGAGTTGATCTGAGTGATGGCTTTTATTATAGAGATTACTCTCCTGATGGAATCAGACTCCTTCAGGATAAAAGGCACAATTGCTCACTGAGTTGTTAGATAAGAATACAAATGTATACAGTCTATACAACATGGCATCACCTTCAGAGAGTCACAACATCATAGGCCGTAACACCTACTGTGTGGGAAATGTGAGCATTAGACAATGCATTCCCTCACTTAAGAAAACAGCAAATGAAAGGTGTCACGTTTTAATTAAAGGATTGTGCAATAGAGCTGAATGGCCAAAAAAACTCACATGTGCTTATTCATGACTGCTGAGGCTGAATTTCTTATCCAAACTATCACAGTTTGTCATGCCGTACTCATAATTATATAGTTATTCAGACTGAGTGTCTATGCAACACTGTCAATCTTGGTGGAGTCAATAATAAACTCAGTATTAAAAAGAGGAATGCAGCTTTCATTGGTAAAAATACTTTGCCTGTTATAACTTGTCAAAATATATTCTACAAAAGGGCTTGTAATCTCTGTTGGTGTGCGAAGGTAGAGCCAAGGAAGACATTTCATACCTTTACACATGACTGAAAAGGCAGCAGACAGTATGCATAGCACTTTATAGCATGACAGAGTAAACTGGGGTTAATTTTTTCCTATTGGAACTAAATATATGCCTTTGCTGTTATACAAAACTTGTATCTATGATGCATTTGTGGTCAAAAAAGTGCACCAAGTGCATCATTTTGATGATTACTGTTTAACAATGGTAATATTGAGAGTTACAGTGAAGGTTACCATGCAAGACATACATGTCCAACAATTCAGTAGAACCTATAGGTGATAGGTTTTCTTTAGCTGTACTGAATAGACATGCTTTTAAAAATGTCCAGAGGTGGGAGCAGGTCAGATTTCAATGGATTCCTGCAGCGCCTGAAGCTTTATTAACAAAGGTCTTCATTCTGGTATGTGGGGTGGGGAGCAGAGGCTGAGGACAGAAGTTTCTGTGTGATAATGTGAGCCAGAAGGAGATCAGAAAGGTATTGGGTAAGTATATTTAAATAATGAATCTTACCAAAGCTTAGAGCACCCCATGCTGGTGGCAGGAAGTCATTTTTATTTTATTAATGACAGCCCTTTTTTATGAAATTACATGGCTTTGTGACACATCGATCAATGACAAGCCTTTATCATTGTACAGAATTAATAGAGCTTGCATGCACAAACAGAGCAAAAACTAATACGTTGTTTCAAAATCATTTCAGAAATATATAGTTTTAGCTGAGTACCCACTGAGTGAATATATTATTCTGTGTTAGATAAACCTTTTAAGTCAGAACATCTAACCTTCAGCATAAGGTTGCCATAAAAAAAGTCTAATTTGCTTTTTTGAGTTAAAAGCTTTGTTCTTATTTTGTCTTTTAAGTGTCAAATAAGATCAACTATGCTGAGGATACTCTCTGAACCAGTAACAAGCAACATAGCAGATTGTAACCACAAATGAAAACTCCTTTCAGCTGATGGTCAGCACAGAAACACATCTGGGGAAACGAATGGGAGAACTGGAAAGTTTTCAGCTTCTGACACATTTTGCCCAAAGGTTTGCAAGCCAATGAAAACTGGTCCGAGACCCATTTTTGGGTTGGACTGGATTCTAACTAAATGATTTAAATAAAGTTGAGTAAAATGGATAGATTTTCACCCCACCATTGTTCATTTGACTGACAACTTGCTTCCCTTGTGTAACTGAGACAAATTTGGTTCATACAAGTGGCCGAGTTTGGCTCAGTATGGCTCAGTATATGTGGGACTGGCACTATAATAACATTTAGCATGTCTAAATCTGTTTCGCTGAAGGAATTTAATAATGTCTGAGTGGAAAGTAGCTGCAGGAGAGGATTTTACGGTGCAATGCAGTGTTATAATGTAACACAGGGTTGTGGGTTTAGCTGTTTCCCTCCACTTAGTGTGTCAGACACTCTGTTTATGCATTCCTTTCTTTTTAATTGCTGTCTGAATGTGAACACATTTCCCCCTTTACTTTATGACCTTATAAAGAAGATCCAGGAATTTGGATTTCTTCCTGGTTTTGGGAACTGTGTTATTTAAACTGCTGGCTTTTTTTCGCATCTTGTTTTATTTGGCGATTGGGTTTAAATAGAGTAGCTAAAAAAAAGCATATTTTGGCTCTTTATTAAAGAAAAAAACGTTCTCATTTTCCTACCTTTCTGTTCCAGAGAGATGACAACCCGGGCAAACCCAACCCAAGGAGTGCAGGAGGAACGTTTTTTGGTGCTGTTTGACTTTGATGAGACCATCATCTGTGAAAGCAGTGATGATACTGTGGTGCGGATTCTGCCGGACCAACAGCTTCCCGCCTGGCTGAGAGACAGCTACCGTGAAGGGCACTACAATGAGTACTCGCAGAAAATCATGGCTTATATTGCGGAGCAGGGTGTGTCCATAGAAACCATCCATTCGGCAGTGGAGAAGATCCCACCCACTCCTGGTCTCCCTAACCTCTTCCAGTATCTGCAGAACCACCAGCAGGACTTTGAGCTGGTGGTGGTTTCTGACGCCAACATGTATTTCATAGAAACATGGCTGCAGCATGCTGGGGTGCGTCACCTTTTCAGGAAGATTTTCTCAAACCCATCCAGTTTCAGTGCCACCGGTCAGCTCGTGCTTCAACCTTTTCACTCACACTTGTGTTCCCGTTGCCCCGACAACATGTGCAAGCAGACCATCCTTCGGGAGTATGTTGCAGATCGGCAGAAGGAGCGAGGCGGCGCTCCCTTTCAGAGGGTGTTCTACATAGGAGATGGGGCAAATGATGTGTGCCCTTGTAAGGCCCTGGGGTCCCAGGACACAGCCTTCCCTAGGAGGGATTTCCCGATGCACAGGCTGCTGGTGGAGATGCAGCAGGCCAAGTCCGCCAACTTCAAGGCAAATATAGTTCCTTGGGTCAGTGGTGAGGATATAGTGGACTGCTTGAAGAAAATAATGGAGGAGAGATGAAAGCTGTATGTCTGTGTGTGCAAAAGAGAATGGAAGGTAACAGAAAACTTGCAATAACCCTCAGTAAAAAGTATGATTTTAATTCAACCACAATTATTAGCATTTTTTAAAAAAAAAATATAGCTAAAAAACTGGACAACTTTTTTAAAGCTAGGCTAACGCCATCATATTTAATTGTATTAATGGTGTTTGCAGTATTAGAATTTATACAGAAATTGAGATTATCACTGTAATGTGCAGTATTTAATCACATTCTGGGTCACAGAAAACACCGAAAACCTTTTTAACCAAAGTGCTTCTCCAAAGTAAAATCACCACGTTCAACAAAACATCTGCTAAAATGTGAATGTTTGTTTGACAGTTACAGGACTCGTGTGGAAATTTGACAAATCAACAAGCTTAAAATGCCTCCAGTGCTTCACTAATACCCTCATTGACAGATGGTTGTTACAGGCCTGTCTTAAACAAAAGACCACACATGTTGTGTCAGGCAGGGACAAAGATGCTATAGAGCAAGGATAAGGTAGCAAAGGCAAGGCCCACGGCCTGATACCTAATCCAAGGATTGATTAGGCAACTGTAATTTACACCAGCACGAAATGCAATAGGAGCATGGAAGCCATGCATCTGCCTGTTGGCCCAACAGGATACAGGATAAAGCAATGAAAAAAAGCAGAATGCAAAGCATTGAATTTACATTTTAGAGCTAATGTGCAGTTATAGTTATGAGCTAACGTTTACACTTCATCACAACTCCAAGGGAATATTTATATTACCTCACTAGTCCTGCTTTGTGTTTAGCTGTAATTGTACTGCTGTGTTTTTTTTGCATTATCAACTCAGCATGTAGCCTCATTCTGTCCAACATAGCTAATGTTTTTAAAATATATTTTCATCTTAAAGCAGTGAGTGATAGAAAGATTTGGACCCTGATGACAAACACCAAAGCTGTTAGCTGATGAAATAGTTTTAACTTGCAACATGATGCATGTTTAAGTGCAGAAAATGCCCTTTAAATAGTGCATTTAGTTTCTCAGGGAGTAGAGGAAATAAACAAAACTATACAATCTATATGTATTTGCACTGTCACATTTGCTGTTCAATGAACAAAAGATGTCAATGTTAAGGAGATGTTGAAATTTGTCAAGATCCCAATTGAATCTGTTAGTTCTCTGTGTTTAGAAAGTAAAAGTGTTGGAGCTTTCTTCCATGTGATTTGCACATGCTATGATTGTTAAACTTTTAATTTAACCATGTGTAAATGTGGGTTTGTGCAATAATGAAATGCTAAATGCTTAAGAACAAACAGATGTGAAACAGAAGAGAGACTTTTCATTTTCAGGGATGTGAACGGACTCCGTGTCTCCAAACCAGGGTTTTTAATCAAGCTGTAATCCTGCAAAGATGATCAAGTAGAAGAATGTGCTGTTAAGACTGTTTAGCTGATGGATTATCCTAATTCTAGTTTTGTGGTTTCTGCACACAGGGTTTTGTGTAATTCATGACATACATGCATCAATGGAATATAAAGCCATTACCTGAACGTGTGTGTAAGTTGTGTTCTTTATTTCTGAGACCATTAAGGTGGGTAGCTTAAAAAAACTACATCCAAGTAAAAAGTAGCCATTCAAAAAGCTGCTCAAGTAAAAGTAAGAAATAAAAGTATGAAAAAACATTGAATATTTACTCTTTTTTTAAATGGAATTTTTTTTTCAAATTAAATAAACAGTTTTTTTTTAGGCTGAAATACAGAAAACAGTGCAGGACATAGCTCTTCTGTTCTATCATCTTTCAGGCAAGCACACCTATATGTAGCTAGAAATATACTGTGTCATCTTCTGACTCCCACCTGCTGTTTCAAGCATTTCTTACATCCACTCCACTTCTGCATTTGTGTTGCCACCTCACCCTCCTGTGTGGAACTGCTCTCAATAGCATGTTTCAACAGAACATAGTTGTTTCCTACAACTGTATCTACGAGGCACATCAAAGTTATTCATCCAAAATCAGTGTTTTACTGCAAACAACGGCTGTTTGTGATTAAAAGCTTCTCGGGAACTCAGATCCCAGAGTTGCTCCAGATAAAGGAGGATAAAGAGAATCTCTGCATCAGTCAGGAAGGGGAGCAGCGGTTTTATGGGCAGGAGGAGGCAGATAACTGCAGATTCAAGGCTTCTGTGAGAAAGTTCTCACGGCTTCAGCAAATCCAAAATAAACACAATGGAGAAAGAACCTCTGACCTGCAGCCCACCAGGAGAAAACTGATTGGTTGGAGCAAACGTGAGACGATTTTGACATCACTGTGATTTTCAAACACACATCATTGGCCTGGATGTTTACCCGTTTGTTTGCAGTGGCTGTGGTGCATAACAAAGCACGCTAAAATGCACACCGGGGTCAAACCGTTTTATGTGATCAGTGTTTGAAAAGCTGTCAGACAAGTTGCATCTTATGAGACACTTAACTAGTCAGAAAGTTTCCAGATAAAGAACTATAGTTTGATCAGGATTGTTGTGATCAGGAGGGTGTGTTATCCACCCACAAAGAAGAGACATGATGAGATTAATAGAAACAGATGTTTGATGATCGTAAATAGGATGTGCAAAAAAGATGCTGCACACTTTCAGGGGAGGTAAAATATGTTGACAACAATGGTTTTTATGCTTAAATTTCTTTATTGGTGGAATAATTCATTATTCAGTTTTTCCTGTAAAGATAGTTGTCTTTTAATTTACATATTGATGCTTTAGTTTGGATTTGAAGTGCTTCTAAACAACGGTGAACACAATCAAAATTATATAAAAAGGTCCAAATGCTAACCTTTTTCATTGTATTTTAGACAAAATATGTTTTTGGCTGCCTGAGGACCAGGGCCACAATCCTTCCCTGTTCATTTATTAAACTTCTGTCCTTCCACATAGCTAAAAAAATCTCTAAACATGATGTTAAGACAGAGGACAGAGACTTTGTCTGTTCAGACGTGTTTCCTGTTCTTTCACCCTGACATGATGCAATTTCAGTCCAAATGGCGAAATGTCCTTAATAAAATAAAAAAAGATGGTTCACTGACTGTCATGTGACATTCTTAAAGTTCAGATAACACGTTTGTGTTAATAAAACCCTAAAATAAATGAGCTACTAGATCCATTTTAAGTCGTAATTCAGCTGCTTTTGGAGCTGATTACTGATTTTAAGTTCATGTTTACAAGAGACTGTTGATGAAAATGAAAGAAGAAGGCGGTGGGATCTGAGGAAGGACAGTCAGCATCAAGGAGACTCAGATTATGTAACCTTCCTTCTTAAATAGATGACAAGTTGTTTTTGAAGTAGACAATGGAAGAGACTTGAAGTTAGATGAGCCATCTGAACCAGTTTGTCAAGTTGCAGCTCGTCAACCAGCTTAAGGCCAAAATGAAGACAAGTGCAGGACCAGAGGGGAGTGGAGGAGAATGCAGACAGAGGGGTGGGTGATAGGAGGCAGAGGGAAGATGATGTGAAGCTACAGCAGCTCAATGGCAAAAAGATTTTTTAAAAACATTTAGGGTTAGAGTGGTACAGTAAAACCAACGATTGTGTGAAAATGTAAAGATGAGGTTGTTTTAGTTATTAGAGATGATCTGAATCCACTTATTTTAAATCAATCATTTTAGGAGAGTAACTGTTTTATGTAGCAGTTTGTTGTGGCATTTTGGCAATTTAGTGTTTAAAGACATATTCTGAAGAGTATTGGTCCGGTCAACGGAAAGAAAGGAAACAATAACATTTGGTTTTCCAACTCACATTATAAAGCAAAGTTACACTTAAAAATAAAAAAAATAGATACAAAATTTATTGGTGCTTAAAAAACACAACATAAAAAGGGAATAAATGGTGCAATCAGACAATAAATACTAAGCAAACATGGATGAGAAGGACTAAATGATAAGTTAGAAGTGCCTGGCGGTGGCAGGGGACAGACAGGTGCTGGTTGTCCTGCAGCACAGAGAAAAGAGTCGTTTACTCTTTTGACCAGACAAACGTGATGAAGACTACGTCCATGTTGTCCAGCACTGACTTAACCTTCCTCACTGGGCATCTTTTCAACATGGTGCACAGTGAAGAAGCATGTCCAGCAGTCATAAACCACCTTCCTACCTCACTGTGCTGTGCTGTGTTTGGACCAGCAGGTGGCGACAAGTCAAAACATTTGAATGCTCTCCCACTAACTCAGGACTTGCCCCAGTGAAAGTAACTTTGGTCAGTTCTTAGAACATGTCCATCCTTTCGCTGAGAGGATGTTGTGTTGCACTGGATTAATAAGAAAACAGAGTGACAGCATTATAATGAGCATGAAGTAAAGCACTGAAGGATGCCTCATAAAATGTGACAGCAAAGGCTTACAGCTGTAATGACAAATTTAACTTGTGGTGCTTTGAGTTTGAGATGCTGTTAAAGTCAGCCAAGTCATTTGTTGATTCAGCTTTCTTACAAGCAAGAGGTTTTTCTGTTTGTCTTTATTCACACCACTAATATCAAAGTCATATTTCAGTTTTGACCTTCACCTCCTTCCTTCTCTCTACATTTACTTCTGTCTTAAAGACATGATCTATGCATTGAATCTCTAACATTATTCTCTCTACATATCTGTTTCTGTTCCATGATTTCTCCCCAGGGTGATCCTAAGCCACTGCTGTTGAGTAGCATCTCTTATAAATGACTGTATAGTCATCAGTCCATGACCTCAGATCATCATGACACCAAAGCTGACTGTACAAAACACTTAAAACACTCATTCTGCTTTACATCTAAATGCTGTACACTTAAATAGGATTTAGCCATTATTTAGAGAGAAAGAAAATTCAGCTCCTTTGAATAAATCTTTTAATAACAATAGAGTAAGAACTGTGACCTCCAGAGGTAAGCAAATATAAAAAAAAAATCTTATTAGGATCAATAAGTGTAGGAAGATGACAAATTGTATTTGAGGATCTCTTCAGCCTTTTGTCTCCTTGTCAATATGTAGAAAGCAGCTGATACAGCCTTTCCTCCCGCCAATAACAGGAGACACTCAGCTGTTGAAATGCTTTGAATTGCCAGGGCTGTCTGATGATTGCTTTTATGGATAACCTCATTGATTCTTCTCCATTCAATTACTCCTTCCGAGGTGAAAGATAACTTACTTAGGGGACTTCAGCCTTGTAGGAGGTCATTTTGAATTAGGATGGAAGCCTCCTATGCCAAAATGCAATCAGGCCGATTAGGACTGGTTTTCCATTGCTCTGCATTTGATTCTTCTGGTGATATTGTAGTTTAGCATACAATGCCAGCCAAAAGTCAAGCTTAATAGGTTTGAATAGCAGAAAGGAACAGCCAGCTTGCAACAGAGGGATATGGAAAGGCAAGAGCAGTATGGCTAGTCTGAACGGACCTTTATCTAATGTCCTTGAGATGAACTGTCGAGATAAAACAAGATTTTTTCACTTGTGAGATCAGCTTCGGAAACAATGCTTTAATTTTATCTGTGTGTCCTTGAGGATGTTTGATATGATGAAATAAACCTCCCTGCACTATGAGGCTTTCATGAATGCAGACGTTATCTGCTGAAGTTATGAGAGTTTGGTTAACTGACCAGTAATTCACATTGTGTTGTTGTAAATCACTGCAGAAAACCAAAAGTTTCAGAGGTAAACGGTTCAAAGGGGGACACTCATAAGATTTCAATTTATACTTTTGTCTTTTGTCTATCTATCTATCTATCTATCTATCTATCTATCTATCTATCTATCTATCTATCTATCTATCTATCTATCTATC
>JBAMIG010000023.1:8818145-8845542 GCA_037177335.1 Kiunga ballochi | reverse complement strand
ATCTATCTATCTATCTATCTATCTATCTATCTATCTATCTATCTATCTATCTATCTATCATCTATCTATCTATCTATTTATTTTTATCTATCCTTGTTTTTCCATGCAGAATGGACTTTATGTCTAAAGACAACAAGTTCTTGATGTATACATCAATGACCAGCTTTAGTGATCACTCCAGACCAAATCAGAAAAGTTACAATAAACTAAGCAAGAAAGATATACATGCTCTCCTGCACTGATTCCCAGCTACCCACTCCTTTTGTTCAGAAAAACACTGAACAATCTTCTCCACTCAAGAATACACAAAGAGACAAAATGACAAATGTGTAAAACATTTGGTTAAACAATGTTCCAGGTAGTTGAACTGGTATTTCAGTCTTCCTTGGAATTCATCAATAGATAAGCAATGTGCAGAAGAATGGATGCTCTCATTCAACTATTGCTAGTGAGCTGAAAAAGGTGTGATACTGAATAGACAGGTAACAGAATATTTGTCTTGATGCAATGCTTGAACAATGACCAGGAGTCAATGTCGTGCAAACAGAGGAAAATGCATCATAGCAATACAATGTTGTGGCTTTAATTAGGACTAATTAAGTCCTGCAAAGTCCTAATTGTGCAGATTGGAGATATTCTTCAATAAACAGCAACAACAACAAAAAATTTAGGACTCGCACTTTGTTTTCAGCCATATCAAGAAGAAAAACTCCCTCAAGACGTTTGACTCTCTCTCCTACACACAGAGACAGATGCAAACCCCTCCTTCCTCATTTCTCTCTTTCATACAGTTCAGCCTGTTATCCTCTTCCACATTCACGCGCTGTCCCTCTTCATTACACTCTCTCGGATCTTAAAAAAAGAAGAAAATTTGCCATCAAAACGAGTTAACATTTTGTTAATTTTTACTTCAGTGATCAGCTTAGAAAAAGGTTGTTAATCTTGCTGTGTACATTTCCCCCCCTTCGCAGGACAAAACATTTTGCCGGTTGGATCTCCATCCAGCAATGTGCGCTGAAAAGGTGAGGAAGAGTATTAATGAACCACCAGTAGCAACGTGCATGTTAAAGCGAGCTAGTTATGTTTACAATAGTTTTAAAGGACATAATAAAGTATGTTGTGTAATTTTAAGATAAAATTTTTTTTTGAACATTTTGAAGGAAAACCACCGCTAGCTGAAGAAGCAATTTATGCATGCTAGGATGCTATACAAGATGCTAGTTAATTAGTTTTTTCATTTAAAAGGTTACAATGTTGTTAGTGTCCAAAAATGGTTGTTTATAGCGATTCACAATCTTTGGTTAATACATTATATGTTTTCAAAGTTCAAACTAAAATAAAGCCAAGTTTTTCTGTAAATTCTGACAGATTTTGTTCAGTAAAGTTGGTATTAGCATAGTGCTAGCATTTAGAGCTAACACATTTGAACCATCAATCAAATATGCATCTGACCAAATAGAAATGGTAAGGTTAAGATGCCCTTTGGATTAGTCATTTCATCAGTAGCTGACGGGATCTTTGCCAAATTGTTCTTAGGAAGAAATAGCTGGCTTAATTTAGATATGTGTTATGAAAAAAGATATATCTGAGAATTCAAATTTAATATGAATACACTGTGTAATATTGTAATATAATGTTGTTACTCCTCACTTTCTGACACCTGATCTAAATTTAAACTGCTAGTTTTTATTATATTTTATATGATATATATTAGAATTGATCTTAAACAACGTGGCAGCATAGTTTTTACTTAGCATCATACATTTTGAATTAATAACCTGCCAGATGCTGAGTGTTGTCAGGGAAGATGTTATTGCAATAAAATAATTTATTTGTTGTTATTAAAGCCCAAAACAAAACAAAAATAAAGACAATTGTATAAGAGACAAGAAGTCACATAGCTAGACACGATAAATACAATTAAACACCCATATTCTTCAAAGTAGTAATCTAAATGTCATGTTTGTATGACAAATATTTACTATTATTTGGCAACCCTAATGCTAAGAGATGCATTTAATAAACTAAATAATAATTAGACTCCAGAAATATTGTAAAATATTCTGAAGCTGTTTCAGTATTTATTTCTTAAGTAAGCTGCAACCTTTAAGAGCTACAGTGTTTTTTAGCAGGGCTGCCTTAGTCCGGTCCTAGAGAGCTACCAACCTGCAACTTTTAGATGCAACCCTTATCTAACACAGCTGAATCCAATGAATTGCTCGTTACCAGACCTTTGCAGAGCTGGATGACATGCAGAGGAGCGAATTCAGCTATTTGATTCAGTTGTACTGGAGATAGGATGCATCTAAACGTTGCAGGTTGGTAGCTCTCAAAGACAGGACCAATTTTCAGTAAAGGAAAAAATGTTAATGCATTACACATATGTGTTAAAAATCAGTGAGTGTTTTAATATTATTTATGTTTACAGGCAGATGGAGTTTAAAATCTTGCGCCACTCTGACCAAGATATTGAGGAGGAGAGGAAGTAATCACAGGATTATGCAGAGGTAATGAGCAACATGGAAGTCTAGAAATCATTATTTTCATTGATTGCTGCAGGACTGATTGTTATAATTACGAGAATAAAAGTCTCTATACCTAGATTGGCTCTCCCTTACATAAATACAGGAAGATTTAGGAGACATGTTACAGCAGGGATAAAACTCTGTTCTGTTATTAGGAGTCAATTACATGTAAATTTATTTAAAGATAAATTTAGTTTGTTTTCAGCTGTGTGGTAAGAAAATTGATGGTTTGATGGTCAAATTGTACTTTTCTCGATCAACTGCGGTAGACGACTGTCTTTGCTTGAGGCATGTTTTTCAAGCAAATTTTGATTACCCTACTCCTGGATCATTGTTTGCATTTTGGACCTTTGGATGTCTCTTGATCCAAAATATCCTGTGGACCCTACATCCACACAAGAGGACATTTATCATTGTTTAATTGAAGTAAGTTTAAAGTTATCTTTAAAATGAATACTTCTATGTAATTTATTATCATTAGAGCTTAAAACAGGCTTTTAGCAAGACTATTGGCTTTTGCATGCATCATGGAAACAGCAGTAAAATTTCATTAAAATAATACACATCTTTGTTGTAAGTCATCCCCTTCTTTATGCCACATTTTCCCACACATCAGCTTTCCACAGAGCAGCGAGTGGCTAATTAGGGTTAAAAAAAAAAACCCAGAATACTTGAAAGAGCAGCGTCAGCAAGCTGCAAAGTTTTTACAGTTGCTGTTTTTGAGTAAATAGTTGGTGTTTCATACTCAAAGATAGTGTTTTTGGGTGGAGCATCATGTTTACGGCTGTGAAGGAAACCACAAACCTTCATGTTCACAGCTTGAAGCCTTCTTAGATAGGCTTGTACAAAGCCAGATTGCTTTACTGGCTCTGCAGCAAACAGGAGGCTGTTTTTGTCCAGGAATCAAAGACATCTGGAGACAGTGCACGGCTCCACCCTCAGGCTTTTCAGTGTGGCACCTTCTTTCACAAAAAGCACTCTTTTCTATTACTTTGTATAACATTATATCACTAGCTGTGAAAGGTTGTGCTCCCTTTGACTTTCAATGTCTGAACCACATTTACTCATAATAACAGAAATACACACAACAGGAAATATTTAAAGTATGTATAAACGAGAGGTGTCCATATTTTCTATTGATTTCTTCATATTTATCATTTTCCTTCACAAAACCTGACCCAAATAAATGAGCACTTTGGCATTTCAAGTGGGATCTACACTAAAATATATCATAATATGCAGGATATATTGAGCAAATTAAGCCTGCTGACATGTGTTGCTGTTTCCTGACACTCCAGACCATTTCTTGACCTCCTCCCACTGTTAGAATCAGCCTATAGTCAGGTCAGAATGCCTCTTGCCTGTATCAATTCAAAATCTGTTAATATTACACACTTTTATGGGTTCTGGGTGGTTTGTACCTGAGAGAAAAAAGATGTGATGCAATCAGAGATTAACATTCAATTGCTCTAAGTCACTTCTTTATTATCACAATTGCTTCTGCAGCAGAACCGATGTGCTGATCAGAGCAGCTTACGTAGACAGTTCAATATAGAATCTCATTCATTCCTGTGCTTGCTTTGTCCTTCTAGTTGATTAAAGCTGTGTTTAGCGTCTGAGTTTGAACACGATGTTACTGGTAGTAGCAACTGCTTTTGATTTTACAAGTTCTGTTAAACCTAAGATGACGGATTCAAAAAAGCAGAAAGAAAATGCTTGGAAAAATTGATTAATTAGAAAGATTTAGTGCTTCAACCCCCAGTTTGGAGACTTTAGTTTAGAGTCGGCTTTGTGTTATTGAAGGGCCGAGACGAGGATCCTCTAACAGAAAACTGGAAACAGCTAAAATGCATCTTAAGGAGCTGTTAAGTCTGGAAAGCAGAATGCATTGGTTTATTTACCGGGGTATTGTGGACATTCACAATAAAATTGAATTGAATCAGTGCAAAACTCATGTAAAAACCACCTTTTTTTCATATTACATTTAAGTAGCTATTCCTGGGATAAAAAATTGTAATCTGAACAGAAAAAGATTACAAATAAACTGCTTAGGATATGTTGTGGTCTCTGCATATTTATTAAAAGCAAATCTTTTGTCATTTAGACAACATTGATTTTCACTGCTACCTAAAGTAAAGCGGTGTTTTCAATGCCTCCACTGTCGCTGTGTTTTATTCAGGGTACACTAACAAGAACTACCAAGGCATGACATACAGTAACGGTTGTACTCGTCCTACGGTGGCCACAAGAATCTGACCTTCACCATTACACCTGACTGATCTCTCATGTTTGGGAAATGTAGCATGAATAACTTAGTTCTCACCTTCAATGTTTCACTGAGTAAAACTGTGAGGAACATAAGTGGAGAAGTATCTCGTGTCTGAAAAGAAAATGTTTTTAATTGGATTGAGGCAGTAATACAGCGTCGTTCGTTTTTGTAAACGCCTTTATTCAAGGACAAATACTTCACATTTGTCTGTTTTCAGCAGTGTTGGTTTGTCTGCCTGTCTGTTAGCAACTTCTGGGTTTTGCAACTGTACTCACATGAAATAATGCTGTGAAATAATATATAAATACATTAATATCTATGAGTTAGCGGCATATCATTTAATGTGCAGCAGCATGTTTTGCTGATGAGCTGACAGTGAGTGGTGTTGGGGACGGTCCCGGTTTCTGTTCGTCACTAACATTCGTGTTTGGGTGGTGATACAGTAGCTATGCCACTGGCCCTCCACATGGTGCATTACACAACACAGCCAGATGTGCAGTTTTTAAGGGCACGTGACTCTTAATGAGACAGACACATTTTTCTTTTTTCTTTACAGACAGTCAGGATCAATGTTAACGTTTACATTTTAGATGGCTGGATCTGTTTTGTTAGAGTATTTGTCATTAAATCAATAGCAAAAGATTTGTGACATCTTGTTTATAGGTTTATTTTTTACATTTCCAATATGCAGTCTGTAGAGGATTAGGGATTTTTTTTAATTTGGAGCTTAAATATAGCTGATGTTTTAACCTATTATTATAAAAACTGATTTAAAATGCTTTTATGAATTATTTTCATGTTAATTCATCTGAAAGAAAAAAAAAGCCTAGTGTTGTTTATGAATGTGGTCATAGCAGACACAGAAAACTGAGAGCTGATTAAAAGAAACGCTATTTGACACTTCCATCCATTTTCACTTTTGCTTATTCCGATGCGGAGTTGCAGGAAAGCTGGAGCCTTTCTCATAAATTAGCAGACAAGAGGCAGGGTGCACCCTGGACAGCTCGTCACTTAATACAGAAACAGACACGGATCAACTTCTAGTATATTCCTTTACCGCCACACATAGTGCTTTAAAATCTCTCGTGAGTGCAGTTTGAACAGATGGGTGTCTTCAGGTCAAACACAGTGGAGTATCTGCGCATCATGCTAATCTGAGAACAATCATTTTATTTTTAACAGCATTAAAAAACTAAACTCATTCAGGAATATGCGCTGTTTAAGTTGAACTCCTTTGTCACATAACAAAGCTCTTTACTTACACCAAAGTAAAAGAAGTTCATAGAAATTAAAGGTAAATAGTTCTGTTTAATGCATAATATTACAAGTTATTATATGATATAAACCTTTAGTATAGCGTGTTTTGGAAACTACAAGCCTGGGTCTTTTTAAAATCAGCTTTAAAGTTAAAAAAGAGAAAGGTAGTAGTAAAGCGCACGTAGCGTTTTATTCCAGCAAATGCAGATATATTAGTTCTCAGATTACTGCAAAAGAGTTTAGAATAAAAATGCTTAGTTTATATTGAGTTTGGAAATGAGATGTGAGATACAAAAAAGGCAGAATAACTTCAGTTTTTTCCCCTTTGGGAAGACGGCTGGATTCCTATGATGTGATTTGTGAGCTCTGAGTATTTTTCTTTGCTTTACATGGGAAAAATATTTTGGGGGTCCTGTGGGAGGTCTGTGGTGAGACTAATCTGGCTATAAAACCTTTTTTTCTGGATGAAGAGGAGCATAAAGTGGTGCTAATCTGAAAATGACATTTTACGTATAGTTTAGATAAAAAAATGTTTTAAAAATACAACAAACTCCATTCTATAAAGTCTTTTTCCGTTTTTATAAATCACTCCAAATGTTAGTTTAATATCAGTCTTATTTTACATGCCTCTGTCTGCTAAAGCTGTGGATTCACCTTCTGCTGAGGGAAACTTTCTCCAATAGGGACTTTAAATATGCAACAAATATTCATTTGTTCTCTGGAAGTAAATACAGTTCTGTGAGGCGAGGTTCAAGTTAAAAACAACTTAAGAGCCACATTTTCCAGGCAATCTACAAGGAATTAAAGATGAGTTTAAGACACACAACAACATGGCTGTAACCAGCGAGCTTTCTTTGTCTAACTGCTCCATCTGGTCATTTGTTCAGAAGTTGTTCTTTTTTAATCTATTACATTAGCTTAGCTTTGAGGTGACATAACTAAAGGAGTAGTTTATCATAGTTTGATTACTCATGACTGAATCATTAGTTGTGTTGAAATTACATAAAGGTAAATATCTTTTTTCTCTCTTCCTCTTCACAGGAGAGTGTCAGGAGGCACGTGCTGCCTCTCTGTGTAATTTATCTGCCACTACCATGAGTTGGAGCTTTCTCACTCGCCTGCTGGAAGAAATTCACAATCATTCCACATTTGTGGGCAAGATCTGGCTCACCGTCCTCATTGTTTTCCGGATAGTCCTGACAGCCGTGGGAGGCGAGTCCATCTACTATGATGAACAGAGTAAGTTTGTCTGCAACTCTGGCCAGCCTGGTTGTGAGAACGTGTGCTACGACGCCTTCGCTCCACTCTCCCACGTCCGCTTCTGGGTCTTCCAAATTATTTTGGTGGCAACGCCCTCTCTTATGTACCTGGGCTATGCTGTCAACAAAATCGCTCGCGCAGAGGAGCACGGCGACACAGGCGGAGCGAACAGCTTTTCACAAAGGAAAGCCAAGAAGCCTTATCTTGCCGGCAGAAAGCCGCATAGGGGCATTGAAGAGGCTGAGGATGATAATGAGGAAGACCCCATGATCTACGAAGTGACAGAGGTGGAGAGTGATGGTGCAGCAAAGGGAGACAATGCTGAGAGGCAAATAAAACGCAAGGTTCGTCATGATGGACGTCAGCGTATTAAAGAAGATGGATTGATGCGCATTTATATCCTCCAGCTTTTGGCCCGCTCTGTGATGGAAATGGCCTTCCTGTGTGGCCAGTATGCTCTGTATGGATTTGCTGTTCCTGCCATCTACGTTTGCTCAGGTGTGCCGTGCCCTCATAGCGTGGACTGCTTTGTGTCGAGGCCCACTGAGAAGACTATCTTTCTCCTCATCATGTATGCTGTCTCCCTTCTCTGTCTGGTACTCAATATATGGGAGATGCTTCACCTGGGCATTGGCACCATCTGTGAACTGATGCGTTCCCGCCGGCTGCAGCTCTCTGAGGACGAGCTGTATGGACTGGCAAGAGGAAATGGAGTTCTTAACGAGTCAGGATTGAGTGGAGACGACTACAGCAGCTACCCTTTTACCTGGAATGCACCATCGGCCCCACCAGGCTACAACATTGCCATCAAGCCTCTTGTAGTGTCAAAAGGGAACCACAACCAACCTCTGCCTATCACCGATCTTACTAATGCCAAGATCACGTGTCGACAAAACCACGTGAATATCGCCCAAGAGGAGCGGCGGCAACACGCTAATAATGATGAAAACCTGTGCAGAGCTGGAAAGGCAGATGCCCACAGAAGTGTTCATAAGGATGTCATCGGTCAGCCACAGAACAAGCTGAAGGCAGACAATCAGGCCTACAGTCAGCAGCACAGCCAGAATAACAACCACAGCAAATCTAACCGTGAACGTAAACACCGGCAGACCTCCAGACACGCCTGCAGCAAAGCAGACTCTGACAGAGGCAGCAGCGGCACCGACAGAGGCAGCAGCAAATACGTAGGGATAAAGGGCTCTGAGTGGATCTGAATGGACCTCTTTAAATGATGCAGACTGTGCACACAACATACAAAAGGGCAACAAATTTACATTACCGGTAACAAAAATGAAAAACCATAAACAAAAATGTTTTTGTAAGGAACCACCTTACACTAACCTCTTCATGGTGCTGTCCAATAATGAAACTTAAAAGTTTACAACACCTTTAGAAACTTAGCTATTCTTATAAGGTGATAAATTGCACATTTATTGCAGCTAAACTGCAGGCATTGGCTTAATAAAACCTAATTACAGTTTACAAAAGGAGCTTTGTGCTTTTATTTTGACTGCACAGCTTTTTTAGCATTTTGCAAAGAGCAGTGATAAAAAAACAATAGCTTGACTTTACCAGTAATGTAAATTTAAAAAAAGATGACAACTTCCTGGAACTCATGAGTTTAATAAATTTCTAATAAAAACGGATAAAAGAATAATTTGGACCTCAGTTGTTTATTGGAAAAGTCTTTTGTTTAAGATTTGGGTACCAGCTCTAATATCCTGTTTGAATAAACAGGAGCTTCTATGCAGTCATTTTAAGTGCCTTTTAAGAGTCGAGCTGCTACAATACATAGTATCTGTTTTACTGTATGTTCATCAACAGAGGGTTTTTTTTCAGTCGAAGTGTGCTCATCTCTGTGGATTTAAAAAACAGGACGAGTTGTCTAAATAAAAGTTTCAAAATATGGAGCTATATTGTTAAAAAAGACTGAACAGTTTGTGAGTTTTACTTCTTTTTTCAGCAAACCTGCTTTACAGTGTTTTGTTGTCTGTAGCCACAACAAAAAGAAATGAGAAGTGTTTCAAATGTTTCATTGGTTTATTTTACACTGTGTGTCATTTTGAGGAGAAATAATCTTTTATTCATTAAATAAAGTTTTACATGTACTGGTAAATGGAACATTTTGACAGCATTTAAAGGGTGAATCCTGATGTTCAGTGTTTGTGTTTTATTTTTTCAGTCTTAACATTTCTCTCTATTAAATTTACACTTCACAAGTTCTTTCACCATTACAAGTAGTTCAGTTATTGTGTAATGTTCTTAACATGACTGTGCATTTAATCTGTATTTATTTGGGCTTGTATAAAAACTTATCTAGTTTTGCAGAGTTTCAATGTGAGATGCAAGTAGGGTTTGCTGTTTGCACTGTCAGTGCTTCATTTTGTAAAAGATATTTTTTACTAACAAAGAGTGCATGTTTTGAATAAAAAGTTTGTATTTGTCTTTTTGTTTGTGTCTTAAATGGGACAGAAGTCTGTGATTTGCATATGTACTCAGGGAGCTTCAGTTTACTCTTTGATGGTTCTAATTTATAATTGCACACATTGCCCTCTGTTGGGAAAGGACTCTACAGTATAATGCCGAGCTAAGCAGCCAGAGGAATACAGCATCCAATCTTCAACAAAGAAAATAAATAAAAGGGAAAATTCTCCAGAGATTACCAATAGAGATTTTGTCATTTTCACAATGAATTATATTTGTTTCTAATGCAACAGACTAAAGCAGTTACTTTAGAATTGGTGCCATTTTATTTTTACCATTTGCTGAAAAAGTAACCAAAAAGCAAAGCAAGTTTGTTTATTTTAGGAGTAAAAAAAACAAACAAGAAATTTACACACACACACATATATATATATATATAATTATGAAGTGGTCCACAACGCTTAATTTTTAAGTGTTTTGTGTTTGTGTGTGTGTGCGTGCGTGTGTTTCTCAGACTAAAATTATAGCCGGATACCGGATGTGACGTAACCGGAACATTCACATCTCACCCTTGTGTTTTTGAAAAAGCGGCGGTTTATATTTCTATCAACTCTTGATACATAAATTGTAGCTCTTTGTCGAAGCCTTTCAACACAACAAAAGACGTAAGTAAACAGATTGTTTTTTCTTTCAACCAAAGAAAGGAGGGGAAATGTACTTTTTTTTTTTTACTTCTGTAGAATTAGTTTCGTTAGTTAGCTATCTAGGGCTAATAAAAGCTAACAGCCAGGAGACTCGCACTACGCAGCTGTGGTCTGATGATAAACTGACACATGAAGGCTTTCCTGTCGTTTAGATTTGATTTGTAACAATTTTTGTACAACTTCTGCATTTGACTTTTTAACATAAAATTCTTTTACACTTTTGGATGACTTTAAACTAATACATTATATATTTTACATTTCCACGTATTGTCATTTGCAGTTATTCAAAGTACTCATAATATAAATTTGGTTTTCTGAAAGTAAAACTCAGTTTTTTTTGTACCAATTTAATTCAACAGGTAGAATATTTCTGTGCGGTGTAATTATGCTGTTAATTTTTTTCTTTTAAATATGTGGCTTGGGCTAGAATCAAAACATTTTATGAAATATATTAAATTATTTTATTTAAAAAGATAGAATACTCTAATATTTCTAAACGAAATAATGAAACGTTACTTCTTGGCGAATTATAGAGATTAAGAAAAAACAATCTTGTCTGCATCGCTTAGTAAATAAATCAAGCATTGCCTTGTAAGCTTTATAGTTTTTTATACTTCAGGGTGCCTTGGTCCAATAAATGTGGTCCGGAATTTTCCATTCATTTTAATCTCAGTTTGACCTCAGTGTGAAGAACAATTCATGTAAATTTTAGAGCTTTTGAACGTTTGTTCTGTAGTGATTTCTATTCATTTTGGACCACAACTAATTATTTAAATGACCAGCTGATGCACTGTTTTCAATTCCTGCTATTTTTTTAGTGCAACCACCTAAAAACAAACACTTTTATATCTAAGAAAAGCCTTTTAAATTGCACTTCAGTTATATCACAGTTGAAAAGAGGGTGTACATATTAGGTTAGTGTGTTATTTATATTCCCCCTTATTTATTTATTTGATTTCTAGAAATGACATGCATGGTTCCTAATGTTTATTTGTTTTTATGCTTTCTATACACGATTTGTTTTACAGGTTATTTATACACATTTAATTAACATCTGTGTTTCTTTTAATTATGATTGTGTGTTGAGTACTATTTTGGTTTCCCTTCTGCACCAGCATCATGGAAACGAAGCAGTTTTCTAAGGAGCGAGGGCTTCTTGGAAGACTGTCTTCTGGGGAAAAAAAGCTGAAAGGAAAGACCTTCTACCTGGACAATGTGAAGAAGCGCTCGACAGCCCTGCTTTTGGAGGCCATATCTTTTTTAGGAGGGGTAAACTTTTGTTAGCTACTAAAGTGTCATCTAAAAGTGCTTTTTAGATTAAAGGATAGTTATCAGGTTTTGTATTTGGGTATCAGAGGCAGAGGCTCAGGTGATGGATCAGAGGCCTGTACTACAAGCTGGATTGTCTTTGTTTAGGGTAACTTCTGAATTATGTCTCTTTTCTGTACTATGACCCTGGCTCACTTTAGATCAACCTGTATCACCGCAGCAACAGATGCTAAAAGACTAGCCTTCTCTAGAGCGGGCTATATTCTGGATAAAAGATCAGCGAGTATAAAAGCGCCACCCCCTAATCGGATCTCATGAAAATATGGCCTACCCATTTTTAGAGGCTCTCGTTGACTTTGGTGCGAGGATAGTGAGAGGAACGCTCCATAGAGAGTCCTTAGGGACAGGTCCAACCTGTGGGACTTTCCTGATGACATACAGTAGGCTACCAAAGGAACAGATTTCCAGCAAATGGCCTGAGATACATATGTCTGTTGTTGGAGTGTTTTACAGATGAATTGTGGTTCTTATCTATAAGCAAATGGTATAAAGATAAAAATACAGTTTAAAAAAGTAAATACAGTCACTTGTCATTACTGCTCTAAATTATGTTTTTATATAATCCTTTTAGCTCCACTGGGGTATTTCTGAGAGGTTAATAATAGTGATAATTCTTGTTCACACTTTACATCAGTACAGAACCACTGAGTTATGAAACACAACTATCCGTGCGTTCATGGTGGAGGAATTGATATTCCAGCTTATGATACGCTCACATAGTAGCGGATCTTTTAAAGAGCTGGGAAATAAGATGTAAATAAAGAATTTCCAGAAATGTTTTGTGCTGTAATGCAGTGATCTGCGTGCTGTCAGTTTACATTGCCAAGTAAAATGCAGTTTAATATTAGTTTGATGTGCTTATCAATAATGTAGAGAATGGCCCAAATGATAAGAGTTCATTGTTTTATTTTCTTCCATTATGTTTTTTTTAAATCCCAATTTTGATTTATGTAAAAAGTTTTGAGGTTTGTACACTAAATTAACCCTCAACAGTAACTGATGAGAATGTTTGTTTTTCTGAAGAGGGTTGAAAGTTTCCTCCACAAGGATGTGAGCTTTGTTCTAACTGGAAACCCTGAAAGCCAAAAGGATGAGAAGTGTGTCGTTACCAAAGGAGGAATGAAGGAGAGTAAAGGAACTCAGCCTCTAGTCAAGCTGCAGGTGAGTGACTTCAGCAAAGGGACTGATTGTGAGAAATCAAAACGTTTTTAAACCTGTGATCAAATTACCTAAAATCTCCAGCAGCAATGTGTTAAAGTATGGAGAGAAAAAAAATTGTTAATTAATTTTACTATATTTTTTGTGGAGTTTGTACCTACTTGTATTATAAACTTAAATAAAGAACCTTATAATAATAATGTATGAGGATTTAATTAGTGTTGGAACAACTAGCACTAAAAAGGAAGCCCCTTTGCCTCTGATGGATGAGTCATCTTTTATAGTGCTTTTCTTAAGAGTCAGACTGGTTTTCCATCACTAATCTGTCAGCAATGAAAGAGCTGTGTGTGGTACTTTGCTGAAGATGGAAACTCGTGACAGAAGGCTGCAAAAACATCTTTATTCTCATTAATAAGCTTTAAAAGTAGATTAGAACACAAAGAGCTTCTCAGACTAAAGGATTGGAAAATGTTTTGAGTTTATTTCATCTTGTCTGAGTGATTTTAGCCAGCTTAGCTCAGGGGTTCATATTTGTTCAATTGGTTAATTGACTCACCTCTTCCTTTTTTGTTTTTTTTAGTAGGATCCAATTTTCTTTTTTTGTCTTTATTTTTTAAATTCTTAAATTTAAATTCTTTTTTTAAATGAGTAAACTATATTTTATGGACTAAGTTGCACTTTTAAATAGTTTTGATTGGTCTGTCATAGAATAGATTACTTTTACTGTAATAAATTAAACAACATTAATTGCAGGCTGAAATAGGACGCTGCATCCAGAAGTTGCCTTTTAAATGAGCCAATAAATTTGAAGGTTTGGCCTTCTAAATAAATGTAACTTGTACTTCAGTGTGACTTGTTATGGTTTCTTTTTTATGATACAGTTTCAAGAGAGTTTCTTCTCTTGTATTACAAAGTAAAATACCAAAACTATATGCTGTATACTCCTAATTAAATTTGTTTTGTTCAGTACAAACAGGCTGCAGCTTAACCACAAACTTTATAGCTCTTATAAAATCATTTTAAAAACTGATAATTATTTTAATTATGCAGAACATTTAAAGAGAGTACTTGCTTTAATAATAATGATTTAATGACCAACTCCTGGCAATACCTCATTGGGTGCCACTGCAGCATGAGATGGATTGGGTAATGCAGTTCTACTATATTCATTATGCTATATGTGATATGTTGATTGATATCTCCACAGGCTTGTGGCAGCAGAGGAAAGGCAATGCTAGAAAAAGCAATTCGCAATAATGTAAGTG
The DNA here is from genome assembly GCA_037177335.1 of Kiunga ballochi. Classification (NCBI taxonomy): domain Eukaryota; kingdom Metazoa; phylum Chordata; class Actinopteri; order Atheriniformes; family Pseudomugilidae; genus Kiunga; species Kiunga ballochi. The sequence continues at coordinate 8,831,351 of JBAMIG010000023.1, read as the reverse complement.
AGAGGAGCCAAAATGTTTTCTAACCTAAATCAGAGATTTCCAACTACTTATTTTGTTTGCTTTGATTATTATGTGTTTTAGGAGCAGCTGCAGAAGAGCTGTGTTTTATCCAATGCTCGGTCATGGGGAGTGAACATTTTGTTTGCTGATGGTATCCTTTTGAGAAAGTGGTGATCAGATAAATTCCTGAGCATAATGAACATGTAATGAGGCTGCACTCACAGAAGATGGCACCATACGAGTGCTTTTGATTTGTTCTGATCAGCCTTTTCTCCACAGATGAAACAAACTACCTTTTGTTCATAAGGCAGGATTTAAAGGTGGAAATCCTGTTTTTTTTGTCACTGATCTCATGCACAGGCAGTATGTAGATGTTGTCTAATTAGAATATGGAGCGAAACCAAAACTCTTTCATATTCAAAGGTCACAAATAAAATGTAAGAATAATTCCTAAAGATAAAGTCTAAACAGTTCTTGTGTTGCACATGTGTTTTAACTGACTGTGTTTTGGACACTTGAATGTTTGTTTGTGCTTTTAACATGTGTTCCTTGACGCAGTGACAGATGTCCTCTCATATCTGAAGCAACTGACTCGAGACAGCTTAAGTGCTAAATACAAGAGGACAGAGGTAAGAATACACTGTAAAGCACATTGACTTACACTTATGTATGAAAGGTGCTTTATAAATAAAGTTTTGTTTTGAATATGGGTCAATTTGTTTCCATCAAGTTTTGTCTGTTTTTATCTATAGTCTCCTTGCTACTGTTGGACATATTTAAAGCAGTAGTCAGAATTAGTAAAATAAACTTTGCAAGATTGTGAAAAATGGTGTTTTTAAATACTTTTTTTGTTGCCTTTTTTAAAACTTGTTTTTATTAACCCAGAAAGCGTCAACCAGCCAAAGTTTTTCTTCTGTCAAAGGTCAGATTAATCACATTTTTCAGTTGTAATTTACTTTCATGTTTTTTTGCTAGTTTAATTGTTTTCCTATTATCTTTCACAGCGGTAGCTTTGAGGTCTCCACATCTTAAAATTGAAGACTTAAGTCGGTAAGTTTCAGTGTGATTTGGATTTTCTGTAAAATGTTCTCTTCTTTAGAAATCCTTTACATTTTATTTAGAGATTTGTATGAAGTCATTAAAGCCAAATCCACTTCTGAGATCTAAATATTTTAATTCCATTTAAATACTTCATCCTCATTATTCTTCTGTCTTAGATTAGACCTTTTTTTCTGTCATGTATATTGATGAATATAAGGTATAGATTTCAGTCCAGATGATCTGTCCTTAATTGAACCGGTTAAGACTTCCTGTGATGTGATGAGCCCCCCCTCCTGTGGAGCAGCTCCCCAGGAGTGCAGCGCCCGGGCTGATTCAATTTCCTTTAGACAAAGCTTTGTTAGCTGAACTGCCTCCTCCTGCAGGGGACCTCCATGTGTTAACAGGTCCTTTTTATTTTCTGGCAAAGTTCAGGTAGTGACAGTGAATCTAGGATATCTAGAAGCCCAGATAGGGTCACTGCCAGATCAACCAGCTCATGTTTTTATAGTGCTTAGAAATGTTTTCTTTTGAGAAAAATCTTTAAGGATATAAAAACAAAGAGACTGTCTGCTTGCAGCATGTACAATTCCAGCATTGTTCTGCTTTTATTTCTTTTTCTTCTAGTTTTACACACTGACATTTTTCTTCTCGTTATTTCATATACCCAGGAAATACAAGCCCTTGCATATGCAGTCTATGACCTTTCCTGCTCTGTGCTACTCTGGCCGATTTAGTCCCTTTGAGTCTCCTCCTCCTCCCCGGTTTGAGAAACAGACGGAGCACAGAGACGATGAAACAAGGTTCGGCTCAGCTGTGCTTATATTGTGAAATGTAATGCAGTATAAGACAAATACATGTATGTTGTCTGACAATGATTTAAAATTAAATAGGATTTTTTTAATAGAAAGTTTATTTAATGCTGCTAACGTCTGTTACATTACCAATTTATTTTTTGTAATTAGGAAAAAAGATGAAATTCAGGCGAAATCTCAGAGTCTGCGCAGACGCTCTCCAGCTTGGCGGCCGCGTAAAAAGGACGTGTCTTATTGTGAATGCTGTTGTCAGTCCTTCAGTAATCTAGAGGAGGTGAGAATTGTTTGGATCGCTGTTTTCTTTTTGATTGCATTGATTTTCTATCTCACTGTGATGTTTGTATTTGTAGCACTTGCAGACGGATCAGCACCGATCCTTTGTGCTGGATCAGTCAAACTACAGAGCAGTGGATCAGCTTGTGGCTGAAATGCTTCCAGGTTTTGATCCCAATCCATCTCAACAATCAAAAGAAACGCTGAACAGGTGAGCTTTGATTATTACCAAAAAGTCCCAGTGTTACAGAATTACTTGTTTTTGTTTGTTTCACTAGTTTTCTTTGTCCTTCTGCAGACCACCGACTCCTCTGCCCATCCGTGATTGTGAACTGAAGCCTCTCACTGATACTGAGATGGAGCATACTATTAAGGATCTGCAACAACACTGTTCCTTATATATTACTCACATTTCCAGTCATACTCCAAATCCTTTTTCCACCAATCCTGTCAGTCCTTTATCAGGAGTTAATATTACCATCCCAAATCCAGACACTTCCCCTGCTGACACTCCTCCTGCTGACACTCCTCCTCTCAGTCCTAAGAAAGACTGCCAGTTTCCTTATATACAGCCTCAGACTTCAAACTCAGACATGCCTGTATTGACTGTTGAACCACAAGCTCAGGATCTACTAAACCAACAGCCTGATGTTATCTCTCCATGTCCCATTGATCCTTACTCCCTGCCTCCAGTTCTTAGCCCCCAAATCCCATATTTTCCTCACATTATAGATGAACAATGTCAGTATTCAGAGCCACCTATCCTCAGTCCTCAAATGTCCACTGGGGGGGAGACTTTAGGACAACACACTTCATATGAAATTAATACTGCAGAGTGTGCGTTCACATTTCCTTTTCCAGGTCCACCTCTTTTATCTGTGATGTATAATGCTGAGGAAAGGGGAGAGTCAAATGCAGAGGACCGAGTTGGATTCAGTGAACTCGGGACATATGCTTCACATGGACCTCATTCCCTCCATCAATCAGCCATCGCACCAAACCCCAAAAAGCGCTGCCGGTCTGCCAGTCCTGAACAGAGCCAAATTAAAAGGAGGAGGACGGCCTCATTCAGGCACGGTGGAAGCTGGTCTGAGTCGAGCCTCAAACCTCAAAGGGACAAAATAACAGATTCTGGCTGTTTATTTGAAAAAGACTCTTATCATATAACACAGTCTTGTCCTGACATGTCTATGTCATTTACTTATTGCTCTACAGATAGGATTGGTTTAAAACAAACGTGTACTCCTTTTTCTGCTGTACAGTATTTCACTCAGGTGTCTCACTGCGTCGACTCTGTGGATGATCAGCCATCATGTCCGCTGCCCTCAAAAGCACAAACCTTTGACCCCAAACCTGCCATTGCAATTTCCAGTCAAGATCCTCAGAGCTCACACTCGCACTCTACCACTATCCGCATCGAGGCAAACCTCATACCAAACCTGGCTATGCTCTCCTCCTCATCCTCAGACTCTGACTGGGACTGCGACCTGCTGTCACACCTGGATCATACCCCTGCTGCACCACTGACACCCACAGAGCACAACTGTGAGCTCGACAAAGAGCTGCTTCACAGGCCGTGTCCCTGGATGCACGACACCAGCTATGAGTCCCATCTACACACTGTTCTCGAGTCGCCAGGCGCAGCTACTTCTCTGTGTGGGGAGGACCCAGACCCTTCAGCATTTTCCAGGACTGCAGTACCGATTGTTGAGGTTCAGCACTGACTGGTTTTTTAGACTGTTTTTAACTGGATGAACTTTTACCTGAAAGCAAGTCTTTGCCTTAAAAGTAGGCAGTATATAAGCTCAAAAATAAATGTACAGTGAGTTATTTAAGACTTGACCAACTGGAGTGTAAGAATGGTTTTAGAGGGCATTATTGAATTTCACCTCATGCTTTTAAACTTTTTTTGTGAATGCTGCATTTTTCCCCAGGAATTTAGAGTGTTTTTCCCTCCAATTTCTCATGAACAGATCCTCCAAGCAATGTTCTGTATGTTGTGCTGACTGCAGTTGTTCGACAGCTTTGTCCGGGAACACATGGCGGTACTGAGAATTTAATGAGGCCTTTCTGAAAGGGGGCATTATTCAATTACTGTAAGTGCTGCGCCTGGATCCGATCCCACACGAGACAATGTTTATGGTCAAACAGGCAAGAGCAGAGGACTTACTAAGACGGCCTGATTCATGCCACACAGCTTTACCTGCCTTTTGAAGGTGGGCCAGAGGACGAGCTTTGACAAGGAGAGTCAATTGTTCCTTAATAAATAACACACACAGCACCTGTACTTGATAAGTTACTCAAAGTGTTTCATTTCAAAGTTGTCTAAAAGCCTTTCTGCCTATTAAACTTGTTACAGATGCATTGAAATCAAGGAGACGGTAAACTAAGGAAAATGCCACAGTAGAGCTGGTTCTCTGTGAGAAATGAGGTTAAATCTTGTACAGTGTTATCTAAATAAATGTTTTAACCATAAGAATACTGTTGTAGAGAAGACTTTTTATCAATTTTCTAAATGCTTTCATAAATGCAGAGATGTGAGGAAGGATAGCAGAATGATATGATATGTCCTGTTGGCTCATCTCACCTTGTTTCCTGCTGGCATACGCAATATTAGATCTCTCCATCTAGTGTGAAGCTTTGACTGGCCAGATCTAATAAACTAAATAGCAGTTTCTAAAAACTTTCCTTCATACTCCTGCCAACTTTGTCTATAGTGGAAAAATGAAGAAAAACTGATGCAAAGCAGGACAAAAATATTAATATTGTGCATTAAAAAAACAGCCTATTTTATTTTGAAATAACTTAAAAAAAATAAATGAGTCCTGAAGACAACTATATCTACTCTAGGAGATGGATACAGCCCACTTTTATTATTTATATGGTGTACTTTACGGGTTGAGGTACCAGCAGGTGTGTCAGTACCATTAGGATTCAGAGAGGAGGGTACGCCAAGTCCCACGTGCTCCTTGTTTCCAAGCTCACGCTCCCTCGCGCAGCTTCTCTTTCTCGAAGCCAGCGTGTAGCAGAAGACACGCAGGTGTGGAACAGGAGCTCCTTCAGAGTGTTTGTGACTCGCACGCGGGGGTGAGAGATGTGGGCGTCGCGTTTAAAGGACGCCAGCTGTTGTGTATGTCTTCACGGTCAACAGCAGTCCCGCTCAGCTCGCGGCTCCTGTCAGTTCATCTAACGGCGCAACACCGAGGAAATCACTGGGACTATGTGAGCATCATGCTCGCTGTGAGATGCCTGCTGTTCGCTGCAGTGAGTGCAAGGTGTGCCGTGACAGGTAAGAGGCTCCCGCGCTTTCATTCAAGACGTTGCAAAATAGCAAAAATGGATAGGCTATTATGCATTTGCCACATCTGTATACATTCAGTCTGTAATGTGAAGCATTGATGGAGTATCACAATCCTACCAGTGATCCCTGTTTAAAAAAAAAAAAACATGGATACACTGTGGTCATTTAGATGTGTGGTCCAGTTTTGCACTGTTTGCTCTGAAGCGTGCTCCTTGTCCTCTGCAGGTCTGCGGGAATGGGTGAGTCTGGAGGCAAGGCTGCCGCCTGCAGAGGAGGTCGTCCAACCCAAGCGACTCGTGCAACAGATCCACTCTGAGGAGGAGCTGCTGCACAACCACCTGGACACGCGGGTTAAAAACCTTGCAGCTGGCATGCAGCAGGTTGGCTTTGATTGCATCTGTAATCGACCTTACAAAATCCTCCACACCATAACTTTAAGGCGCTTTTATTATCATTATCATACACCTGAATTTTATTAGCTGCCATTTGAATTTACCTTAAGCTTATAGAAACATATTAAGCAGGTTAAAAAAAAAGCCAACTTTGTCTTACAAATAAAACCTTATTAGAACAGTTTTACTAAAGAAGAAAGCTGAGTACAAAGACACAAATACAAAGTGTTGAGTATTTATTCAAAGAAATGTCTTGTTTCTATAATAATCTGGGATTAAATTACTAATTAATTTCATTGGTCGCATAATACTTGTCTTTTTTTTAAACTTTTTTTTTTTACATATAGGCTATCTTGAAGTATTATTCTATGTTAATAGTTGCAGTCCCCACCCTATACCACCCGCACACGGGACGACCGGTGCATTCTTTCATCCTCTTTCACCTCATTAGATTATATTTCACACCTCAACCTGCGTGTCTTGTTACCTTTCCTATTAACACTGTCAGCCAGCAGCTGGCCTGGCCAGTTAGTGGATATGACTTACGTTTGACCCTGAGCTGCCCTCTGGCCAGCATGTTGCTTCATGAACTCTCCTCCTGAAACTGAAGGAGGCCTTAGATGGAAACAGCAAAACATTTAGCCCTGAACGTCATACGATGTTTGTGAAAAGTGAATGTCATCATCACAATCATAATCTAAGTGTCTGGTGAGTAAGACTGGGGAAAATATTTAAGATATTCTTAATACTCTCATGGTTGGTGTAGAGACTCCTGCTACTAATGTGAATGATATTATCTGATCTATATTCTATTTGAATGTTGTTCTGGATAAGAACTTTTTGTTTAATGTGCTTGAAATAATAATTATACCATAAGAAGTGTGTTTTTATTGTTACTCAGTGATTATAAATGTTTCTAGTTTTTATTTGACTTCATATTGATTTTTTTCTGTTTTATATTGTTGGACTAAAAGTATCTTTGTTGAAGACGCTGTTCATGAGAAAAGTATAAAAGAAAATGAAGGGGGAAAAGAGAAAACACTTGATGGATGGTTATGTATTTAAAATGTACTTAAATCATAGTAATTATAAGTTACAGTGCATAAGAATTGACTAATATTAATTGATAAATATGGCCTAATTTATTATTGGCTTCACCTTGGCTATGATTTTAGTTTAATAAAGCAATTATTGAGTTAATTGTCAGTCTGAAGCTGATCTATCAATGCTCTACTTATGACCAGAATCATGCATTTTCTCTGAATTTAACCAATATCACTATTTTTCCTAATCTACGGTCCATATGGAGGCGTAGACTGGAACCAAGATTTTTGCAAAGATTTCTGAGCAATCATAGAAGATGTGCTTTTCAACTGGCCTGTGCATTTCAACAGAGGCCACCACAGAGCTCTGCCTTCTGCGGTAGACAAAGTTCACCTTGGAGTAAGTTTAGACTGAGCCAAAGAGTCCCAGCGCAGAGTTTTATCCAGAAGCCTCCAGGATGGATGAGCCGTCTCTCCTCCAGGGAGAGGTCACTGGAGAACATTGTTTTTTTTATCTTCAGATCTTTGGTTAAGCTTTTATTTTCACCCCCTTAATTCCAGTTTTGTGATGGTGCGAAAAGCTAGATAGACTGAGTCAGTGATGGATGGATTTTAGTTTCTGCTACAACATATCGCTCAGATTTGTTCTTTCTTTTCTCACACATGCAGCTCTCTGATATGAATTTCACTACAGCTGAAAAGAAACGGGCATGAGCTTGACTTGGAAAGATGTAAATGGTTTTATGTGTGTATTTCTCTGCTGTACAGAGAAAATGGACCAGCTTCTCACTGCTGGACAAACTAACAGTAAATAACCGTAAAACAACTTGGACTCCAAAAAACAATTTGTTCTTGGGAAAATGTATTTATAGCTGTAAGATGTTCTGTATGAATGCTGGCAAACAATATATTTAGCTTTGATCTAAAATGGTTCATATTCTTGTTGTTTGTCTGACCTTTAATTTCACATACTGTGCATTTTATCACATTTAATTTTATTAACTAGGGCTGCAATTTTCCATACTGAAGCTTTTTTTTCTTCTTTTAAAAGTGCTGCTGTAATTGTTTTGACCTCCAACAGTTGAATAATTTAGAAAAAAAAAAAACGCCAGATGTGTACACTGTTTAAAAAAAGAAGAAGAAGAAAGGAAGCAAAGACCCACTCACTGTAACTGGGTATATGTAAATGGCGACTGTACATATTGTAGGCTACATCAGGCTATCATCTGGCCAATGTGATTATTTAAACTCAGAAACACTGTTCTGCAAATGTTATAATAATAGGTGTATTTGGAATTTGATGGTGGGCAGAACACATTTAACTCCTTTAAAACTAAATGCTGATTGCCCCGATGACTTTAAACTTGACTTTAAAAAGGCTAACGTTGCTAATGCTAATCTGAGCCTGCTGGGTATCTGTGGCATAAGAAACATGGATGTGATAAATAATAAACATTGCAACCTTGCAACCTTTCACAATAAGGTGCGCTATTTACTGTTTGTTTCTGTTTGTGCTTCCTGTTTTAAAACATTTTTTTTTATCTCCATGTGTCTTAGCCCATCCACCTGGCTCAGAGCAGCTTCTTGGTGGAGGCCTTTGGTACCTCTTTCATCCTGGACCTGGAACTGAACCAGTAAGTAAAAACATGGCTGTGGTGCAATCACACATTCTTACTGTGGTATTTCTGATATTTTGTTCAGTATTTTACAGTATAGTACAGTTTTACTTATGAATCAGCTACTTGGTGGCGAGACTGACACGAGTCAGGATGTTTATACTTTTCCACAAGTACAACTGAATGACAACAATGTGGGGGGAAAAAACAGCTAAAAGTTTTTGTCTTATTCTTTCCAGCAATCTCTTGTCTACAGACTACGTGGAGCGTCACTTTGAGGATGAGCAGCTCTTACAGGATACGGTGGGTTTCTTTAAAGTTAAACATCCAGGAACACAAACAATTTCCTACTTGATAGGAGTTGGATAAAGTCACTGGTTTAAAGCCAAACTGACTCTAAAACCTGGGAGCATTTTAGTTTTTGAATAGATTGAAAAAGTAAAGATAAAGTTGTTAATTGATGATTTATTTCAGTTCTTAGAACCAATGATTCCCATGCAGAGCATCAAAGATTTAGCAAATGTAGCAAGTGTCTGGAGACGGGTTTAAATAGCAGCTCGTGGTTAGTCGGGCTGTCAAAACCACAAACCCTGAACTGTGTAAGACGCTTTCCAGCCACCATGGCAGGAATATTTGTTTGGATTCTCCACATTGCTCTTTTTATTTAAAAAAATCAGCTTGTGTTTGTTTCTCAGTTTGACTCAGCTGCTGCTTCTGGGTCTGTTTTCCTCTTAGTGTCTTCTTTTTTTAAAAATCTCTGTCCCTATCTCGTTTTCCTGTCTCTTTCACTTGTCTTTCACTCTGCCAAAGATCCACCAGTCAAATCCGTAGATGGCTGCCATGGTAACCAGCAGCCATCAGCATGTGGGCTTATGGTGAGGGAAATCCAAATAATGTCCATTTCCAGAAATGGATAAAACTAGTCGAAGGAGATTCTTCTGGTTGGATCTTTGTGCAAGGCGCAGGATGGTGCACCAGGCGGAAACATTAAGTCTGGTTAATTTGCAAAAATAAATGAAAAATTAGGTTTTTGAATATTGATTTCCTACAAGATAAAAACCCTGATTTATTTGTTTAGATTTAAAAAAATTGTTGTTTTTTTTTTAGCTCTTTATCTTATCTTTTTTAAATATATTTTTTCTCTTTATATTCATAATATATTGTGGATTCCAGCCATTAATTCCTGTTTTCTAACAGCTAGTTCATGAGTTTAGATTTAGACCCCATTTGGTTTATTTAATCAGCTTAAAAATCTGTCTTAATATTCTGGTTTGTAACGCAAACAACCAGACACAGGATCTCTTGATTGCTTCATTAAACAAAGGCATTCAGCTCACCCTTTTCCCATTGGATTTATTTAGTTGTACTGGTATGCTGGTAAAATCCTGCTGCCTTTTTGTGTGTCACTTTTTCATTAGTCCCCTGTGGCTTATGGCGTTCTGCTGAGCAAGCGTCCGCCTCATTCAGATTGAATCCTGCTGCTAAAAGTAGCAACAGACTTGAACTGATGGAAGCTTTTATAAATAAGGGATATTGAATTATATGAGGCCGACCTTCTTTTTAAATATCTTGCAACATCAGCTGACATTTCTATTTATCCTTTTAAAAACTTTCTTCAACAAGCAAAAGCAGCGTGAATACAATGCCTAATGTATAAAGTAGACGACGGTAAGATAAAAGGAAATGTGTGCTCTAATTTTAAATATGTGATTTATTTAAACGTGAAATAAAATCTGTAGAGGTAGATTTGAAGAATGACCTTTCTGTGCAGAGTTTACATGTTCTCCATGTATTCACTGGTTCGCTCTGGTTACTCTGGTTTCTTCCCACCAACAAGTTTAGACCTCCATTTTCTGCAGCACATGACCTTCTCGATGTGTTCATTTCCTTGTTGTAGTCACTCGTTTTTTAGTGTTCTGTTTTGGTGTCCATGATGATATTTCACCTTTTTTAATAGGTGAGTTCTTATGCAACATGGTTTATTTGCATGAGTGTCCATTAATTTTTGTGCACACATCTCTGAAAAGTCCTGTCAGCGTGTCTGCTGTATCAGGCAATTTGATTTACTCAATTTAGCTTTGTAATTCTACCTTTTATTTATTTATTACTCTGCCCTTTGCTAAGTGCTATGGGCTGCCTCTCTCTCCCTCTGCAGTATAAAAGATGAAAGTAATTTTTTTTTCTGCAACAGATTGAAAACAATGCTTTCAAATACCTTTATTCTATTTAGTTTATTTCCCTCTTTTTGGAAAATAACAATCTGTTTTTGTAAATAACAGCTCTACAGTTTTAGGCTCATGCATAATAAGTCAATGCGATCATACTGAAAATAGAGAATGATATACAGGCTATGAACACGTTTAACAGATCTAGGCTCAAATACTCTGAGTGATGTTCGAATGAACTCGGTCTTAGACTGAGTTAGAACATTTTTAAACACAAGCACACACAACAAACTGATAAAATAACAGATAACTGGTTATATTATTCTCAAATACATTTGTTTTCACATCCATAATTCATACCGATTCTTCATTTAAGCACAGTTGTAGATGTGAGGTGAGATGCTGGCTGGAGCGTTGTTTCCACAGGTGTTTATTTTAGATTTAGGAGGTGCTGATTCTCTTGTAAGGGGCAGAAGGTGATGCATTAAGGTTGTTTTGCACTTTGGGGACTCTGTTCAGTTCAGGGTTGCACCATTCATTTGCTTTCACACTGCACTTATTTAATCAAACTCAACCTTTTGGTAAACACTTCTGTTCATTGGCTCTTCGGAAACACATCATCAAGAAATTCCTGATAAAGACATAACTTGCAACGAATAGGAAAACTGACCGATCGATTGGTTAATCCAGAACAACTTCTGTTTCCGTTACATAAGTTGCAGTCTGCTTCCTGCACGTCTTTCACGTGATGAGAAATTAGACCTATGCCAACTGGGCCACAGTTTGCTTTGGCTCGCATCAGACTTTGGTCGTACATTCACACCTGCCAGAATGTAACAAACTTTCAGAGCAAACATACTGGAGTTAGTGGTCTGAATGCAGCTTAAATAACACATTGGAAAGCAGCAGAACAAAGTTTAGATGTTGGATTTCCTGATATGGATATAAAGCATTAAAACACTCCTCGCATGCTATTATGAGCTCATTTCTGAACTGCTTTGCAGTTTCATTCCTTTTCTTTGGTACGATGAAAACAGCATGATACACTGGAAGGAGGTGGAGATTGAGATGGGGAGGCTGGGTATTTCTACTGGAGCAAGAAGTGCAATGTTGACAAATGTGAAATATTTTTTAATACTAGATGGATTCTAGTGAAATTTGGTTCAGACATTTGTTTTCTAGCAGCCGGACACGACTTTAGTTAATATATATATATATATATATATATATATATATAATATAATAATATACACTTATTGAAATATAAGTATCATCGGTACATCCAGTGAAAAACTTCTCCACCTACCTGTTTTGTGCTGATCAGCAAATTATAATTTCTAGCAACACGTTTGATCTGTTTTACCCCTGCGGTTTAACCTTTAAAGAACAAACCAGAGGCTCTAAATGCATGACTTCATCGTTTCTAACAAGCAGAACTCAGAACGAGCCATCATGTTTGAGACATGATGGAATGACACAGCTTCATGTAAAGCTCCCACACAGCAGCTTTTTCTCTGAGCTGTGCATGCCTGGCTTTAGGCTAGATGTAGGTGTTGCACCTGACAACCCCACTTGTTTTTTTTTTCTTGCCACTGTGAAGCCGGGTACAGTAGCTCATTCAGATCAGGCTACATGCCTTTCACTGTGTGTTCTTGCAGAGAAAGCGCATGTTGAACGAGACGCAGCCTGTTGCAAGCTCAGATGGGACTCGAAGGAAAACTGGTGAAATCTTCTTAAGTGGAGTCTCGGAGTAAAGTTTAGCCAAGTGCAAAGAAGAGTCTGAGTTGCCTCTTTTTGTTTTTGCTTTGTCATCTGTGCAGGACAGCCAGCAGACTCGGGTGACAGACATGACTTATTGGGGTTCATTACAAACAACTGAAAATTGATGCTCACTCTTTAACACACTCTGACTCATACACTATATACATGAATATATTATTGAAGAGCAAGTTGGGACACAATTGCAATCTCCATCTTCCTTGAATAAGCCTATTTTTGATAAGTGATAAAAAAAAATCTCTGTCTTTTCAGCAACTCTTGAGCTCAATTAAATAAAAGCATACATGAGTTTCTTTATTGATGGTGCAGTCTCTTCTCAGATTGTCGTAATCTGATCATTCCTGTACTGTAAGCTGAGAGACGCCATTGAAACACTATATTCAAAACATGATCGTCCAGCTGGAGCCTTGCGGGGGATTATGAATAATCAGGTGAATGTATCTGGAGGCGAGGTAACACTTCTCTCCAGCTCTGCTGAATTAAAAGTGTCAACTAAGAAACTAATACTGTCACAGTTTATGTGAACCAATGACCTAGGAGGCATTGAAATAAAAAGAAAAAAAGTTTAAAAGTGTCTGTTTTAGATGATATATATTTGTTGAATTGCAGTGAAGGGAACCCAAAAGCACAGTTTTTGTTACATTTTATCCAGAAAACATCTTTGACAGTTAGGAAACATGTAGATGAGCTACTACAATTTGTAAACTGGAGCTTGAAATCTTGCAACCTTTGAACACTGGTTCAGTCTCTCCTTTAGGGAAAATATGATGAATGGCCATCCTCC
>JBAMIG010000023.1:8797661-8808759 GCA_037177335.1 Kiunga ballochi | reverse complement strand
TGTGTGTGTGTGTGTGTGTGTGTGTGTGTGTGTGTGTGTGTGTGTGTGTGTGTGTGTGTGTGTGTGTGTGTGTTGCAGTGTCCTCATAACGTCCACAAGCTGGATGGCTATGCATGTGAAGCTGGTCAAGGTCGCTGTTATGGAGGCCGCTGTAAGACCAGAGATGGCCAGTGCAGGACTTTGTGGGGCTACAGTACGTTTGAATTGGATGCTTGATGCTGCACTGCCCCCTCGTGGCTGTGATGTGTTATATCTTTTAAATGGAGTGGTGGTATTTAAATATGGATCTCTGTTGCTTCAGTGACAGATGACTGAAAGTCTTTTCCTCTCAGACTCAGCTGATAGATTTTGCTATGAAAAGCTGAACTCTGAGGGGACAGAGAAAGGAAACTGCGGTCCAGACCCCAGTGGACAGGGATGGATGCAGTGCAACAAACAGTGAGAGCTCGTCTGAAGGTTTTCGCATGAAACTATAAATGTCTCGTGGAGTTGAGCTTTTTATTGTTTCCTCTACAGGGATGTTCTGTGTGGGTTGCTGCTGTGCACCAATCTGACTGAAAGGCCGAGTTTCGGCGAATTGCAGGGGAAGCTCACCAGTCTGACCGTCCACCATCAGAACAGATATATGGACTGCAGGTGAGGCAGCTCCTCTTCATCCTGCATCCTATTTAGACATTTTAATGGAGGCTGGAAAGAAAAAGGGGGAATTGGGACTGTGACTGGATCAGCATGATATTCTGTCGCCTGCAGAGGGGGTCATGCTGTGCTGGATGATGGCTTGGATCTGGGATATGTAGAGGACGGGACGCCATGTGGGCCAAATATGATGTGTTTGGAGCGCCGCTGCCTCCCTGTCACCACCTTTAACCTCAGCATCTGCCCCGGTTCCTCAACGTCGCGTATCTGCTCCTACCATGGGGTGAGTCCACCTCCGCCATCCCGCTGGTTCAGCTTGCCTTCACACTCACCTTTCCTTTGTTGCGTTTCACAGACTTGCAGTAATGAAGTGAAGTGTATCTGTGATCCAGATTACACTGGGAAGGACTGCAGTGTGTTTGACCCAATTCCCACCCCAACTCCACCGGAGAGTGCAGAGAAGTACAAAGGTAACCCCACAGAGCAGTGCATCCTTTTTCCCCACTCAGCAGCAGTCTCAGTCAAAAATAGTGTCTGTGATGGAGAAGATAACATCCCATCTAAGGGATGGTTTGGTTTCTTTAAACCTCTCCATTAACGGTGATATCTGCCCAGTAAATTCAAGTATTACTAGAAAAATATATAGAAATACCCCTCATGAGCGCAACTTCGTTTCTCCACAGGTCCCAGCGGCACCAATATCATAATAGGTTCGGTTGCTGGTGCGATTCTGGTGGCAGCGATAGTCCTGGGGGGAACTGGCTGGGGATTTAAGTAAGAGCTCTGGCATGCCTTCTCTTTGATGTGTTCATGCTTCCCTGCTTGGGGTTTCAGATCCATATTGATGTTTGTGTGGATTCTTTGTCGTGCGGTAGACAATCCACTGCATGTGAGTTTGTTCTGTGAGCTGACATTAACCTTCTGCAGAAAAAGAGCTTGTTTTAGCTCGTGCTTTACCAGATAGCTCTACTCATTTCTTGTCTTTGGAAAGAAGTATTCTTTGATGTGCTTTGAGATTAGTTAGGCTCAAACCAGATTATGCAAATTCTTACCCAATTTAAAGTTTTCCTGTTTGTCAGACTCTACTTTTCCTTTCTGCTTTATGCCAGTTTTCCCATTATATACCACCAGTCTGCAAATAAAATAAACGCACTTGTAATCTTTTGTCCTAATCTCATGGCTATAGTTTGTATAAAAATAATACCTGGAGAGATGCTCCACCTGCAGGGTTCAGTCTGGTCATGAAATTATGGGAAAACTTGCAAATGCCTGTTTGCAGAGGCAGCTGCCTGTTTTTTCTCAGACACACATGAAACGGTTGATAATCTTACTGTACTTGTCCTCTCTGCTTCCTGTTGCACCTGCATTGCTGGCAATCCAGAAACATCCGGAAAGGAAGGTATGATGCAGCCTTTTAGTCTTGATCCCAGCGCCGGGGCATCGTCACTGTTGTCTGCATAATGCCATCTGTTTTATACACCCATTCCCTGCCTGCTTATTGTATGTTTTAAACCCTCCTAGTAGCATTACTTTGAAAGTATAGAAAAAATAATTAACATCAATTCCTGCATGCACAAAACTTAATCGTATCATAAACATAACTGATTGCTTGTTTTGTTATTTACTGCATGTCTTTTCACCTCCATCTCTGCAATGTAGTGGCTGTTCTACAAATCAATCTAATAAAAAGATTAGCTTCTCTTTATTTGTTTTAATCCTAATTTAATCTATTTCTTTTAAACCCTTTTTTCTATTTGATTATTTATTTAGTCTTTTACCATCACAGATTATTTATGCATCTGTTTATTAAATATGCTGCATTAAAAAGTCCTTTTTGTTTGTTTTGGTCAGTATGTTGGAGAGAATTTGAATTTGATTGTTTTCTTCCCTTTTCATCTGTCCCTTTGTGTCCTTTCCTCATTTGTTCCCACTTCATTGTCCTTCTGTTTCCAGATCTGCAGGAGTTTGAGCGTTATCTCTCTCCTCTCCTGTCTTACTCGCACTGTGTTCAGTCCCCTCTGAAGAGATGGAACAAAGATGTCTTCCACTTAAAAGCCTTCGACCATTTTTCTCTTTCCTGTTCTGACTCGACTGGTCCTGAGGACACTTTTCCAACAGACTCTAAAAGCTGTGAGTGACTTTCTGACAACAAATGTCCGCACTGCTGTTGACATGGCTTCTTTATCCAGTTGCGAACAGTCATGGAAACAGCTGATCTGTTATGTAAATAACCCCTTTAGGTGATTTGTTTGGAAAAGATAATGAACTTCTTCTTCTGTGGACTTTTTAGGGAAGCAACTTTAATGTCATGAAGGGCACAACCGTCTACTCTTAGTAGTGTAACTTTGAATTGCAATAGAAGTGTATGAATATCTCTAAATACTGAATGTTGGCATTTTGTTTGTCTATATTAAGGTTGCTCATTGGCTCTTGACATTCCACATTGATAGCCATAATTTTCCTCTAATGCCTTTCTTTTTCAGACAGTGTTGTAAATCAGCTTGTTTATCTCTCCAGCAGGAGTTTGCAAGGAGGCTTGTTGTGTGTCTGTTTGCTGACATATGAGTAGTTTGTGTTTTACTGTGGAGCCGAACGAGCAGTTGCACATGTACACTGAATGTTTTCTCTAGCTATATGATATACAATCTATATTCAAACTATATGCATACAAGTATGCTGAAAACAGGTGCTGTTGTAAATCTAGTGACTCGTTTAGACAGCAGTGATTCACTGCCGCACTGAATGGAAGCACAAGTCCAGAAAGGGACTGCTCTTCCTGCCTATAAGTAAAGATATAATCAGCAAGAAAGGATTAGAAAAGAGTCACATTTTATGTGTTGCCTTAGAGATATTTGCGTTTAAAGATGACTTTTTTCTTTTTAAAAGTTGACACGTTTTCCTGAAGTGATGTCAGTGAAGTGAAAGAGATGCAGTTTCTTCATAGCCATATGTTAAGTTACTCAACTCAAACAGGAACGCTCACACGTAGCAAACCGAGGCCAGACGACCACACAAGCAACTGATAAAACAGTAATCTGATTACTTAGTTCTCAAACGGTTTTATTTCTTCTGCAGTTCAACTATGGACAGGAGTGATTCGTCCTTCAGAAGTGATTTATTGGAAATCGTGTATCAAGTTGTCTCAGGTTGTTGAATCGTCTCTCAGATAGGAAGGCTGAAGTCTGTCTGCAAAAAAAACTGAGTCAGATTTTCAAGGATGAATATAAAACCTACAAAGAGCCGTTGGCATATTACATAGTTTATTTAGTAAACAATAGAAATTTGGATGAAACTTTATCTTAAAAAAGCATAAAGTATGAACAAAATAGATGACGCTTCCCACTGAGGTACAGTGAATGCAGCATGAGTTCTAGTTTTAAGTGAAAGATGTGTAGATTGGATATTTCCCCTATAAACTGGGGGTGGGGGTTTATGTTTTTTGAGTTTGTGGTGATTTCAGTCACTTATATGTGTGCTTACAAGCACCAAAACCTTTATTTTCTTCTCTTTCTTCTTAATGTATTTCCATAAAATACATTATTTTGCCATGCATCACAGATAGCTACGCTCATACATAACACAGAATATGCTGCCAGTAAACTGATTATGCAAATAGGTTGAGAAAGCAGTAGATAGTAAAGTTTTAACATGTAAAAAAATAGATATACTTCATACCTAAATGCCCTCATATTTAATCCTGACTGAACAGATTAGCATGGAGATTTTTCCACTGAATGTTGTCATTTCTGTGTTGCACATGGGAATGGGCGGGTCATTCCTTTTACTCATTAACAGGACTGAGTTTTTTGCATAGAGGTAGCAAACATAAACTATAACTTTATGGCATCCTTGCTAATAGTTTGAGGAGTCTGAGCACAATTTAGAGATTCACCAAAAATGTCTGTTTACAAAATTAACAATTGATAACAGATTTATGTAAGAGGACAGTTTGCTGAGATTGACCTCTCAGATAATATTATCTATGATCAAATATAAGGAAAAATGAAGGAGAGAACTTATAGTTTTGGTCTTTTCGTGGCCTTCAGAAGATCCAGCCAATGCTGCTTCTTGTTGTGAACATGACTTGTAAAATGATCCAAATGAATCAAGGTAATGTGTTAAGAGTACCAAGACTGAGTGAAAACCCAAAGACAGGACTGAAATGTGCATTTTTACCAAAATGACTGGTTTTGAAATACATACTTGCAAAAGATGGATGGAATATTGAAATACTAAGAGATGCAAAAAACAAAAAAAAAAACAATAGATTTAGGATTTATTAATCCTATTTTAAACCCAAATGTAATGATATAGCATGATTGACAGGTGAATAATGAAGCGTTTAAGGTGTTCATTGTAGATTTTATTAACTTTCCCTGCACATAGCTTAAATTTAGGATTAGATCATTGTGCAGGACCTCAATAAGAAAATTAATTTAATTGTGTATTTATACATTAAGTGTTATATAGAGGACAGAAATGACACCCATTTGGTGGAATGGCCCATAAGCAATAAATACATAATATAAACAAAGCATCAATAACAACAAATAAAGCTGAAATATAATTCCAGGGTAAAAAACTAGTATAATCAGTGTTCTCCTTAAAAAGCCATAGTCCAGCTATGTAGTTTCTATAAGCCTGTTTATCTGAAGGGTGAGTTGCAGTGCTGCTGGATGTAACATATCAAACCTTATTTCACTAATAATGCTGAATGAGCTCCAGTCAAACTGCCTGTCAGTCTTTAGTATCGTTAAAGGAATTAGTTTATTTTTGGGTTTTAAGGCCGTCACACACGGCACCTTCTGAAAATGTTAAGGCGTTTTAACAGTGTGATATTACACATCTCAAAAACACTGAAATAAATAAAAACACTCAGACTGGACAGAAGCTTTACTGCCACTCTTTGTAATGGTGTTGGATTCTGGCATCACCCACTATTGAACTTTAGTGTAAAGACTTATATTACATGACTTATGTGTGTATTAAAACATATCTGGGTACTATGTGACTGTGTGGTGTAAATGTTTCAGACTTTATGTAGAAAAAACACGGCCGTCTGTCCCAAACCTGCTCTAAGGGTTACAAGGTATTTGGATATTTTGCATGAGAAAAAAGTAGGTTATCTACATCTGTGTGTTATTTATTCACGGTACAGTGACACTTTATTTATTCTGTGTAGTTTAGCAGTTAAAGTTTTTGTTTCGTTGTAACAAGTTGTGTTAAATGTGCCGCAGTGGCCTCTGAATTGTGTGATCACTGAGTGCTCATCACTGTCGGACCCCTTCAGACGTCTGACTCCCCAACGTCCCCTTTTCCTTTCGGCTGCTTCCAGTTGGCGTAGATGGACTCCTCGTAGTCTCCCAAACCTTCAAACTCTGCATCAGGAGACTCTGAGGACAGAAGTGCAGCTTCCTCTGCTCCAAGAAAATCCTGGAAAAAACACAAACTCATTTACGATAATGAAGCATTTAAAAAATAATAGTTTTTCTTTATTTGGCTCACCTTGTCATCCATCTTCATGTACAGTTCTGCAAATGTCAGCATCTGCTTTTGAGTGGCAGTCTGGTTGTAGTGTCTGAAAGCCTCCTGTCACACACACACAGCATCAATACAAGTTAATGGCTCCTGCCTTTAAATGTAATTAAGACGGATCCTGTCGCAGATTGTAATCTCTATAGACACTTGGTTATGATCACTGTTTCCTTAAAACAGGTTTCCATTTCAATCTTTATAACTTACTTCAAGCTAAATATCTGAATTTTCACATTCCTTCTCCTTTCAGAAACACGTTTCCATCTTTTCACCTCCTCTAATGTCTGACCTGAATCTTTAGTAAAACAAGAAGTTTTAGTTTTGGGAATAAATGTGATTTTTGCAAATGCATCTCTTACCACTCGGGGTGTAAAATGATTGGACTGAAGGCCCCATTGTTGACTGTAGGCTTCATAATAAAACAGATTCTGTTTCATGATCTGGTCTTCGGGTTCAAACAGGAAGTAGCTGTATGCACATGGCACGGCCCGCCGGCCATCGTTTACTGATCACACAACACGAAAAATACTCCGAGATTTAACAGCTCATGGTTTTGATGGAAGATATCAATTAGGACTGTTGATGGAACGGTCAAACTTACATTTGTAATAGGTATACTGGAGATAATGGTAAATTGTAGCCACAAATTTCTCCACAAAGTAGCCGCCAACATTAGGCATCAGGTTTTCTTCACACTTCAACTTGCACCTTAATACATCCACATAGACTTCTGTTGAAAACACACCAACAAATGTTCAATAAAAACAAAGGAATTAAGGATACAGATTAAGCGTATCATTTGTGGATATTATAAATGAGGCTTTATTTGCGTACTTACCTGCTATGACTGTGTAGAAATCCCTGTCTGGTGAAAACTGGCTCATCCCTTCACAGTCGGCCTGACAGAGGTCAAACTGCTGCAGGTAGAGTCTCAGAGCTTCCTCCAGGTGTTCAACACTGCTGCTGTAATCTCCAGAGTTGGCTAATTTCACTCCTTTCACAAAAAAGGCCTGGAAGCGAAATGCTTTACATAAGTGGTCTGCAGGAGTAGAAATGTTGCACAGGTAACACCAGAAAGGCTTTTGTATCCATCAGTGTATTTTTACAGTTCAGTGTGGATTATGAAGAGCATTGAGGAGTATTTTTTTTAAACCTTGGTAGAAAACAAGATAAAGTTCTGTCTCTGAACCGACATTTGCATTGGAAAACAGGGTTTACACACAGCTCTTCTCTCTTTTATGTCTTTACATGTACCTAGGACACATGTTGGGTATTCTTTTGGAGGCACAAAAGAAAAATATTTTTTTAATGGAGCAATGCATCCTAATATGAAAAAGTACAACTTAAAACTCTGTTATGACAATCTGTTGTGAAGTATTCAAGTTTCGGTTTGAAGGTTAGTACTTGGGGCGTTCTCACCTCATAGGGCTGCTCTTCATAGTCTAAGAGGAAGCCGTCTAGATCATACTCGTTCTTGTACTCCTCCATCAGTAGCCGCATCTCCTGGTCATCAGGATTCCTCTGGAGGAAGGTGTAGGCGCAGGGGACAGCTCTCTGCAGATTGTTCAGCTATAGACACACAATGTGACTTCAACTGTTGAAGCTGCACGCATCACAAATGGTTTCTTCTGTCTTATTAGCGAAACTACAGGCTAGTAGAAAATGTAGGAGCTGATGTCGATCAGGAAGTGAATCAGGTTTCATTTACTGACCCAAGGGCAATAAAAAAAAAAATCAACATTTCCAAAGATGCTTCTAATACATATATTTAATCAAATATGCAAATGTATCTAATAAATAGATATGGGAGCTCCAGTAAATCTAATCAGGTGGGATGAGGCAGGGCGACCAACTATCACTTTACATGAGTTTCTCAGTAGAGGAGCGAAATGCATCATTTAACTAAGCTGTTCTTTATGGCAGAAGTTAGTTTAAAGTTACTTCAGCCTGCTGGGCTTGAATCTTAAACCAAATCAGGACTGATGTGATTAAACAGTTAAATTATTTGCCTATAATTCCAACATGAAGCTGAAAGATGAATGAAAAGGACTACAATAAATCCATCTGTCCAACCCGCTTGAACTTTGACCATATTGTTCAGTGGTTTACAAACGCAAACTATAATTATAAAATGGTAATTAGGCTGTTTTCACCAAGTTAAGTGTCTGAATTCTTTTGCATGTTTAGAAATCTGTGTAGTTAAAAATGGGTTTTGCCTTTATGGCAGATGAACCAGACATCACTGGCGTTGCAAACTTGTAAATCCAGTTTTCTTTTAAACCTCATTATAATAGCAAAGTTTGGCTTTCACCCAGACTCTCTTGTAGTTACTTCTACAGGATTCTATTATTGTTTAACATGTAAATAATGAGTCTTTAGTGCAGCTCATCGCTACGAAGCGAAACCAGTGACTGATATAAATATGCGTGATGCGTTCAGGGGAAGTTAATCTCACCTTAGAGTGCGCAAAGTGCAGATATCTGTAGGGAGATCTTCTGGTAATATCCTCCAGAATCTTGCTGCTGGGGGGCGGGAGCTGCAGGGCGGGGTAATGCGCTCTGCACTTCCTCTGACAGGACGCTGACATCATAACGTGCCAGAAAACAAGGAGATCTGGGGCTGCAGAGAAGTTCGGCTTGTCCTGTTTGCTGCTTTTGCATAGCAGCGCGCACCTTCTCACACTGTCGCACAGAAGCCGGTGCAAACGCAGACTCAACTCCAAGTATCGGATCGATTCCGTCCAGTTCTCCGCTGCGTAACGGCTCAACGCCACGCCATAGGCGGCGGTGAGGGGCATCAGCTCCTCTTCGGGGAAATTCCTGAAACTGTAGTTTTCGTATTGCGCGGATGCCACAGCAAATGTCACAGACAGCAGCGTTAACAGCGAGGGTCCGTTTACGCACAATGCAACCATGATAAGATAACATCCCCGTGTCCCTTCGTCTTTTCTGCGTTTCCAGGGTCTTTGTGACGGTCTGCTCAAGTACTCAGGGGTCTGTGGGAATTCTGGGATTGGGTCTTTCTAAGACTGGAGGCTCATGTTTCTCAGTGCAGACCCACAGCTGTCACCGAAGCTGCCGTGCTTCTTTATGCAGCAGGAGAATAAACGTGCGTAAAAGCAAACAGGGGCGTGACAGCCCAAGTTTATTTTAATGATAAAACACTTTGGAAGAATTTATTCTGATTGGAAGATCTATAAAAAAAAAAAAAAAAAAAACCTCTAGTTAAGTAATTTGAAGCAAACAATTGTGTGTGTGTGTGTGTGTGTGTAGCCTATATAACCTAAACTTTTTTTTATGCTGAAATAAAGTGAATTTATACTGTTTCAAAGTCTATGTATTCCTCTTTTAAATTTCGCCACAATTGTTAGGAAAATCCTCTAATGGATGCAAAGCACAGTTAATTATGTGGGTTCTGTCAATGCCATCATCTTATTCTTCTATTGGTTCATTTATCCTAATGAATAACATGTAATCCATCCTCTCCTCTGGTATAACTTCTCTGTGATAAACTCCACTCCACAAGCAGAAAACCAGAGTGTGGACATCTGACATTTTCAGCGGTTACAAAATTTCGTCTCAGTATTTCTAAATAAAATTGTGTCCAATGACGAAGATCCCTTTTTTAAAATCTCATCTACATCATTCCACCTCCACCAATTGTGCTACAGAGAAGCGACCACCACAGAGTTCTCCATGTCTTCTCCACCACTACAATCAATGCGCAACAGCTAGTTAGGCTCCTGATGTACCAGGAAATCAGAACAGGAGTCAACAGAAGAGTAAACTGTTATAGAGAAGATCTTTACAAGCTTTGCATGGGTGTGATGATACATTATAAAAATTTCTTCTCTTCCCATAGGCCAAAATGATCTTCATTGTAAACGTAGCGTAATTGAAGGGGAAATAAACCAGTTTATTTGGAGGAGGACAATGCTTAAACTTCACGGCATTAATGCTGGATCTCAGGAGGCTCTCGGGCTGCTTTACGGCTGATGCAGAGGCGGACCTCCGCCTGCATCTGCACACATAGCGGTGCTGCAGAGTCAAGTTCCCCAAGCGGACCAAATTAAAAGCAAATACGTTTTCAACATAAAACTAAATTAGTTTATATCCATCCAAACAAAATGACTCGGACTCTACTTTTCACAAAGTAGTTGTGAAAGGTTTGTAGACATATGTTTAGTAATAGTTCAGTAAGTGCTTTGTTGCTCTTTTCAAAACTATTTTCCACACTTCAGAAAAAGAAAACAACCGGCTGCATTCAGTCCTGTGCAGCCAAACCTCTGAGGTGTGTTTCCTGTATTGTTCTTTTAACTCTGAAGGAAGCGGGGTTGTGTTTTCCTGACTGCAGTTTGACTGAGTCGTTCCCACTCCCTCCAACATTCCTCCCACTGGTGAAAAATCTGCACAGCGACCTGGAGATTGTCCACGTTTACAACATTCAGACCCAGCAGCCCTGCTCCACATCCACAGCCCTGCAGGCAGTGTGCGCCAAACCCGCAGGCCGAGACTTTTGCGTTCATGTATAGTTTGTTTTGAGTCGTTCTTAAGTTATTTGATTTTGTTCTTATTTTTAGATAAAATGTTTGTCCTCAGCATCGCATTTTCCCTCTTCGCTGCGTGGATTTACGTGGAGTGTAACCCCAGCCCAGTCCTGGGAGATGTAGTCGTGGACAGACAATTCATACCCAAAGGTTGTTCCAGAGAAGCCAAAAGCGGAGACTATGTTCGCTACCACTACAACGCCACGTTTGTCGATGGAAAAATATTTGATTCGAGGTGGGTCTGTTCATTTCTGAAGGTTTTTATTCATGTTATCCGCTGCATCGCATGCCCGCAGCAGTGTCTTTAAGAAAGTACCAAAGAAATGCAGAACTGATTAATTTACACGTTAAAACATGTTTGCAACATCCTCCGGTGACTCT
>JBAMIG010000023.1:8752620-8770361 GCA_037177335.1 Kiunga ballochi | reverse complement strand
TCGACCTAGTTCATTTTGTGATCGTTGAAAACCCATATCGTAATCGTAATTAAAATTCGATTAATCGCCCAGCCCTAATTTCAATAACAGTGAAAATTCAGTCTAAGAAGAAATGTATGTTCAGTGATGCTCTCCTGGATGTAAGCAAGTCACCGTAAAATTGGAAAAAGAAGGAAAGGCTTTGGATAAAATGAAACAGGAGAGCAGATGGAAGTAGACAGAGGGAGGAGAGGGCAGGAGGATGGGTTTTTTCACACCCTTTCATACCTCCGCTGCAACCCGAAGAGCCTTGAATGTCTGTGACATCACAAGATGGGAAAAATATGATAAAAAGGCACAAAAAAACAGATAAATAATGAGTCTGACTTATTTGCATCTTTGCTACATTTACCAAAACACACTTTAAAGCATTGTGTCCACTGTGTGCCATCATATAAAACACAACATGCGAAGCTTGGCTGCCACTCTGCACGCCTTTAATGTGCCGTTTTAAAGGTTTAGTCATGTCACAATGAAAATCTAACATCCCATAGGATACACTAAACTTTTTACTAGCACTACAATCAACACAGCAACTCAGAACTCTTAACTTTACTCATAACACTGGAAATCAGATCAATAGATCATCCAGAAACGTCACACTCTTCCAAATGTTATTGCAGAAGAATGTAAAGCATCTAAAACAGATTAACTAAGATGATGCCATTACGCAACACTGGAAGGGAAAACAGGAAGAAGGACAATCAATGAAGGGTAGATAGCAGAACGCAGGGGGGAGCATGGCACACCTATCACTTACCTATCCAATCGCCTGTGACCACATTCTTCAGAGGCCACAGTAAAGAATGAAGAGAGTCTTAGAGAAACAAGCATGAAAAAGATGCAAGTGAGTAGAGTTTGTGTAAAAGATGGAGGGTGAATAGATACAGTGAAGGCATTTTGAGGAGGAGGGAGGAAAAAGTATAAAGAAACAAGCAGAAGAGGAATGGAGAAGCAAAAGCGAATGAGTAAACATAAACAGGTAGCTAACTAGCAACAGAGATGTAGTTCAGCACTGTCTGTGCTAATTACCTGCTGGAAGACCTGCTTTACACTTTTTGGCTGGAGAAACATCATTGGTCGTCTTGGGTTCAGAGAATGAAGCTGTCCTTGTCGTTGCCGGAGTCTGGAGCAGAACAAAGCCACACAGACATGACATGAGTTTGCACAGCATGCAGACATTTAATACATAACAGATTAAAAAACACCACCTAGCAGAGAAACGAGCTTAGAAGCTCAAACTCGTCACAAGCTTCAACCATGTTTAAACATATAGGACTGCATTGTATCGCAAGTGAATACCATTCTCTACAAATGAACAAACTGGTTTCTGTTGTGTAACTGAAACTTTGAAACTGGTTCAACAAATTTACCATTTTACCATTCAATGGCAGATTTAAATACGCAGTAAATTTCCACACCACATACATTTAGCCAGAGTATTTAATGATCTACAGAGCATCTTAGGTTCACAAAACATAACTTAGGAAAAGAAAGTGAAAATAAATAAGTTACAGCCGTGTTGTTGCTGGCGTTCAAGAGGAAGTTTGCAGTATGAGCATCCATCGGAGGCTGGTTAGGGATTGGCCGGTGACCTAGAGCCATGCCAACAATGGCAGTCATGTGTGTCTCAGTCCCAAACACATGGATAGGGATACCTGTGGTCTTGCCTTCAGAGGAGCAACACAGCATAAAGTGCATAAGCAAACAATAACTAAAACCACATTTCCATTAAAAAATGCTTATATTACCATAACTTTATGGGCAATGATCTAACTCACCTACTTCTCCCATCACCCTCAGGCCTTCCTGATAGTTAGGCCCGCCGCGTCGCACAAATATAGTGACCTCATGCTCTTTCAGAGGTCCTTGGTAATCTTTAATGGCCCTGACAATGCCCTGAAGAGAAAGCCAGGCAACTCAGCCATGTAATCCAATCCTTGTGTTTCACATTCATTTTGAATGTATTTTTGTTGAATTGTAGGAATTCAAAGGAGAAATTTTAAGCACTGCTTTAAAATGTTTTACCTTAAATGTAGCTGCTACATTGGTGAAGTTTGCAATACTTCCCCCAATGATCAGAACTTTTCCTGCACAAAGAAAACTCAATTAAAACAATCAAATAAGCTGAAATGACTCTAAAACCTTTATAAATGTTTAGCACAGCTGAGACAATAAAGGAGATTGTCATTCCTCCAGTCATTCACCTTTGGTCTACTAAGCTCTGAAAGCATCTCATCTGTGCTCACCTTGTGGATGTTTCTCACGAGTCATGAGAGAGAGGATGGTTTTTGCATAGTCGTAAGTCTGCTGTTCACTTGGTGCACCAGAATACTCGCCATAGTTAGCCAGCTCATCCACCCCCCCCAGGTCACAGATGGTGTCGCTGCATAAGAGAAACCAGCAGTCAAATGCTGTGCAATGCTTTCAGGTCAAATAACTAAAAAAAATAAAAAGTGTTGAGCTGCAGCGACTTCAAAATGGTCTCTCATATTGCCATGTGATTGCTATTACTTTTCCAAACAGCAAGAAGCTGCAGAGTATGTCAAAGTTATATTCAGTAATTATTAAATAAGGTTTAGTAAAATGAAGCATTAAATAATTTATTATGAGTTAATGAACCACCTATAGACGACTGAGGCACCTCCTCCAGCAACCATGGTCCAGATTCTGCCTCTGGGGTTGAGCAGGGTCAGCTTCAGACTAGCCCCACTCTTAGCATCCAGATCCGCTATGTAAGCCTCCTAAAAATGACAAATCATTTCGTAACAAATCACACAATTTGTTCATTTGTGCATTCACACCAGGATTGTCTGGTAGAGCTTGTACGATCTGCTAAAAGATTCGAGACTTTATCACGCTGCACTCCTCACACCAACCCTTTCAAATAACGTGCTCCACTCTCCCAAAGGGTGGCGTTGCACCAAGAATTACTGAATTAAAAGATGAGACACGTTAAGAAGAAGAAACGCGTTTATCTCCTGGTTAATGCAGACGATTTCTGTCTCTGCCATAGAACAGCTTAACATGATGGCGTATCAGATTCTGGTGGTATTTATTGTCAGAAATATCAGCAAATGTCTGCCTGCAAGCCACAGCCGCCTAATGCCCCACATGCTTATGTGTTTTGGTTAGATTTACCCACAATGCACTTTGGTTTGAAGTCCACTTCCTGTTTGGTTTTCTAAAAGCTGAGCTTCTTTATTCTAAAACAGATTTTATTTGTGAATTCTCAAAACAAAGAAAACTTTCTGAGCAGAAACTAATATTTGCATCAAAGAGGTGTGAATGCACATATAAATCCTGATGTAACCTGTGTCCATGTTTATCTGTTAGTTTTGGTTATAAAACAGTGAATGTAGGACGCAGATATGCTTTCAGAGCTGCGGAGCTCTAAAGATCCCTCCAGCTAAATAAAACATTTTGCTTGTCCTCAGATCTTACCTCTGGATATGCCTCTCTGCCAAAAGGAGGTGGAAACTCCACATCACCCCATTTAGCATTGCAGATAAAATCCGCTGTGGCATCAATCTTGGCTGCCATATCAATGATGTACACTCCATCTTGGGTGACAACTGATTAAGATGATAAAAACCAAAGATATTTATTTGCATGTTTCTTTATAGTTACACACTTTAATGGGGTACAACTAGAGGGTTTTTAATTTAACTTAAAGAAACTGAAAAGAGAATGCAGTCATTTCCTTAATAATTGATCGGCACTGCTTTCTGCCACTGTGAATCCTAATGAGATGAAGATCAGGTTACACAGAGTAAAGGTTTACCTAAGGGGTTGATCTCAAGATAGGTGAAGTAGAGGTTCTCATAGAAGTTAAAGAGCCCGACTATAAAACTGTTTAGGACTCTAAGGAGGAGAAAGAAGATTAGCATAAACAGAATAGATAATTACTTATTGTATGTAAAGATTTAAAACAAACGAGTACTTCAATTATTTATGTCCACAAGAAAATTAGCTTTGTTATCTAACTTTTCAGCTGGATGCTATCAGAGCTGTGATTCGAAACAACTCAAGCAAACCTGTTTACATAAATATAAAACAGTAAAAAATGACATTCATACTCTTTCTTGTCATCAGGAACGTGTGTGAGGAGCTGCTCTGTGACTTGGTCTTCGGTGAGTTTGTTATCCACTGCAACCATCAGCCTCTGGGCCTTAGCATCCACATCACCCACCTCTACACCTCCCTCATGATGGAAAAGCACAAAGTCTCCTTCACGTGTGGCGTAGATGCACACATAAAACTCTTCCTCCTGAGCAGGTAAATTAAGGAGTTAGTGCAAACATGCGAACAAGCAAGCATACTTTTATAAATTTGTTTGCACAGGGTGTGATATTTGTAGTACAAGCACCTGATTTTTGCCTTCACAGTACACGCGTTCAGTTGCATCGTTTACCTGAATTGTTTTAGTAACTAAATAAGATGGAGCTTTCACTCCCTTGCAGAAATGTATACTAATTAATTTTTAAGGGTGGTCTCTAAACACTACACTATATCCTCAATTAAAGGCTACACAAGTAAACACAACAACCATTACCTGTGTGTGTGGAACGAACGGCTCAATGAGGAAGTTCTTCAGCACGCCTTTTGCCTTTCCCACCTAGTAGAGAAACTTTTCATTAGCATTCATGTTAGTTTAACCCAGTTAAAAACTACTAAGAGATGTAGTAATGAAGAGAAATGAAAAGCCGATAAGTTACATATAGATTTGCTGGAAGCATGAAGATTGTCTGCCTGAGGTCTGCATGGCATGGTCATGGCATTCTGGTCCATTTACAACGGACCAGAATAGACCACCCTCTGACCTGGCAGATGTAAACATGAGCCCATGGCCTCTGGCATGGCACAGTATGCTCCAACACAACACATCCATATGCTGTGCAAATGAAACTCATTCTAATCATATCCTTTATGAAACACAGAAACACTTAGCCCATGCTATTAAACTACATTTCTATAGTTATCTGGACCTGATAAGTCATTTACAGTGAAGAATAATCTGAAACATGTGCCAATTACAGCTAAAATAAAAAAAAAAAAATTCTTTCTATACTAATTTTGTCATCTCAGTTAGAAGGTGGGGGGCAGGGTCCAGCCTGAACGATTCACCAGACCATCACAGTCATTCTGTACTGATCATTCATTCAAATGTTCTTCTTGGAAGTTATATTACAAACTAAGCCTTTGAACACACCAAAAAGTCCCATTCAGGATGGAAAAAGTAAGCAAAGCTCTGTGCTTATGACTAAGCGTACTTTGAGTCAATTCATCCAAATAAAGAGAGGAGACTAAAAGCTTGTTTTAGTAATGTCTCGCTCCTAAATCGTTTGCTAAAGCATTCATCAGACTAAAAAAGTGGTTCACGGAGACACAAAGTATCACATTACCAAACTGATCTACTATTATCTGACAAGGAAAGACAACAACCAAGCTGCCACAGCTCTATAAAAACATTGCAGCATGTGCATCTAGCTTACCAACACACATTTAAGGGACCATATTCTGAATGTGGTAATGCCATGTTTGGAGAAAAATAAAAAGTCACTAACAACTATTCCAAGGGTGGTTAGTTGTTAGTTGGGAGGGTTGACATGCCCCCTCTTAATATAATGGCGAGGCAAGCACTGAAATCTATAGTGGGAGAAAGACAACTATCAGTTGTTGAGATATGCAGTGGAAAAAGCAAGCATTATAAAGATAAAATATTGGGCCACCATTTCTTAAATGCACCACTAATGCTAATCACATACATATGAGGACATTCCCTCCAACAGCAAAATGAGTATGCATACTTTTTATGTTTTAACACAACAACCGTCACAAAAAGTATTAATTCAAACAGCTTCAGTCTCTTGCCTACAGCATTTCTCAGTGTGAGTCTGTGTTTTGCCTCAAATGAGAGTTAGTTAGGGGGACTTAAGACAGATAATGCGTTCTACTCACAGTAGTGTCTCTCATAAGGCGGGTACTGATCCACTCTTTAACACCCTGCAGGTCCAAGTTGATGCCCACCAGACCGAGCTTTCCTCGCCTCTTGATCAGTTGATCTGGCTTCACTACTAACCGCTGTGCAAGGAGCATGAAATATCACACAGATGTCATCTGCATACACACTTACATGAACCAATATAAGTAAAAAAAGAGAAAAAAAAGATCACACAAGGCAGCTACAGAGTGTCATAACGTTTAGCACAAACTAAATACAGCAAAGAGGACAGGTTTGGGTTGTACTAAACCTGTGATGCGTCTTACCTCTGTAAGCAACCATGGGTGCGCTTGAGTGAGGCGGTCCCAGTCAGTCTCAGCAGTTACAGTCGCAAAGCGGAAACGGTTCTGCAAATTTGCAGAGGTGCCGATGTGCTTGTACAAGAACTCCTTCCCTGTCTGCTCTGATATGGCTTTTGCAGACATGACAAGACTGGACAGCACAGGGCCTGTGGGAAATAAAATTCAAGGGTTAATTTTAGCAAGTCACCACAGCATCACAAGGACTTAATGAACAATGATGCGAAGATACAACCAGTTTCTTTGTTTCTAGATAGTAAAAGAACCTTAAATGAAAATGGAAACTCATAAAATAAATAAGCAGAAAATTAAGAATAATAAAGTAATAATAAAAATGTAATAGCATGAGCGTTTAGACAAATGCAACAGATAAACTGTTCCTGGAAGTAACGCAACGTTTAATGCAATTAAGCAACTTCTACAACTGCAAACTCTGGAAAAGGTTTTTTTTTTTACTTAAAAAATAATAAAACCTTAGAACAACAACAACAAAAAATTATCCAAATATGATGTAATACTAAGAAACAAATCTGCAAAAGTGATACCAAAGTTAAAAAACTTCACATAAACGGGCCAATTTCCTTCACTGTGAATGTCAGATAAGCCTAACTTGATACTTGTGAAGAAGGTTATCCCATTATTTACCAAGTAGGTCACCATGACACAGGCGAGGACAGAAACAGTTTAATCAAAACATGTTATCAAACTTAGCATAACTCAAGCTAGAGGAATTTCTAAGATCTTGTCAGCAGCACATTGGTGTTTTAGAGTTTCATGGGTTCTTGATGGTATCAGAATTTGAAAAATGACAAATAAATATACCCTTACTGGAATAACTGGGATAAATTTCTTCATGGTCTCACACACACACACACTTCAGAGAAACAACAACATCCAGTAAAATAAAATTAGAATGCCATTTGTCCTGGTTAGAGATGCTGCAAGGCAACCTTTGATGCTTACGCTAATGTGACGAGACAACTGTTAAACACAGCTACGTATAAATAAAAGAGTCGAATCCTACAAAATAACTAAGCATAGCAAAAAACTTGCATTAACATTGCATGCAGTTTCTCACAACACAAAACTGGTTCCTGCTTATTTTACTAAAATTGCAGATAAATCATCTAAATTAACCATATCTTTGTTTTGGTTTACAAAGAAAGACCACTGGAAAATACTTAGATTAAGCAGAATTACAGATGCTTTTTAAGATATTTGTATGTATCTGGTGTATTTTGTATGAAGATGTGATGCACCCTGCCGTCTCCCAGCTAATTCAACAGTTGCACAACACCTGTGATAACAAAGGTTTGCAGCTATTGGCCTTTTCCTGCTAGGAAAATGGTGTTTTAAGGATAAACAGTGATGTAGTGCTGGTTTAAATGGATTCCTGTTTCCACACTTGGAGTGACTAAGGTTATTAACCCAAATGTTTGGGCAAATCTTCACAATCTAACCAAATCTAGAGGTACGGTCAAGTTGTGAGAACAACATCCTCTAATATGTCCAGGCAAACCTCTCCTTCTCTCTTCCTCACAGATTATATATTAGCTATCTAATGTTTGGGCATTTACAATAAAAACATGACATTTAAAGAAGCCGTTATTTTTACAAGACAAGTTGCATGGATTACCTTGCCATTCCTGTTTAAACCTCACAGCATGTTGCAAAACCTGCTAGATCATATCTGTCTAAACCAACACAAATACTTCATTCAGCTCACAATGCCTTTGTTTTCTGTATTCTAACATTTACTAATATAATTTAAAGAGATTAAATATACTATGGTGACTTTAGAGAGATGGATAAAATAGCATACTAGTCCAGGAACTTCTATTTCATTACTAGCAATAAAGCAACAAGTAGTGAGCCTTTATTTAAATGCATCTTAACAATTATGATATTGTTACTGATAACATTTTATTGTGCCTTTATTTCAGAGTTTAAAAGAGTTTTAAAAAAAGAGTTTAAAAGACATGTAATTCTTAGGATGTTTATGATATATAACCTATCTAAGAATTAGCAGAATACCATGTCATGCCTTCATTGACAGATTAATATATTCTGTCCTGGCATAATCTAGGGTCCAGTCTATTGTTTGAAGCAATTTAGCTGTGAAATTAAAGCTACTATAAAGACTCATGGGATGAAGAAGGCTGGATTTTGAGGCAGTAGGGTCGTGGGGACCCCTTCTGTTCGGTACTACAGCGTACATAGCTGCTGGTGCAAACTTCCGTGCAAGCTACATCATATGTGTGTCAGGGCAACTCGCTTATGAATGAACCTCCTGTATTGACTACCACTCCCACTGCAAATACTGAGTAGCCCACACTAGCTAGCCAGATAAGTTCAACAATTACTTTAGCTTTAGCTAACCACGAGATAAATCAGGAAAAGATAGAGAATAAATAGGCAGCTAAACCTCCTTTTAAGAAAATAAACTTTAAAAAGAGAGCAGATTATGCCTGCGGTAGATTATAAAGTAAGGGTAGTCCTTATTTATGAATATAAAACACTTTTGATTATTTCAGATGATCCTTTTTTACACGTATATCTAAATAAAACAGTATAAAACAGTTATGCTCCCTTCATATTTATCAAGATGATAATTACAGGCCTTTTCACTATTCAAACCTCAGAGCATCTCACTTCATCCAACCTGAAGCCCTCACTGGCAGAACAGGCTGACTAAGCTAACTGCTGTAGCAAGAACACAAAAAGTCGTCAGATAATTGCTACCAAAACATGCTGGCGTTTTCAAAGTATCTGAGCCACAACTATTACCTTGTCACGGAATGTAACACCTTCTTGAAATAAATGGTTCTTGTCCTGGCCACAAATAACACAGTTTAACAGCCAGTTTGTCTTATATCCGAAGCCCGTTTCTGTCACTCGCTCTTGCCACCTCGCTCTCCTCCAGTCGTAGGTCGTACCATAATCTGGCGACGCTGCGTGCCTCTCATTGGTTTAAACGTAGTCACGTGATTACGTCAGTTTTACCCACGCCACATCACTATCTACTGTATGCTGATTTTAAGAAATAATAGTCATGTAATTGTAAAAAACAAAAGGAAAAACCTTTCTCATACCCACAACCCTTCCAATCTTTAACATTAACAGAAAATATGTTAGACCAATCTAAAAATAGGGTTCTTTTATTCCTGAAATATTTTATTATCACACCTTTAAGCCAATTTATGGGCCATGTAATACACTGTCAAGGGCAATATGCTAAATTATTCTTTACTTGGGTTATAAAGATTGTTAAACATGTTTACAGCACATTATTTTTTCTTCTAATCTTGTAATATTAAAGAATTAGGTTTAAATAAATGTAAAAAACACAAACAGAAAAACAAACAGCAGCCCAGTATTACAGTAAAAGATTACTTTTTATTTTCAACAATTTAAAAAAAATTCTTGTTAATATTATAACAAGTAAAAAAAAAAATATACATGAATAAATCAGTGGCAGAACATTGTACAAGAGAAGTAGGGGAAGGGCTGCACTGACCAAAAGTGCATGACAAATTATTAGCAGGAGGATGACACCATCATGATAGACGACATAAAATCAAAACAATATATTTTGAGATTTTTTTAACAGGCCTAAAATGGCAAAATTCCACCTAACTTATTTTCTGGACATGAGAAAGGTTTTCTACAAATAGCACAAACACAAAAACATGCTATACAGGTGTAACCGCTGCAGGGTGTCACTTGTCATACAGTGCTTCATGTAGATTTCACTGTGTGGGTTATCAGGGTAAGGCACCACTTGAATTTGAATGGTACTATGGGACTCATAGATAATAGTGAGTGGATGTTAATATTGCTCTGCTTATTTAAAAACAAAACAAGCTGACCTAAAAAAAATGAAATAGTTTCTCAATTTTTGCCTGTTTTCAGGATAAAAATGAAGAAAAGCAAAATGGAGAACATTGAACATGTTTACAATTTAGTCTCTTACAAAATGTGGAAGACAAGGACCATTGGCTTTCTGCTTCATACAGGTAAGGGTATCTAGTACAATAAATATAAATAAATTGAAGGAAGACTGGTGAAAAACATAGGCTTTACATTCAAGTCAAATATACAATGAAGCATGAAGAAAAAACAAATAGGTTAGGGGGGAGGGTCAATTAATCCTGAAAAAATATCACAACAGAAGCGTTGGCTTACAGAGGCTGTCCCGAGGTCCGTTTAGGCGTACTTCTCCAGCACAGTCACTCTTGCTCTATGGAGACCCATGTTCCAAGACAACCTTAAATACACATACTTTGTCTTCTAAAAATGATCAAATTACACGCTTAAATTTCCTTTTTAGTGATAAGCTTTATGAAGGCCGAGTCCGTTTTATAAGTTTAGATACCATCTAACACAAGGTCCATTTAGCAGTTGCAACATGCTCTGATCAGCAAATGCTTATTTATGTTTGCTGTAAAGTCAAAACTAAAGCTTGTGAACATCCTTCTCTGTGTCTGCTAGCATCAACGGAGGGTGTGAATTTACTAGAGAATACAATGATCAATTTCGCAACACACTCATGAGCATCCAAAGGTGACTGGGTCCAACTTTATTTTCTCCATTACAGGCTGCACGTTAACCCCGTGTGGTTATACTCTAACCAAATTGGAAAAAGAAATTCCCAGGTCCAGAATCTGTTCAGAAGAGAGAAATAAAAGGAGAAATATTATGATGCACAGTGTCCAATGGACTTTGACATAGAAAAAGTGGCAAAACACACACCTGGACTGGAATCAAAACTAAATCCGCCGCCATGGCCACCAAAGAAAGCTCTGAAGATGTTATTGGCATCAAAATCTAGACAAGAAAGAAAGGGACTCAGAGTTGGTGTTGTTTTAGATCCTGTAGACACCATTTACAACTTTAAAGATGCTCCAACCTTAATAAAGAGAAACAGGAGCTTAACAGGTCAACTTAACCTGTCCTTTTGTTATTTTTAAACAGTTTTTTACAATTTAAATCAAGTATTCATTTACCTACTGAACTGATCTACTCAATGTTGTGGCTTTTTAAACAAGTTTTTATTTCAGACTCTTAAATAATTCAACTTTTTTGGGCATAAACACAAACAAGCAGATAATGATGCAATTTTACTGTAAAACTGTTTTACCTTCTATTATAATTTAACATCTTTATTTAAAAACAAAAATATAAATAAGAGACCTCAGTATTACTTTTACAGATTTACAGTCTTCCACAAATGGTGATCACTAGTAGAACCACTGAATGAGGATGAGATTACATTGATTTAAAAACAGAATGTCTCCTTTAGTGGTAGAAATTATTTTGTTTAAAAAATCTGAGCTTTTCTGTTAGATATTATTTCATTATGCATCTTTGCTTTTGTATATATTAAAATATAGAAGCATTTAATGCTGTTCATGTGAAACAGACCAAATGAAAGCTTGTAATATTATTTCTTGCTCAGTTAGCGTTCTTGCTAAACAGATTTTGATGACTAACCTCCACCATCAAAGCAGCCATCATCGTCCAGGTCATGCCCGCTGTCGTAGCGCATCTTCTTCTTCGGGTCAGAGAGTATGGTGAACGCCTCACCCACTTCCTTGAACTTTTTCTCTTCCTCCTTTTGCACCTCTACAGTTGCTCCACTGTGACGGTCTGCAAAACAATAAAACCAAAAGATAAATAAATAATAATAATCCAAACTAAAGTGTGTTGTAGCAAAGACGGATACCTGGGTGATGCATAAGAGCCCGTTTGCGGTAGGCTTTTTTGATTTCATCCTCGGTGGCATTCTTGCCAACGCCAAGCACCTTGTAATAATCTTTCCTTTTGCTCTTCTTCAGCTCCATCTGTGCCGTCTTTAGCAGATGTTTGTGCTCTGGAGGGCAAAAAGAGAGATAGACCACAAGACAAAGTTGAAACCTGCACATCTGTTAAGGCAGCAGAATACAATAAAACTAGAGCAGCCGCATACCTGAGGTTTTCTCTGTCTGGTACACTTTTTCATAGTCACGTACAGCCTCTTCAAACTGCTCTGTGTCCATGTAGCTGCCAGGAAAAATACAAACAAATAATGTTTACCAACAATAACACAATAAACTAGAAAGAATCCACTCAGAGTAGCAGCTTTACATACCACTGAGCTCTTCTTAAGTAGGCTTTAATGTAAGAGTCATCTAATTTTATTGCACTGGTACAGTCTTCAATGGCTTGATTATATTTCTTCAGCTGTTAAGTTAAAAATAATGCAAAAGAATTAAAAGAGTAGCAGCGAGTGTTATGGCCTAAGAGTATTGATTATTGTGTTTTTACCTTTGCTCCTGCTGTGGCTCGGTTGCAGTAGAGTTTAGCATTGGTCTTGATGTTGTTGGGGTCTATAGCCAGTGCAGCAGTATACAGTTTATAAGCGGCTTCATAGTTGCAGTTTTTAAACGCCTGGTTGCCCTCCTCCTTCTTGGCTTTTAAAGCTTTGGCATTCTGTTTCAGGGGGAGAAAAATATTTTTCTTGTATTGTTTTAACTGGACAAAGGGAAAGACATTATGTCTCATTTTATTTCATTAAGCCTTAAATCTTGGGTTGGCACAAGCTTTGAAGACAAAGTGAAATCTTACTCTGCACGCTAGCCGGGCCTTCTCGTGATCGGGTGCCATGCGCAGAGCCTGAATGAAGAACTGAACTGCTTTATCAATACAGTCCTCGTAGTAAAGGCACAGGCCTCGAACATACAGTGCGTCAGCATTAGTAGAATCCATTCGCAGGATGTCACTGGAAAAGAAAGTTTACAGATCTGCCTTTCACAAACTGGACTTTTTAAAACATTTTTTTTTTATAGTTTTCTTAAAATATTTGTCAGAATAAATAAAAAGTTTAATGGCATCATTTTGGTAAAATTATCATTCATTAATTACTTAATACAAAACCCAAAAGGCTTCTCACCTTGCCACAGACTGGGCCTCTTGATAGCGTCCCAGCAAAGCGAGGCACTCGGCTTTCAGGATTTTGAAGCGGTGGCAGGCGGAAGCCAAAGCGAGGGCCCGATCCATACAATACACAACCTGGATCAGGACAATAACCAGCTCTAATGATGACAACACCAGCTACTCATGCTGTTAGACATGAAAATGTCCGACGCTTTTTAAACACTTGTAAACAATGCTATTTTTCCAGTCAGACAGGCTGATAGGAATGTTTAAGCCAAAAACAGAAGCTGTCAAAAAGATAAATTCTCTGAATAAAACCTGATTAAAAAAAAAAAATCAATTAAGTTAAGAAAAATCTGCCATTTTATTCCACAGTCCAGCAGCATCATCTCATGTCCAGCATTTAATGCGATTTAAAGAACCAACTTGACCCTAACTAGTCAAAAAAAACCAAAAAACTATTTGATGCATACGGACCTTCCTGAAGTCCCGCTTTTCAAAGCCAAACTCCGCCATCCGTTCATACTCCAGCAGAGTCGATGCATTCTTTTTCTAAAGCAAATCATTATTATTATTAGTTTATGTAGCAAATCACACAAAATGCAGCAAATCTGTAAAATGCATAAAGTTCCCACCTCCTGCTGAGCCTCCCGGTTGCTGGGCTCCAATTCCAAAACCTTCTGAAAGCAGCGAATGGCCGCCGTGGCATTTCCTAAAGACAAGTGACACTTGCCCTCACGCAGATGACCCTGTTTAAAAGCAGAAACACTTCATTTAATACTAACTAAACAAAACAAAACGCACTAAAAACGTCACAATATGTTAAGTACAAATAAGCAAAGTCCAGAACAAAGCTATGACCCAGATGTGATCATCTATACAGACTAACCTTCATGAAATAGTCATCCAAACGCACGGCCTGCTGGGAATCCTCTAGAGCTTCTCGAAAGCGACAGAGCATCATGAGGGTGGCTGCCCTGTTGCCATAATAGCTGGCATTTCTGGGACATGCGTCTTTAGAGTGGAAAATAATACAAATGCATGACATCTTCAGACAAAAGATGGACACATTGAGTGTTGACAGAAACGTCTCTGGACATCAGGTTGTCTTTAAAAATAAAGCTGCATGTGATGAGCACACTAGCAGAGCACGACAGGAAGGGGACTACTGAAAATCAGTGCAACAGTTTCAATGATGAGGTACAACTTAAAAAAAAAAAAGATTCCTGAACATCGTGAAAGCCTGGATGGTGTATGAGTGGTTACAATCATTAAAACCAAAGGGAAAACTTAATCCCAGCGATTAACAGTAATCTCACCAATGGCCTTCGTGTAATAGTTGAAAGCTTCGGAGTAATCTTTCTTGCTGTAGTAAGCATTTCCTTGCTCTTTGAAGCCTTCAGCTTGGCTGCAGAGAGGAGACAGAAACCAAATTAAGCTGGATATGAGTAACAAAAACAAATCAACCAAATATATTCAACAAACAAGTCGACCAGCTTTGTGGAATGACCACAACACCACTGAAACCACACTGAAGGGGAGCTGTGTCGACGGGTTAAATACATGACGGAAAGTGGAACTGAACCCTACCGTAAAACTCTAGCACTAGTAGCCATTTGTATTCATTAGGGAATTTGATGCAGATGTGGCAGAGTCGCTCCAAGGATACAACTGTTCACCTGAAAGTGGGACAGCAGAGGAGGGTACACACAGTCCAGTACTAAACATAGCTGTGAATTTCACCTGCTGCAGTCTTTTCAGAAGCATCGAGGGCTTAAGGGAGAATGAAAGCTGAATCACATGAAGACGGCTCTACAGCAGCTGTGCAGTGCATAAAAAGTGTTTTACACTGATTTGCAACTCAAAGCTCACTCAGGCAGGAGTCAAAACAACCAACAGCAAAATAAATCCTGCATGCAAAAAATATACGAGCATCCTACTGTAGGTGAAGAATATTGTTCTACATCTCTACAGTATAAATAATTTAATTCAAAATGACTAGTTATTATTATATAATAATGCCTGATGAGGAATTAGACCTTTTTAATTAAGTTAATCAAGTTTTTCTTCTTCTTTTTTTTTTAAGTGAAGCATTTCTAGTGCCTGGGAGAGGAGAATGCAATGACTGGCTAATAATAATAATAATAAATAATAATCCCAGTAAATATCTTATCCTTTTGGTACTAATCTAAAGCTGACAATGGTCACCGGATCATAATGCTAAACATTAGTACACTGCTTGGCCAAAAAAAGTTGAATTAATTTAGCAAATAGGTATGAGCCTCCTTTTGGGTAATTACTGTGGGAATAATTACGCTTCAACCGGAAACAAGCAGTTTAATCCCCAACTGAAGCAATATGTAGTTTATCATTTATTAAAGAGTCACTTTGAAATACACATCCTGTAGTGGTAGAACGGACCAACAACTCAAATCAGGAAGCAGAATAAACATTTTAGGGGATAACAAAGTCTTGGTGATATCAAAATAAATGTCCACTAATCAGTAACTGGTTCAGTAGCATCTCCAAGGAATGTCGTCAGCTGAATATGTGAATGACTAAAATGTTATTCCATCACTGGATTTTTTCTTTGCTGATGGCGAGGCAATAATCCAAAATGACAAAGCCACATATCATCGGGCTCAATTAATGAAGGAGTAGTTTAGGGATTTGCCACCACAGCATCCAAACCTGAACAGTATTGAGAACTTTTGGGATGTCCTGGAGAAGACTTTTATACAGTGGTCAGACTCTCCCATCATCAGTATAATCTAGGTGAAAATTTAGTGCAACACTGGTTG
Source organism: Kiunga ballochi (assembly GCA_037177335.1). Classification (NCBI taxonomy): domain Eukaryota; kingdom Metazoa; phylum Chordata; class Actinopteri; order Atheriniformes; family Pseudomugilidae; genus Kiunga; species Kiunga ballochi. Next base: position 8,754,303 of record JBAMIG010000023.1, on the reverse strand, counting down.
GGAAACTTGTGAAACTGCAGAAAATAATCATGACAACGCCACAGCAAATATGTGCTATAATCAAAATTAAAAGTAGGGTGATCCAACAAAATAATACTGTAACCTTTTTTTCCCTAGAGGTGACTTTTTTTTAGCCATACAGTGAATTTGTCAGTCTCAAAAATTCGAGACAACTTTCTGCCGCTTTGACCCAAATTATGTCCAAAACAGCCAACTGCATAAACTCAGCATAAAACAATGTGCCAGGAGGCAAATCCAAGCTAAGATGTTTGTAAATTATGCCCTCAACAAACACACAATAATATACATATATTTCCCAGAGACTCAGACAAAATGTCTGTATTGGATTTTTTTTTAATGTCCTGGGATTTTATTTTCATGACATGCAGCCATTTTTTTTACCCTTTTGCCCTGGATTCTTTTAATCTCTACTGAGTACATCTTTAGCATTGCAGAGCACCAGTCTAACAGCAGCTGTAAAGCAGTGAGAAGACAAGCTACACAGGGCTTAAAATGTCAAAACAGTCACTTGCCTTTTCTGTTTACCTCTAAGAGAAAATTTCATTTTCAACTAAATGTTAGTTTCAGTGCTAAGTCGTTTTTTGCTCACAACCTGGCCAAATAGGCAATGTGCTGAAATTGAACATCTTACATATGACATGTGGTCTACTGTAAGCCTGATAAGGTTTGAGAGATCTTTAAAAGACATCTAAAGCGTTGAACAGAAAGATTGAGTGAGGATTTACTGCAGAACGATGAGTGTCAAAGATCACAGGATTCAAACAACGCCCGCTTTACTGTCAGGTTTGACTTCCTAAAGAGTTGATTCATCCAAGCAGGTTAATGGCCGCTTATGGGACTTTCACAAAACAGAAACTGACTGCTTACTACTGCTGTCCAAAGAAATTTGGCGAGTTTTAAGCTTTACATGCGTATTAAAAAAAAAAGGTTAAAACACCAAAAAATAGATTTATATCAAAACATATCCGGCTAGCGCTTTTATCTCGGTTGCTAAACATGTGTCAGGACATGTGCCGGGATTAGAACATTTTTGCAGAGGTTCTTCTACTCAATCAAACTGTCCCCGATACATAGTATGTCTCAAATAAGGGTATATCGTTTCCTTAAATGATCAAATAGCGCTGAAATGCACGACAAAAGGCGACATTAAGCTTCTGTTAACTCTAAGCTAGCGCGTTCGTTGTAGCTTCCCTTCGAGGTGACCGAAAGGATGATTGTTTCCGAACTATATCAGCCTGCTGGTTCTGCTACGTCAAGGCGACTCAAATATTTCACACTCAATACAACAAACACACAAATAACAATATATTTACCGATCTAGGTCGTCGTGTCTGCGGATCTTGGATTCTGTTTCTACCGGCACGTCGATGTCAACAGCTGCCATCTTTTCTGGATTGTGCGAACACAGGCGAGCAAAGCGAACCAACGTCATATCCGGTCAGTTTTTCAGGTCAATAAAAAGTAGGCAAGTAGTCCAAGTTTTGTTATATAACTATCTATTGTAGGTCGTGTCGTCTGTCATGTGATTGTTTATACACGTGGCATATTTAATTCATGTCAGTGGGGCATATACCTATTAACCGTAAACATTCAAACTATAATGAATTTTTTATAATAACACCACCTGTTATATATATATATAACAGGTGGTATTATTATAAA
>JBAMIG010000023.1:8723207-8738229 GCA_037177335.1 Kiunga ballochi | reverse complement strand
ATTTATCAAGGTTTCCACTTTCCTGTAAGAATTCGTTAAGCTGGTTAAAAACAACTTTTTCAATGATCTTAGATAGATGTGACTGTATGTAAAAGAAAGCTTTTTGAAATGTACCCATTGTTTTCATGATGTAAAGCACTTTGTTTTGTGCTATGTATAAAAACTGTTTTAGAAATAAATATTTTTTTTCTTATTCCACTTCTCTAAGTGCAGAAACCTCAGATTTGACATAGATTGTACTGACTTGCTTTCCATGTGATGTCAGCAGGAGACTTGTCTCTTGATTAAACATTTTATTCCATTAAATTACCTTAAAATCTTAACAATGACATGATGAGCAAGTGCAGAACTAATTCAGAAGGTTTGCTCAGTTACATTTCCAAACATATCCCACTATAGCTGCTCTGCTGGTCATGGCAGTCTGGAATTTCCTTAAACATATTTGGTTTATTTTACCGTTCACATTGACACGTTACAAATACTGATTATACAAGTTTTCATGTTTGCACTCTAATTAAAGTAACTGATGGACATTTTCAAAAGTAAAACCTTTTACTTTATTATGAGGACGTGTACAGAATATGTTTTGTTTTGACTGATTAGAAACAAACTAATATTTGAGCATTAATTTAACATTACGATCATTTCAATTCAACTTCTAATAAAAAAAAATTACATGAGTTTTCTTTGAAGAATAAAGTCCAATATTTCAGATTGAAGTATTTATTATTATCTTGTATGCATTATGTGATTTGACAAATGTGGTTTGATGTCTTACAGCGCTGAAATTGGGGAAGAGGCCGAGCGGTGAGGAGCCGTTGACCCTGAGCGGTAGGAAATGCTTCAGCTGAGGCTGCGGCTGATGGGGTCGACCTGGTAGCTGCAGAGAGCCCAGGAGTGGGTGGACATGATTGTGGGACAATCCACCTAAAATGAGGACAATCAAATGTAAAGTCACTTGTGAAGAAACATAAAAACATTTTTAACTATTTCAAAATGAGAAAAGCTTTGTATCCTTAAATGTTTATATCCTTATATCTATCCTGGTATAAGAGCAGGTTTCAGTAAACCTAGAGAAAGCCCACAGAGTGAACAATGCAGTCAGGGAAGTTTTAATGTCTAAGGGTATAGATGGATCGATTGTGGACTTTGACAACTCTAGTCTTTCTAATTGTGTGCATAATCCACAAAAAAGTAAAAAAAAAAAAAAAAAAAAAGGATCATAATCTTTCTCAGTTTTCGGTAAATTTAAGATAATTGTTTGCTTCTTATTTCTCACTTTTTTTTCTATCATTCACACAGGGCTTTCCATCTGAATGATTAGTTTTAATGCATTTACTGTAATTCCTCCAATATATTTTGCTTTTAAAATCCCCTTTTAGATGACTTATTTCATCACATATAACTCTGGTTGACCTACATGTTTCAGTCGGCTCATGCTTTAAAGAGCATTACTGACCTTTGTCTAGACCCAAAGCAACATGTGCTCTCACATTAAAAGGCTGATTACAGACTATTGGTAATGTCTGTCTGCTGAATGTCCAGACATTATAAATTATTATGTTATGAGTGATGAGGTCAGGTAAAACACTAATAGATGGTTTTCTACAAAAAAGAATAACGACAGACTACAGCGACCCGTCTGGCAACTTGGGCAACATGGTGGTGCAGTGGTTAGCACTGTGGCCTCACAGCAAGAAGGTTGATGGTTCAAGCCCAGGCAGGGGAGATTTGTACAGCGGTTTCTCCTTGTGGAGTTTGTATGTTCTCTACATGTATGCATGGGTTCTCTCCCACCCAACAAGATGTGCATGTTACATTAGTAGCTATGGTTTAAAATGACTGATTATCATTTATAAGTTGCTTTGGATAAAAGCGTCTTTGCTCTTTTTGTAGCAGGAATTGGATTAAAAATAGCGTAAATTGGAATTAAATTAACAAATAATTAAATTTAAAAATAAAACAAATAAAATTCAAATTAAAATGAACAAATAACAAGTGGTTTATTTTAATTTTAAAGCCTTGATATGAAATAAATATTTGTAGTAAAAGTGGATGCTGAATTAGTAGGAAGGAAAATATCAGGAAGAGAAGAAATAAAGGGAAACTGCCTGGCAGGTGTTAGATGCTGCCAAGAAAAAAAAGCTAATAAAACAAACCGATGATGCTGGATTACTACATCCCACAAGATGAACAACAAGATAAATAAGGCTTGAGCATTTTATAAGATCAAATACCAGGGCACATATATTATTTAAATAATGGTAAAAATAAATAAATAAATAAAATCACCATAAAATAGGAGCATCAGGAAGTCAATTTTCTCAGTGTGAAGTGGTTTGAAAGCCCTTAACAATTTGCATCTTTTTACTGATCTTACCCCATTAAAAAAAAGGTTCAAGCTGAGCATAAACAGACAGAAAAGAAAAGAAAGTTGAGAGCAACTTTTCTAGGTTAAAATGCTATTGTTGTAATATTATATTCTTTCTGGCCAGAGAACACTTCAGGATCCCACAGGAGAAACTGGAGACTGTCACTTCGTAAATGAGTATTTGTATCTGTTGCACGTGACTGACCCTGGATAAATGGAAGAAAAATGGATGGATAGATGGATCTCAGTAATCTCTTACGCATAATGGCCACATAGCACATTTTATAGGATTCGGTGGTTCAGATTAACTATTTTGACTCAGATAAGGTTATAGAAGCTCAATATAACAAGATGAAGTAACGTGACACCTCATCAAGTAAACAAAAATCAATGACACCAAAACTCATGAACCCAATTACTGTAGCTATGAGCTAAAGCTGAATTTAGTTTAATCGGTTAAAAAAAAAGTTTGCATACAGCTACAAGAAGGCCTAGACACCCACATGGGATGTATGATGATGTAATTACTCTGTAAAAGTTTGCATTTGTGTGGGGAAATGAGAACCAGGAAGTCACTCAGAGGGAGTCCAAAATACCTTTTCTGGTCCAACTTAAGAGGAAGAAAAGTGTAACTTCCATAAACAAAAGGTAAGTTTCTTGTTTCTAATCTGCATTTGTTTAAATTCTTTGTTACCCTTGATGCCCTCTGAAAGTTAGGATTAGTTGTAGATAAAACCTTACATGCAGGGTGTCACTCACATCCTTTCATGAAGCACTGCAAATGGTGGAGAAATGCAAGACTTGACTCTCCTCTTCTTTCTCTCTACTTTAAATGTAAATCCATGCTTTCAACCGGGACAGTTACTGCTCACTAATCTTTATTTGAATTGTTTCAAAGAAGGAAAGCTGGGACAGTAGGTCACATCAGCCAATCTTCCCATACCGATAAGGAAGGGGTCTATAAAGATGAAGAGCTGGAGAAATGACTGGCTTTTAAAAAAAGAAAAGGTTTAATCTTCATTATTTCCCAGATTAGTCTTTCCATGACTCAACATCACACCAGTTACAGAAGGAAAGAAATAGCATCTTTTTATGACGCGTGAAAGACAAAGCAGGGATGAGTGGCTTTTATAGCAGCAAAAGCATCAGAGGAAAGATGGCTCTTTTCATGGTGTTTACATTTCCTAGGATTATCCATCTGAGCCAGGCTCTCCATCTTCACTCTGAACCAACATGGCAGCTTTGAGGCCAGTTCTACACAACATACAGCATAGTCTGAGTATCATTTGACAGCTGTGTCCTAATTTCTCCTCATTTAATGTTGAAACAGTAAAAACTCACATTATTACCATAAAATATATTTAGTTAATGCAAAGTCTCTCTTTCTGTTGAGGCATGTAGTTTCTGATAATACTTTTGAAGATATCAAAATGCAGTGAGACAATATTAGTTCCAATTTTCTTGAAATATTCCAGCAGGATGATCCAAAACCTTGGGGGAAATGAAATGAAAGTATAATTAAGACACTGATAAAATTTTAATATGCTTTGATTCAAAATAACTCCCTTGTAACATTTAAAAAAATGCACAAAATATGTAGCAAAGAACAAAATGAAAATATAAATAATTTATGCAACATTGGAGTCCACCATCACACATAGTCCCACAAAGCCTTCATTATATCTCAGCTGTTGCTTTTGAGTTTCTTTTCAAATAAAACTATACCATATGAGTAAATCGTCAGCTTAAATCAGATTAATCATTTATTTCTAATCACAGCTTCAGCACACATTACAATTAATTTTTTATGCATCCAGACACATAGAAAAGTCACTGTGGGACTTTTTTCATTAAGAAAATGTTTTGAAATTTCAATACATAATCCCCCCACATTCACCGCTGCACATCATGGACAATCATTCAGCTGTAATCTTCCAATTTGCAGAACATTATTCAATCTCTTACAGCAAACAAAGCAAAACAGTGTTTAGTTAGAATAATAAAAAAACAGAGTGTCCTGATTTTACACAGGATGTTTGTTAAATGTGTAAAAAAAAAAACTTTTTAAAAATTAAAATTAAAATTAAAACAAAATTGCATGCTTTCTAACAGTAATATTAACACTAACAACACAGCTTTTCTGAGTTTGGTGCGTTGCTGTGCTTTGCTATAATAATAATGCTATCCATACAGCAGACATAACGGTAGGCATTTATTATGAACACCAGAGGATAAATTAGCACCCATTAAAACAGCTATTGACAGCTCCGTTATATGCTTGTTCCACTTGGGAAAAAAGAAGAGGGAGAGAGTGAACATCTAATTTCCACCACTGTGCTCTGTATGGTCTTTAAATAAATCTCCTTTATTGTGACAAAGCACATTTAGGCCATCACTGACAGCCAACAGGCACATTCTCCTGTTGGCTGTCTGTGACAATTTAAACAGATACAGGCGCAGCAACTTCAGGAGAATTTCATGCAACAGGGTACCAAACTCCCTGACCAGATAATCTGCCCTACTTTTAACTCAAGCAGCATGGGCCCATTTCAACTCCAGGTTCCATAGGCTTCTATTAAATGTGCTCAAAGTGAAATTCAGGACAAAACTCAAGACAAATCACAGGATATTGCTGAAGACACAATCTCACACAGTATGTGGATGTCCACAGAGTAAAATTAGACAGAAACAATGAAGACAATCAACCATTTTTAGCCACACTGATAGTGAAATCCACATTAAATATCAGTCATATCCTAAAAATATGTTTTGTTTTTCATCTCTCACCTTCACCAGGCAATAAATCAACATTTTTATGAACAAAATCACTGACTTGACAAACTCTCATGAGCTTTTTTTAAGCTTTTGGAGAAAAAAAGATGATGATGATGGATTATAATGATGATGATGATAATGATGATGATGATGATGTTCTACAGGATCAATGCTGCTCAGACATAACAGTGTTGACTGTTTCTATTAATGACCCTTTGCCTTTTGCCTATGGCTGCAAGCCTGTATCAACACTTAAAATAAATTGTAACCATCTGCTTGAACTAAGATATGAGTAAACTCAGACATGTCGAATGGTAAGTGTGTGACACATACTTATTGATATTTAAAGTCAGGCAGAAATTTATCTGCCTCTTGAACTTGGTAATGGATATTGGAAATGGTAATGGAAATATGGATATTGGCAAACATCTCTCTTGGACTGTACTTTTTACTGGGATTAATCCAGTATTTGGGTTTAATTAAAATTTATCAGTTTATAGAGACATTCTGATTTTTACCGCTGCAAATTTTAAATGCATTAAAGAGACATTATTGGCTTATTATGCTGTCAGAAATGCATTCTGCACATCACATATGGAATGACGGACAGATTAACGAGAAAGAAGGGGAAGTGGGAATCATAACTGCAGGAGCGACAATCCTGGATTACCAGATTCCTCTCAGATGGATTAAAGGAAAAACAGATAAGTGATGTTTTCTTGTTGTAATACTTCTCCAGTAATTTTCTAATAGTCATCAGTCAGAAAACTATCCTGTCCTGAGATGACCCCTCATACAGCGATTTAATGTTTTTTTAATTTCAGGACTATTAATTTGAAAAAGGGAGGAGATCCGATTTTTGCAGGAGATAAGAAGGGGAAATAATCTGATAGAAGGAAAGATGTCTGCGGCGTCCTCCTCAGAAAGACAGCCAACCTAATCCTCTCAGTTCTGATGACAGCAGCACATCCACACAGGATTTTTTTGGTGAATCCAGAATGTTCAACAGAAATGTGTGACATATCAAAAACATTTAAATCACCTTAATGTACCCTGCCCTTGCACGCAGCTCCATGCCCGGGATGCATCTGGAAAATGTTGCCCTCATTTTTGACGCAGGGTGTGAGTCACCCAAAGTCTATCCTTGTACCACAAAGTCTAATTTAATAAAAAGCAGGACATGAATGTGTAACTCCTCATCTTTTACTACCTTATCCTGCTTTTAAGCTTATCATACTACGATCGAGATACTTAATAGACATTAAATTCACATTAAACAGCCACATTAACAACAATTAGAGCACAATAAAAAGTAGTAATCTTCCAGTACATTATCTTGTTTTCCCTAAAGGAACTGTACACCCATATTTCATCGAAACACTGCCACATTGCAGCCGCATATGCATGTGTTTTCACATCGGCTGCATCAAGCATAACAAAACCAACTGGAAGGAAAAACTTCTTTGTTATTAGAATTAAAAAGGATATTGCAGAAACTCTGCTCTGTTAAAAGGGTCATAATTTCTTTAACATGATGGAAAATAAAATCCTTTTAGGCTGAATAATTAGTTTTCTAAAGCAATGTTTTGATTAGGATAAACTGAGTGGAAAATAACGTAATGTAATGTTTGCTCGTCGTTTAAGAGTGTGAACAATTATAATCAGTCATGAACATCCAAATCACAATAAGAGCAGCTACACCAGGCCTAAGGTAAAGAGTAGAGCGAGAAAACAAACAATCGGACTCTTGTTTCTCCTTCCTTGTGCAGCTAATCACAGCTAAAATCGCTGCAGATGTTATCAAACTCCGAGAATTAGGATTTTTCCAGATGAGGTTGCAGGTATAAGATTAGGATTATATTAGAGCAAAGAGTCAATGAGTTGCCGTGCGGTTTTAACAAGCTAACAATGTCTGGCATGTTTTCAGTCAAAAGGTGGAGAAAAATGTATGAAGAACTGCCTTTTTAGAAATTATTTGTTTTACCTTACATTAGTAAAAAAAAATGCTACAAACGGACTTAAACATTTAGATGCATTTAAAAGTCTGTGTTGATCAAAACCAATCATTCTTTTTTATTGGAAACCTGCAAACGGAAAGACCAGAAAGGGATCAGAGCTGGATTCACATTTGACCTAAACTAAACATGTCCTGTGACCGAAAATAAAAAACTCATTCAGTCTTACCGGCAGATTTTCTGACTATCCTTTGCTTAAAAGTTGGCTTCTTAATTCCTGTGGTCAACACAAGAGAGTAAGGCAGGAAAGACTATTCTAAAAAGGTCAATGCTCAGTAGCAAAACATTATTGATCAGGCTGAAGGTTTTTGATGTCTCACTGTTCCAACACACCAAATTCAAATGAATGAATAACAAATTATTTTGATAATATGTTGAATTTTCAACCAGGGTTCCTCACCCCTGGTCTGGATCCGTTCCTGATCCCATAAACCTGCTCACACTCTGACAGCTGTGAACAATGTATTTCAGAATGAACTTAATATTTATTTCCTTGTGTTCATTTTACTAATCAATTGGTAAAATTGATTTCCTCAGTTGTTTGTTTTCCATACCTGCCTTTTTCTGTTCAGATTCCCAGTTAAAATCCAGTTGATATATCTGCTCATAGGTGGTGTAAACCGGTCTTTCAGCTAATTTTAAATCCCTAACTTATAATGCATGATTCTGGAAAGTGGAAGGAAGTCATAGAACAATGCAAAAACCCTTACAGTGACAGAAAAACAAGGAAAATATTAATTATGGGATCTCTAAAACACTTACAGTATAAAATAAAGTAATTATCCTTATAATAAAATACAAGGACAGTAAAGGAAGGGGTCATAGTGCAAAAAAAAGGGGGCGGGGGGATGTCACAATAATTTTAAATAAAAGTAAATGTACGCTGGTTACAAAAGATAGGACTAAACAGATGCTGAGATCGGCTTGTCAAACTACTCACAGTTTTATTCTACAGCTGCAGCACAAATGCATTACAGTTCTCTCTATGCTGCCGTATACAAAGCCAGCACAGTATACTAATTACATTTAATCATTAAGATAATCTGCACATCGTATAGCAATTAAATCCAGACTGTTCAATGCTTGTTTTGTTTCGATTAGAATAATGAGTCATTAACTCTGCTGGATAATAATGCCACCCAACGGGAAAGTGAATGATCCCATCATTAACTTCCTGCCCAGACATATTGAAAACTTTTACCCTCGCTCCACAGGAAAAGCGTGACATGTGTTTCTAGTTTAAAAAATGTCTTTACCCCAAACAATAAAACTAGTTTGAATGATGAGTCATAAATTATTTATAATAAAATTAGATGAAAAATAGGGTCTCAGGAATTTAAGAGAAATTCTCTATTTACTAAAAACACATTAAAGACCATGTTTGCCAGTGACATTGATTCAAACTCTATAAGGTACGGTGGTCGACACGTGCAAATGGAGCGCAAATACAGAAACGTTGCATAAAGGAAAACGCAGCAAATTCACTCCCACAATGAAAGTAGGCCTACTCCGGGTTTTTACGGGTAATGGTGCGCTTTCCAGATTGTATGTGTATGTGTGTGCGTGTGTGTGTGCGTGTGTGTGTGTGTGTCTGTAAAAAAGATAACTTGAAAAGTTCCCAACAGATTTTCAGGAAAGTTTTGAATAAATTATCACATTTTGGAGGCAATTCATATTACCGTCTGGATCCAGGAAGGAACTCTTAATCATTTGCAATAGTAATAAAAGTGTTCTCACTGAGTGCTTTTCCAGTTGCTGCTGTTTTACTTTTATGCAGCCTTTCTGTATTTGCACTCCGATTCTCTATTACTGCATTTTTCTTTATGCAGCACATTTCTGTATTTGTAGTCCGTTTGCACCTGTTGGCCACCGTAATAAGGTTTTAAAGCAACTTTGCTTTGAATTTTTGGTTTATTTAGTTGCAACAACAAGTGCAATTTAGAGAATTTGTGGTTTGCTGCAGATTGGAGCTCTTTGTGCTAATTTCAATAAGAAGTCCCCAAAAACACACAAGAAATAAATTAAATTACATATCAATACTGGTGATATATAACAGTACACAGTACATTGCATAGCGAAATACAATAAAGTAATGGAGAAATAACACAAATAAAACACAAAAACAAAAGTCATTTTAAAATCTGAAAAAACAATCTTGATTTCAGCTTCTGTTTGGTAATATTTATGAGGTAAAATCATTAGAAAAATCACAAAAACAACATGGCTTTCACCTAAACGCAGCAATAATACACCACATTAAAAAAATGACTGGATTTCAAGCTGGCAAAATGTTTGCTGGATTCACTGGGATAAAAAAAGGCTCTTATGAAATAACACTGAAGATAATACTACTTTTCAAGAACCAGTATAGCTTAGAATAAAGGGCAAAACACATTCTGATTGCATGTAATTGAAATAAAACAGTTGTTGAAAATAAAGGCTCCAGACTGCTGCAAGACCCAACTTTGTCTTGCTTATTTAATACTTTTTTCAAGACCTTTCAACCACGGAGAGGCAAATTTATCTCGTGCATCTCGTGTATCTTTTTTTTACTCCTCATGTATTGTATAGGTTTCCCTACTTCCTCATTGGCTCATCTGTTTCTTCAAACTATCAATCAACCAGTTGAATCTTTTGCATGTGTGGAAAACAGAAAATGATAACTTTCTGGGTTTTTTTTAGCCACGCCCACTTCAATTTACTGACCAGTCATTGTTGTTATATGCCATGTGAAAAATATTCTTCTAGCTAGCATTATCCAATAATAAGATATAATGCGTGCAAAAAAGGTTATGATGGTGTGTGATTACAATCCTCAGCATGTGTCATGAAATATACAAAAGAAACAGAATCCTTTGATATCTCCAACACAGGTTAATCCATCTTTAGCAATGTGAACCCAATCATTCTAATCAAACCAAATCATTTGACTAATAACTGAATATTTAGAGGAATCATGAATCAACCTGAAGATTCACTTGCATTCCCGCCTCATGCTAAACTGAACCCAGATTAAATTTACATACTAGCAACGTTACTGCATCATCCAAACGGAGCACTTACTGACGGGTGGGAACAGATGCAGTGCGGCCAGCGGGCAAAATACTGCAGCTATTTTCTCTACAGCTGTTTCTCTTTGATCTCACTAATCTGCCGTTTCAAGAAGAGAGCACCCAAAGCTGCGACATAGACACTTTTCCCTGTTTCCATCCACAGAGTTATGCGTCTCTGCAAGCTGCTGCTCAAGTATAATGCAGGATATGATCACACACACACACACACACACACTTGGAATGTTGCACTTATTTAAATGTATTCAAATAATTTCCAACAACATTTAAACACATGGAAAGTCCAAATTTAATTTAGTGTAATGGAAATTTTAATTTTAGGCATAATAGTTTACCTTTAACCCCACACAGTATCAGATGGTTAGTACGTTACAATAAAGAAGCATTTTGCATAATTTCTTTTTGTAAATGCCATTTTGAAGACTAAGCATTTGTGAAAGCTGAGCTATCTGACTGCATTTAATAAAAAAAATTCTGCCTTAACCAAAATGTACAAACAATAGAAGACAAGCTCACTTAAGGAGCTGAAACTGTGATAAGAAAAGTGGTAAGAAATACTTGTTTTTTAAAAAATAATGTACATTAATAATTTTTTTGTGCTCTATTTGTCAATCTAGGATCTATTACAGCTGTGTCTATATTCACATCACTGGCAAAATGAAGAATAAAGTGTAATGTGTCTCTCGGAAGTCAAGGTGAGAGCCTGAAATCATAAAACCATAACCTATTAACGTTTTGTTCCATGAACTTAAACCAAATGCAATGATTTTCTTATATTCAGTGTTTTTATCTTCAGCAGCACCAAATTATTCAAGCTAATTTGGGTAAATTTCCCTGAGGATGTAAAGACATAATTGCCAACAGTTTGCAGCGCTGTGCCTGTGTGGCTTTAAAATGACTTGACACGTCTGGGAACCAGAACGCTGTCTCGGTCTGAACTCAACACTTGGCTTCATCAAAAGGGGTCAATTGGAAAAACAAACAGACTGGGGAGTCATTTTGCATGCAGGGGAACCGAATGAGGGCAGATGGGAGGAGACAGAGCCGGGGCTTAAATGTGAAGTCTGCGTTGTAAAACACACTGACGGAAAAGGGCACACATGCACAACAATCCTATTCTTACATCCCAACACAAAAGTGGTGTTGATACGTATCATAAGAGTAGTCGTCTTACCCAGCAGCATCTCCACGTGTTTAAAAATTCTTCCTCCGTGTTTGACTCTCCAGCCAGCTGATCTCCAATCCAAAGTTGAACAAACCCAAGCCTTTGATTCTCTCCCTAATGGCAGTCCTTACTCTGGTCAATGACACATATTGGCTTTAAACCAAACTGCAGCAGCGCAAGAACAACGAACACGAGCTTCAATTAAAAATGCCATGCTCTGCTGATCATGTTGCCCTTTGTGAGACAACAGAGACAAAGATCAAGGCGGACTGGATGGTAGGAGAGAAATAATAGAAGCTGAGTGTGTCTGAGGAGAAAGTGCGTGTTTTTCTGCATGTGCAAGGCAGCGTCAAGAAGCAAGAGACTGAGCAAGGAAAGGGAGAGAGAAATCTGGCAGAGGACTGGCTGGTAACAACACAAACATCCTACGTTTTTTCCTCTTCCTTGCCAGTATTTCCTATTCAGGGCTTGCACCTGCATGCTCCCTGACGGACATTTAAATGGTTTAAATGGTTTCCTTCCTGGTGTTACTTGACAACAATGAACATCTTCTACTGTGTTACAAAGCTGTTATTTGCAAGTTGCATTCATGACCAGGAGGGTGAAACTTTAAATCCACATGAAACACAACATATACACAATGAGGTAGTTTATTGTGATTTAAACAGCTGTCAAGTGATTGTAATTTTCTTTTTAATGACAATCAATTATTCCACACTCCAGGTTTACAGAAGTCATTCATGAAACACAAAGTCATTATTTTCTCTCTCTACTACTCAAGTGTGACTGATATTATCAGCAAGGTAATTAAACAGCAGAGCTCAGCCATGTTGGCTTGGGTTTAATTCACAAGGTTTATCGTTGAGGCAAAATCAATGTCTATCTCTGACTAACATATTATACGGTGGCTGCTGAGGTTAGCATAGATGCTTTTTGTGTCAGTTTTTATCTACCAGCAGGATAATGGTTGTGCCAAGCAAATTCGCTTTCCTTTATTTATAGGTATAAATAATCTGAATTATTATTTTATTTGCTTATTTTGAATAATTGCTTGTAACAGAATTTACAAGTTTTTTGTTCTGGTAGGACTTACTATTTTTCAATGCTTTGCTTACTTCCTTCCAGTTGCAGTAATGAATATCATTGAAACATTATACCATTCTTATAGAAAATATTAACCTTTAAATTTGTTGTTATGCATTTTATTTGATGCAAAGGTGGAAGTAAATTGTATCTGACAACTGAACTTATTCTAGAAGCACAATAGAAATATGCAGTGGCTTCACAGCATTTAACTACAACCCTTCATTGAATGTTTATTCATTCAATACTCACCAAAATATTCCCAGATAAACAATTATTCTTATTGTGCACACAGAAACAACTAACACACACACACACAACAATTTACTTTTGATCATAATTAGGCATTAAGCTAATATATCACCCTAATTTTGATCAATTTATCCACTAAAGACTTGCTTTTCTCCTAAAAAAAAAAAAAAATCAATGTTGGCCCTTATAGTTAGACTCAATACACACACAAACACATACATATGCAGATCTTGTATTTTCCCAGTGAGCCCCTGTCTGCTTCAATAAGGTCTGTTTGAAAGCACAGCTCTGACAAATCCTGACAGTTTTACACTTGATTTCAGGCTGCTGCATTTCATATGGAAATGGAACAAAAAGCAATGAGCAAAATGATTGTATGTCAGCTGCAAACATCATGTTTTCATCTCGTCATGGACCAAACTGGTGGTGAATACTTCTATTTATGTTGCATAAGAAAAACACAGGTTCTACAAAGTTTGTGGGAGGAAAGATGGAGAGGCAGATTTCCAAAGCTACCCTGCTTTCATCCCAACTCACACTCAAACATTTTATCAACACCATAAAAATCTCAGTGTTGTAACCACCGTCAACCTTCTGGTAATGCTACGATCGCATACATGACAACATTGCTTTAACACTACCAGAAGCTAACATCCGTCCTCGTTTCTCTATCTGTGCCGCCAATAAAAAACTCCACAAAGTGGCAGATTAAGTGCTACTATTAATTTGCTACTTTTGCTCAGCAGCCTCTGCAATATGAAACAAGGGCAAGTCGTACAAAACTCCAGCTGATAGATGTCCCATTTCTTATTTTTCCTTTGCATGCTCCTGCAGACATGTTGCTCTTTTGGGTGTGTTTATAGCACTGCAAATGTATACTGCATGCTGGTACACAGGACCAATGAAAGCTTCAGAAAAGCATTGAGCAGCATTGTAGCAAGTCATTCTGCAGAGGAGCTCCATTTGAGAAAATCAGAGATTTTCTCTTGGTGATTGGAGGATTTGCTTCATGATTACAAAAAGCTTCATTTTCCTTTACATTGTTATAAATTGTGCAGGAAATTATTCAAGTCACTTCCCTGAGACATTATTTGCATGTTGAATTCAGGATGTGTTGGTACCCTGTTGATGTTGGTTTATACACACACATACACAGTAACATAGCTGTTCAGAGGACTACACTCTTCTGGATAGATGTCTGATGTTTCTTCAGGTATACTGTAGTTTGTTGGAGCCAATTCTCCAGCATGGTGGGCACAGCCCCCAGTGTTTAAATGGTACAACTGTCATTGTCACCTTGCAGGCCTTCTCCAGTTCTTCCTTGAGGCCTTGGTATTTCTCCTGTTTCCTCATATTTCCATGGTTGGGGATGACGATATCAATCCTCGCTTTTCTCTGCTGCTTATCCATGATCTCCATTTTGTTGGTCTGGATCTGGAAGTCCAACAGGATCTTATCCGTCTTGGTGGTGGGTTGAGACTTATGGGTCTCCAGTCCATATTCTGCACATATGTTTCCGTACATTATGCCAGCTACTTGGTTTTGGTGTTCCATAGATCATTGCCCTGATGATGCTGATACTCAAGACTTGCTCCTGTGCTGCCATAATCAGCACCTCTGTGATGTCCTTCAGTTCAGCTTTCTAGACACATTAGAACTTGTTCCTGATGATGACTTTGGCAAGCAGTCAGTGGTACATCCCATATAGAGGTTTTTTCTCCCATGATGGTTCTTTCTCCAGGTTCCACTGTCTGAAACATTAACTAAAGGTGCTTTTCCATTAGTACCTACATCAGAGCATCAGAGCTTTTCCTTGTGGAGACTGTTCAGTACCAGGACGGTTCATGCCTTGGTCAGTCATTCAGGGTGGGTTCCATCCTTCAGCAGCTGGTTCAGCAGGAAGGCGCTCATGAAGTGAAGTCAGCCTTATTATCCACAAAGCATGGTAAATCACCAGGTGCTGACTAGTTCGTTCATTCCTTGAGTTTATTTTGCTGGATATCTGCCTCCATGATGTGCTTCACTGGTATGTGACACCTCCTTTTTTCAGATTTCTTTCCAGTGTTGTTCTGTCTCGAGCTTCAGAAGGCTATCTAGTGTTGTATTATCCTGGAGATGCGCACCATTTATTTATTTTTTATTTATTTACCAAGATAAGAAGGGGGCAAGAAGATACCATGGAAGGTGTGAGGTTGGATATATATATATATATATATATATATATATATATATATAAAAATATATACATATATATATATACATACACACACACACACACACACACACACAC